>VYXD01016169.1:13106-125682 GCA_013397195.1 Hylia prasina
GCCTTGACTTCTTAGAAACTCAGTGGCAATATATACCTCATTATTTCTCATTTAATCCCTCATTTTCCTTACAAACTGTTCGAGGCTGCTTGGCTAACCTTTATGAGCTTCCATAATGCCAGCTAGCTGCTGTTTTACCAGTCCAACCAGTTGCTCTCACCCTCAAGTCACAGGTTAGAAAAGTAGTCTGTGTCCAAAGAGTAGGGCATGTCTGGAGGAGCTACAATGAACACAATCATTGCAGTAGTAAAGCACATCAGTATTAATAGCAGTTGCCTCAGCTGTGTTTTTATTTTACCAGAGCCACAAGCACAACACACATATGAAACAGCTCAGCTGGGAATCAAATTAAATTCATTAAAGGGCCAAGAATGTCTTCACTGTTTACCCTGCTACAAAATCTTGAATTTAGGCACTTGCTGGTTCTCTCAATGCTCATCTATTCTTTGCTTCATTCAGTTCTTCAGCTTGGGGCTTCTTTGTGGAGGTAGACTAGGAGAGCAATAGTAGAACATGGACACTGCAATAGCAGATATCCCTCAGCAGGTGCAAACCTCCGTGCTCTGAGCCTCCTCCATGAGATGGCCTGGGAAGTTTCTCCACAGATGCTTTTTGTAGTGCAGCCTAAGTTACACCTTCTGCTACCAGAAAGTCTCAAATTTGCCCTGTTTGCTTGATCTTGGAAGAAAAATTTTGGAGGGAAGGAAGTTTTCTCATGGACTGATAATGAAAACAGAGGATTTTTACTCTTCTGGAGTGTTACTAGCTTTGATTTGGGATAGAAACTTTAGTAAATTGCTTACACATCTCCCCCACCTTGCTATGTTCTTGGCAGTGTAGCTGCCAAATGACAGACATTACATTTTAGAAGCACAAGCTGAGCCGAAAACGCCTCATAATAGTCAAAACTGTGATTCTAATTACTGTGACATTGTTACACACTAGAACTGTTATATAAGATTTAAAAAGAATATACAATACATCATTACAATCTGCATGAGTGACTGTTAATGGACTGCAGCTCCAGAAAAAAGTTAATCAAAAGAAGGCTGTGATTTTGCCTGCAAATGGAATGACTGAAAACTGTTCCTTTTAAAAGTCAGCAGCAGAAGGGTTCCTCTCACTTTGCTTTAAATCTATATGGTCTAGATGTCCATATACAAGCTATTTATCTCAAGTTCAGTATATACTCAGTGGAGAAAATTATGCATCTGTGGGGTACATCTCATCCTATAGAAGGTGTCCAAGGCATAACCTGAATCACAACCAAACTCAACTCTTTCTTTCATTAACTGTAAAGGGAATTGTGAAGACTAATCTGCAGATATCTTCATTGACAATGTCTGCATTTAGTTAGATGAACTATCTCTAGAGGAGTATATCCTGTTCTTTCTTAAGCCTTACTGCAGGCACTGAAAATGAGACAGAAAAAACTGCTTTTAGGAAATCTCTGTCTCTTAAAGTTCTCAACACAAAGCTCCTGAGCATTTTCTTTCTTCACTATGGTGATGTTGTTCTTTTATCAAGCTATCATAAAGAACTGACATTTGCAAGTTTTCATTAATTGGTGAGTTAAAGAAATGATCATGCCCCTTAGTTTATGTGTATCTTCTGCAGTCACCAGACTTGTAGAAGAGTGTAGAAGAATGAAGTTTTTCACTGACATGAAGAGACACCATGCTTTTCTTGTGAGGGACTTCTGAAATATCTATGTCCTGAACAAGATGATCCGCTTAAAAGAAAGCTATGGAGCCATGACTAGTGGCAGAGATCTTTTGTATCAGTCATAACCATATTCCAGTTGCAGAAAAATTGCAATCCCCGCAAGTTAAAAAAAGACTGTTAAGGTAATTAAGTGTCGTAAGAGACTGCTTGGGCAAATTATGGAGGCTTTGTCAGTGAATGGTATTAAGAATAGATAAAAATAGGAGTGATTGCATCAGTGGATGGATTTCATCTTTCTATGACTGCCTATATTACTTGGTTGAAAAGATATTAACTTACCTTCTAATATGACAACAGTTGCTTTGCCTTTCACTGTTCACCTCTGCATTACTATCTTGGATATTTGTGGTCTTAATAAAAACCATAAAGTGCAAACTGTAGCTTTATAATACTCAGGACAGAATACAAGAGGAAGAGAGGAGAAACTGTATGTAGTCAGTTGAAAACAAAACACTGAATGAACCATTTTTATATCACGCTGAAAGCACATGGGGGCTTGTGGGGTGAGCTGCCTGCTGCTCAATAGGAATATGGCAGTGCTGCTTAAGATGGCTGGAGGATGAACGCTGACAGTGTCATAAACATGGCCAGGACTCATTTATTTAGCTTTCACAACCACTGGGAATGGGGACCTAGGATAAGCCCAGGTCCCTCTCGACGAGCCAGAAAACAAGAGACTGTACGACATCACACTGAGCACTCCTTCAGACCCCGTAAGTTCCGAAGTAGGACCTCCTCCAAAGTCTTACGTTCTCTTTTATCCTTTCTGCTCTTTCCTAATTGGGGCGCTTTGGATCCTCTCCCCAGTTGGCTCGTTGTCAGGGTTCTGATTGGTCTTTATAGAGGATCATTCCTGACCAATCATTTCCCGAGGGCATCGAGTGATTGGTCAATCGTGCCCACCAATCATGGCTCAGGGTGATGTCACCTTTACAAACTAAGTCTTTCCCTCTCTCTTCCTCTGATTGACAGCTACATGGCATTTTTACACCCTTACAGTGTTGCAACAACTTATAACCTTTGAATCAATACTTTTAGAACAGACACAACCAGCAACAAACAATTTCAGAAACCCCTTTTAAAACATTTTATAACAAGGGTCATTCTATGGGTGCTGAAGAAGCTCAGCACCTGCAAGGCCATGGCTTTCTCCTCTTCTCACACACTTGTTTGACACAGCCTGCAGCTCTTGTAAGAGCCCTTTCTGCCCGCCCAGACTGCTGCCAGAGCTGCATCAAAATAGGGGCTGCCTCCAAGCCCTCTGTGGCTCAGATAGCAGTGCAGAGCAGGCTGAGACTGCTCTTTGCTGTGAGGCCAGATGATATGTAAAGTCAAGGAGCAGTGACAAAGAAGGAGGTATATGTCTGCCAGTATACGGTATCCATGGAAGACTCATTCCCAGACGGGTGGGTAGGGACCAGAGTCCCAGAACAAAGGGAGACAAGGGGTTTTAGCACGGGGATGAGCAGGGGGTGGATACCAGACATCAACCAATAAGGGTTACATGGGGAGGAACAAGGCAGGAGGTACAATACATAAACCCACCAAAGGGCACAAGGGGAGGGGCCAGGCTGAACCAGCCACTAGGGCCTCAAAAAGTGAGAGACTGATAGGGAACAGTCCAGAAGAGTGGGAAGGGCTAGGAAAGGACTGACAACCCTGTAGGAGGAGGGAAGGGCAGGTCTAGGGTAGACAGACAACTCAGTGGGTGTGACTAAGGGAAGGATCTGGAACAAAGGCAGGGTGGAGGGTAGGATTGACATGGGATGGGGCATGATTCAGGGCAGGAGGGTACCAAGTGGGAGGAGGGGGAAATCCAAAGAATCCGAACAACATAGGGAACTTGAATTAACTAATTAATGCATGACCACACTTGTTCATGGGAGAAAAGATGGGAAGGGAAAGTAGAAAGCAAAGGGAAAAGATTGCAGAGGGCATCATCTCTAGGGGGACCATACTTATGCCACATGTAAGATTAGGCAACAAGGCTGGTGTGAAGAGTTGCCTGTCTTGTCCAGCTGTCATCCTGAGAACACAGTGTATCCTCAGTTGTGCTGGTACAACTGTTCTCTGGTTCTCAACCAGTCAATACAGGCAGATGAAAATTAATCCCAAAAAAGGTTTAACAAAGGAGGATCATTCGCTCCAGCTTAGGGATGGCGCTCCAGTCTCTCAGTTAAGTTGAAAGAGCAATATACTGTGGCCATGGATAGGAGAAAATGGCCAAGGATTTCCTTACACATGGAATGATGAATCCCTGCAGTAGTGGAACTGCAGCTGGATAGTGTGACTATTCTCTTGAACTTTAACTTTATACACACTTCAGTTTTGGAATTACAGTTTTGTTGAACCTCATTTGTATATTATTTTAGCATTTAAAAGAAAGCATTTGTTTATTTTTGGCACAGCTGACTGTGGGCTTGTTTAGCTTTCTTTATCACATTTTTCCAGTTTAATAAAACTCAGTGTTTGTTGAACAGTTTATTGCTGTAAATGCAATTGCAATGAAACAGAAAGCCTCAAGGCATTACTGAAATATTGCAAACCACCAAGCAATATGTACAAGCCTTAGAAATAGTGTTCCATGATCTCAAAATTGGAGGCAGAAAAAGCTCCAATTAAATCAATACTTAATTCAGCAGAAAAATCAATGTTTTATACACTACCAGATTTGGAATTTTTTTTAGGGATAACATCTGTCCTACAGATCAGCATCTTCTTCAGTGCAGTATTGTAGCAGTAGGAGCACTTCTAGTTTGCAGAATAGCACAAGTTAGCAGGTGACCTCTTGAAAGGATAACTATGTGTGGCATGTATGTGAGCACATACGTACTCAGAGTGCCATATGGGCTATATTTATTTGGTGTATATATGCAGAGGAGAAAGAAGTATATGTGTTACATTTCATATAATAAAACAGGTGGTGTTGCTTTTTGTCAAACACTTTTTGTCTTTCTCATACTTTCCTGTGAAGGCAGAAAAAGTAACTTTAAAAAAGTAAGGAAAAAATGTGAAGAATTTCAATAACAAAAGGTGCTATAAAAATGCTAGTGATCATAAAGTGGTCAAAAAAAATTGTAATTATTTTACACTGAAGTTCCAGTGTGACTCTTCTAATTTCCCTAGTCTCTTGAACTGGGACCTCTACTGCCTTTGGGAGTCCTTTCCAGATTTTCAGATCAGCTAATGAGTTCATCAGTATTCAGACATTATTCTGATAATACACAAAACTACCTCCAGTTTCTCATATGTTGTAAATAGGTAAAGCAGATCATCATCATCATCATATGTATAGTATTTATAATATTGGCATTTGAGTGACTCTGGAAACCATGACTTCTTGCCTCCAGCTTTCCTAGTGAATTATCCACCACCATCCTGCAACTGTTACAAGATGTAATAGTGTGCACTGGGTGGATGCACTTTGCACATATTTGGCTTCTTAAGTCCTGGCAGTAGAAGCTAGATGGAATTCCTCAAAATAACAGGAGGCACCTGCACCCTATTGAGAATGTTATTAGTGGGAGAGAATAAAGATCTCAGCTTGTCCAAGGGTCTGTGTGTCTTATCTAATCCAAACGCAGATGTTGCATATCTTGCCAATGCCTCCCAGGCTGATGCTCATAAGCTTTTTCCATGGTCCTCAGGGCTCTTAAGGAATCTCCAATGCCTCACTTACACACTGACTTCTTTGGTGAAAGGACAAGTAATGACTACATTTGTGCCATCTATTGCCTTACTGCAGTTTGTAAGCTCCATTCTCTGAAAGCCAGGCTCTGGTACTTACCACACAGAGGTTCAAAACTTTTAAACAAACATCACAAATCTGTACTAAAACATGCAAGGGGTTTTTAAGAACACATGATAGGCTTGACTGGCTTTTAGATCATGATATTTTATTGGCATAAGCAAATTTGCAAATAAGCTTTGATAACAGAGTGATGGGTGGACTTTTCGGGTTGACTAAGGGATAGGAGATCATCTTGGACAATGGATTTTCTAAATGTTTCCCATTTTGTCACTGTGCTGCAGATCTTCTGGCCTGAACATTTTGAAAAATTCACCAAAATCATCCATGTCTCTGATCATCAGTCTGCCTAACAAACATTTGGTCCACATTCTGCAAAATTATTTTGATGGATCTGTGGTGGTCGCTTTATGCCATGTGAGTAGGGTTTTTTAAATTTTATTTACAGCATTTCTGTGAGTATTTTCTTGAGGTTTATACAATCATTTCACATCTATTATAACATGGCGCTCCTAAAATGATGAATGGGTTAGGGACATTTTGTGATACCAGAAGGATCCTTTTGCCTGCTGGCCTGCTCTTCTGAGGCTTGAAACTCACACTGTACTCCTCTTTCAGTTCTATCCTTCTGCCATCTGCCATTGCACATCTCTTCATCTTTAACAGGGGCACCTCTGTAGGGCAGACCTGACTTCTCTTAGCCTGGATCTGAAGTTCCCCTTTTTAATTTTCTCCCAGCTTTCTGAGTATCCCTGTGCCTTTTGTTCTTTCTGATGATCTCCTAAATATCCTGGTGATTTCTCCTCAAGATGTGACCATTGAATATGCCTACAATATTTCTTCTCTACTCCTTGATACAGAATCTCCTTTTTCTTCTGCCTTTTGTTTTATTTGGTCATGTGATGGCTTACTTTTACCAGTCACAGATCAGTCTTTTGGGTCTTCTCATCATATCTGTGAACCTGATTTTTCCTCTCCTCTTCCATGGCATGCCTCTCCTGACTTCATCATGGACTCCAGACATATTTCTGGATATTCTGTTTCTCGGGGCCTATCAGATGACTGGATATGGCATAAAATTCTGTTGAATGCTTAGTGGTTACATTCAACCCATAACTGTATTGTGCAGTTTCTCTGCAATCTTCCACTTCTCTAGCAGCTACTGTTTTCTCTTTTCTGTAAAAAAGTATCAGTAAAAAGTCCACTGATAAAGTCCACTGTAAAAAAGTATCAGTAAAAAGTCCACCGCAGCAACCACAAAAACCAGAGCCATGGCAACCTTTCCCTCCTTCTTTTGTCTGCCCTGTTGTTGTCCTTAATTGTCAATACTCGAGTATTGACAATTTTGAAGATTCCTTGCTTCAAAATAAATGTTTCACTATGTAAAAAAAATTTTTTTCTAAAAGTTGTGGAGCTTTGCTTCCACAAAAACAGTGATAACCATACTGCTTGAGGATGAAATTGGACCACTGGTAACGTGAATTTCATTCCTGTTCTACGATGAGACCCTGTTATTAAAAGAAAAGATTTTCATCTATCTAGGTCCACTGAAGTTTCTAACAGACGTTTTCCCTGCTTTAAACCTTAGAGGGCAGTTAGTGAATCCCCTGTGCCCCTATGGAAGTGATCCTGTAAGCATCCCAAATGTGGCCTGATTAGCTTCTTCATTGCTTACCATGTGTGCACAGCCAGAAATCAAATCTGCCTTCTTTGTGCTTCATACTATGCTATAAGCAGCCCCATTTTTTAACAGCCAAGTTTCAATAATACTAAATTGTATGACATGCTGATACAACGCATTTTAGTATATACTTCTTTGGAAGCTACTTTTAAAAGGATGCATATTACTACATTTTCTATAGAGGCTGATAAGCATGAGAAAGTTTTTCCTAAATTCTGTAACTGTCACTGTGTCTCTCATGGAGTGACCACTCCATCCACCCTGGCTAGCCTGACACTGCTGACCTGCAGGGGGACACTCCTCCGAATCCTAGGGATCAGGGGAGCAGCTAAGGGATTCCTCCCTTTCACGGAGAGACTATCGCGATGCCAGCAGAGGAAGGAGCCAGGCTAGACCGGAGGGCAGAAGTCCAAAGCTTTATTTCATCCCCACAAGGACTCAAAGCTTCAGGGCTGCTGCTCCACAAGAACCCAGTAGACAGGTGTGTCAGCAGCTTAAGTATAGGGGAGGTACAAAGGGAGGGGACAGACAGTCTCCAATGGAAAAACAAGGGGGAGCGGAACAGAGTTGGAGGGACATTTAGAAGGACAAATGGGGATGCCTGAGGAGGGACCCCCTCTGTCACTGCCCTATCACTCCACGACCCTCTCTGAGCTTTCTAGAAACTGGGAGGGGTCGCAGGGTGACAGACAAGGCCCAGAGGAGGGGGGCCAGGGGGAACATAGGGGGATCCACAACTGGGACAGAATATTGTCAGAAAAACAGCAAGGAGAAGGGAACAAACCATTCAAGCATGATACAATGGGGAGCAAAATCAACACAACACAACATGTAACAAGCTACTTTGTATGGTGAAATATATCTGCATGCACTTCTTTGGTCTTTTTTTCACACCTCACTAGTTTCTGGTAAGAGCCAGTAGCACATTGGTAAAGTGAATATTACGCATTTCCAAAACCATGTAAGCATACATCCAACTTCCTTGGAAATTCAAGGACACAGTCTAACCAGATATTTTCACACGCCCACTACTTTTGTTTTGTGTCCTACATAATAAAAATTAATTACATTAATATCATTGTGAGAAGATCAAGCAAATACATGACCATGACCTAACTAGGTTTTAATGGGATTGTGCTGGAAGTATGAGTTTAAGATACATTATTTTTCCTTTAAAGCCAAGGACTAATGCTATTATCTATTTTTAACTGAGTATTTCCTCTGCATTTCTTTTTTTATTAGTCATTTGCCATTCTGTGGAACCCTTATTTTTTGAAAAGGCAGCAGTGAACATAAAAATGCATAATGTGCACTTCAAGGTCAGTAAGTAGAACACTGGTGTAGAATCTGTAAAAATTAACATATTTGAAGGCCACAAAAATAAATTTATACAGTACTTTTTAAAATTTCTGCTTCAAGCATTTCTAGGCCTTAAATTTTAATCTCTTCAGATGATTGTGAGTGGCTATGCATCCAGACTTATCAGGGAATCCAAAAATTTCTCTAAAATAATCAACTGCCTTTTGTCTAACAGTAACTTTTCTAAAAAGGACCAAAGAATAAGGGAAGTTATAACCTCAAGATGCACTCCAGACCTCCTTCAAACACAGCTTGACATCAGCAGCCCTTTCTTGCAGGAACTTTCTTTTCTTAGAGCTTCTGAAAGCAAGTTACAGATGCAAACTTCGACTAGGAAGGAAGACAGCTTATGTGCTGAAATTGCTTTCTGTGGAAACTCAAAGAAACTGTGCATATGTCTTTAGGCTAGTTCTGCAGACAAGAGGGAAAAAATGGTGAATGTATTCATTTTAACAGCCCCTCTCTTGTGTGAGAAATGACACTGTGTCATTTACACTAATAGCACCTCTTGAAGAGCTAGCATGATAGAAATGGAAGTGAGAAATAATGGCTAGATCACCTCTGACTATAAAACAGCCATCTGGATGTTAAGTCTCCATGATACTCCTACAGTGGAGCTGCCTCTAGTGAATGAATCTCAGGACCCAGATAACAGAGTGTGAGAGCTTTCTGGTGAAAGACCCCTTGTAGTCAGAGTTAGGAGGGTTATTGAAACATCATGTACTTCTCTAGTAATACCAAACAGTTCATGGCTGTGGGTGATTCTATTCAGACTGTCATATGCTGTATCCTGAAATTCTTAGTGAATGCAAGAACTGCGTTTACCCTGGGTCAGGTCTCAGAAGCCGTGGTCTGGTGGGGTGTGCTGGTTTTGCAGACATGGTGGCCACATCCAATGAGCAATGGTCTCTGGCCTATGCCTCTTCCTGAATTACCTCCAGGAATTACTTGGGAGATTGCTAGCTAGCCTTGGCACAGCTATCACAGGGACTCTCCTGGCAATTTAACAGTGGAGGCAGTTAATTTCCTGGGACATACTTGATTTACTAACCTAGATGTAGTCACTGAATATCCTTTAGAAGAGTGAATGATACTGTAGCAAATGTGAATTGAGGGATTTGGCAGAGATCAAAGGAATGGAACTTAGATAGTGACCTAAGAATGGCAGAGGATTTATGGCATCCTTGCTTTTAGATTATAATGTAGATTTTTATTGCATTGTTTTTTTGAGTTTTCGTTATTTTTTTCTGCCTGCACAAGCCTATTATAAATCTAAAGGAAATTTTTTTCACTTTCATTAATTTTTTTTTTTCCACAGCATGACTGATCCTACAAGTATTATTCCAGAGTATGCTCATGCTCAATGGGAAGAAAAGTAGAAAAATGTGTCCTTAAACGTTTAGGGGAGTGAACTGGTTATGCTTGCACTCTCAGTTTTCCTAGATGCATCAAGGAGAGCTTTGAATGCAAAAGACAAACAGAGTCTGACCCACTGCATGTGTAACAAATTATTCAGTCATCAGCACTTTTCTTGTCAAATAGATGGCTGCTAAAAGTAATAGTTGTTACTGTCTTCCCCTCAACTGCAGAGTAGTTCTGAGTGAGTACCAGAGATAAATTAGAGGAGCAATTGAAAGTTTCAGCCACAACAGTCTTCTCAAAGGTATCACTACTTGAAACCCCAGGGACATTAAGCGGAAAAGAACAAGAACTTATTCTGCTACATAAACTACAAGCTATTTCTGAGCTGACAATGTACAAATTTTGACAAAAAATTAGCTACTGTGAGTCTCACCATGTATTGGATCACTTCTGAGACAAGTAGTTCAGGTTATTGCTCAAAATATATTTTACTTTTGAAAATCAGAGTGAAATAGAAAGTCCTAATTAAAGAGAATTTTATCCTTAAATTCAGTATTATCTTCCATTTTACTCAATATTTAGCTAGGTTTGCATTTACTGACAGTTTAAGTAAAATGCTTTGCGATCTCGTGACAAACTGGTAAGCAACATCTCACAAAGCAGTTGATGTTCACCAGTGTATGGAAGAGATCCAAAGGTAATGTGTGAGATTGGCCTGGTTTAGGGCAAATTTGGGAAGAAACCTCCAAATGGGGTCCCTCTAGAAAGCAAATTCAAGCAGTCCCTCCCCGAAATGGTTTGGGAAAAGATTTCCTTGGAGAAAAGTGGAAAAAAGAGTTTATTTAACACACAAAATATTCACAAGCATGAATGATGAATAATATTAAACAACAAAGCCTCTCGCTGTTCTGAAGAGATGGCAAATTCAGACAGTCCTTTTCGTGGGGTGTAGCTCGGCTCGCTCAGTCTCCTATCAGTCCCTCCGGGGCTGGGAAATGCCACATCCCGGCTCCATTGGGCCACAGGTGTGAGCTCCTGGTGTTTTTCTAGGTTTTCAGTCCAGAGCAGGTTTAAACAGTTGCAGGAAAAAGAAAAGCCACCATCCAGGGAACTTCTCTGCCTCAGCTAGCTAAAAAAACCCTAACTAAAAGCAAAGGAGAGCTCTCTCCTGCTGTCCATGCCACAACAACAGCGTCCAGGAGCAGAATGGGGAGGAGTGAGAGCAGTTTGTGCTTCTTTTTCTCCCCCTTTGCTCTTGGAACCAGTCTTAAAGGTGCAGAACTTAATAGCCAGCATAAACAGGACAGACGATTGGGGATACAAGCATCATAAAGTCACTCCAGGACAGGGATTTATTTCGTCCTGCAATTACTGCACTTGATCCTACTCAGCACAATTTAATTTGTATTTCTGTAAATTGCAAGAGTTTGCAACACACTGCAGTATATTTTTTCTGTAAATCAGAAGCAAAATCCAGTGTGCTAATACTGCCCAAGTGTTAAGTCATGTGGGTCTATACACTGTACACATTTTATGTCTCACAATTTGCATTCCATAATTTTGTTATGTGAAGAATCACAGAATCACAGAATCATGAGGTTGGAAGAGACCTCTAAGATCATCAAGTCCAACCTATGCCTTAACACCTCAACTAGACTATAGCACTAAGTGCCATGTCCAGTCTTTTTTTAAACACATCCAGAGATGGTGACTCCACCACCTCCCTAGGAAGACAATTCCAGTGCTTTATTATTCTTTCAGTGAAAAATTTTTTCCTAATATCTAACCTGTACCTTCCCTGACGTAGCTTGAGACTGTGTCCCCTTGTTCTGTCAGTTGCTGCCCGGTGGAAGAGACCGACCCCCACCTGTCTACACCCTCCCTTCAGGAAGTTGTAGAGAACATGGTTCTGTTACCAACACAGTTTCCTAGGTGATCATATGGGTCACACCGTATTCAGCTGTGATTCTTATGCCTGAAGCATAGTTTATGTACTGATAAAATGATGGAATGTTATATGTAGGCTTTTGCAGGAAGTTCAAGTGAAGTGGTTAAACCTATATTAAAGTGGGCAGTGTTTAGATAGAATGTGTCCTTTAATGTCTCGATTCTTCCTGCTACTAAGCAAGACAATTAACATTTTCATAATTGTAAAAATGAAGGAATGTCTGAGTTCCTTAGAAATTACAGCTTAGGGTACTAGAGGTGGTTTCTAACTCTTGGTTTGTAATTTGTATGGATTTCCTACTTGTAGTTTTACATATAGCTAATGATATGAGTTCTTAGCAAACATAACTGAAATTTATAATCTAGGTCAAACCTAATATTCATAGATATATTACAAGTTCCTTCTTACAGTTCTCGTTTTCTGTCTTTATTCAATAACACAAATGCCTTTTGTTTCTGCAGGAAAGGATCAGCCTCAAATCCTGATGTCCTGTGGATGCCAAAATAAGTTGTACCTCAATGTCTGTGAGAGTTCTAAGCGAAGTTCTTAGGATTTGTGCCATACATACTTTCATTTTACTTTCCTCTTTTGAGATGATCAAAATGTCCTCATATTTTTTTTCCTTCCCTGGTTGAGAGCCATCACGTTCTACTTTACTGTAGGTGAAAAAATTGTGTTGAAGTAATTTTAAGCGGAGGAAAAGAGCTCTTTTGTTCTGTTATGAAGTTCTAACTGAACCTCTTTAGTCACAGCTATGAGAAAACTTGGCTGAAGTTTGAAAACTGAGATGCCACTGCTAAATTGACTAGACAGCTATAATGGTTACATTTGACTGAAAAAACACTTCTGAAAATATTCACTGGACATCTGTCAAGAAGCAGCTCCTCGCTCATGATCTCACATAGGAAATGGGAAGGACATACGTTATTTATCTGCCGAGTTTGATAAAGCCAAGTGAGTTTGAAAAAGTGATTGTATAAAGAAGACTGCAAGTGCCTTGTTGCTATGTTCAGAACAAAGTTCTCCCCAAAACTGTTGCCTTATCCCCAGGGCATGAGGGGAAACTCCTGTATGAGCTAAGTGCAGTTAGTCAGATGTTAGACTACTCAGTGTGCATTTAAAAGGTCAGTATGCAGAAGAGGCAGTCTGGTTAGAATGAGGCCTTGGCCTCATTCTGCCTGTGCACTCAGGGAAAGCAGTGTACACAGGACACAAGAAACAAACACATCCCACAATGTCTACACTGCAGAGGGTGGGGAGTGGGCATGCCTTGTTTGCAGGTGCAGTTGCTCCACATTTGCAATCCGCTTTTGCAATATTTCACTCATAGGAAACAAATTTACTTGATTGTGTGTGTGTGTGACATTTTTTCATTTCATTTTGAATTCTACAGGTGACTAACTCACCACAGATATTCAGTATCACAATTACTCTGTGCATTTAATAGTTCCACTTCCCAAAATTAGCTAGCCAGTGACACAACCAGTAGGTCCCAGCCAAAGAAGACGCTGTCACAGGTACAATACAATTGGAAGACTTTACCCAGAGCTTTGAAAATCTTGAAGAGCTGTACCAATATATTTTATAATGAAGAGTTTGTAAAAGCCTTTGGCCCATGAAAAACAAAGGTTTCATACATTATTTTCAGAGTTATTTTATGTTGTTTTCATTGGAAATTACAATGAACTTGTGACTGCCCTGTCTGATGCAGATGTGCTTAGCTGAACACAGCAGCCTATCAAAGGCAAAAAAACCCCACTGTAGTGGGGTTGAGAAGGTTGAACAGCATTCACCATCTTCTGGANGTCAAAGGTGAAAAAACCCCACTGTAGTCAGAACAGCATTCACCATCTTCTGGATGGAGGCAAAAATCAGTCACTGGGAAACCGCAAAGGTAAATCCTCCATGCATTCCACAGCTGTTGTTCTGCAGGAAATGAGTACATCTCGTGGGTACTACGAATTATAAAGATAAACTTGGACAACCACAAAAAAGCATTAACAATGAAAGGCAGCCTGACTCCTGTTTCATTTTCCCTTTTGAAGGTACACAGCTCACTGTCTGTGTCAGTGTTATGTAACCACAAATTGCCTTCTCATCTTCTGCAAGCTGCATTGCTGTCAAACGATTGCGATGACCCAGCCACAGTGTCTAAAGATGTCAGGGGAAGAGAAAAACCAGACCACTACAAATGACACAGTGAATACTCCTTTCCTGTTACAAATTCCACATTAAATCTAAGTAATTATTTGGCTGCAGTGATACTTAGTCCACAGGACAATGCATTTACAGGCATTTAGGAACAGCAGTTTACAATAATGCTTGCATATGGGTTTGATATCTTGTGTTGTTAAAACAAATCAGCAAGTCTAGACTGTAATTTGCTGAAGCAATTTATGGTTGTTTCATGGGTTTTTTCTCTAAGTAGAGGTGAATACATTTGACTGTCTTAAGAGGAAGGATGGTAGTGCACATTCTTTTGATTTTAAGACTGATCTGAACCCAAAGTATTAACATCCTGATTTTCATACCACATCAAAACCTGATCTAAACTATTAGTGCTTTATTCCACTATGATATTCAAGTATTTTGGGAACTGCTGATTAATCATGAAAAAACACTACTGCAGCCGTTTCTTCACAAATTAGTAAATTGAGACTGTCAACACAGCAAGTCAGTAGCAGAGCAGGAAGCAAGGACCCATGTGGGGAACCTTCAGCTGCCTTAAATTGTTACTGAAGTCATCAAAGTCTAACAGCTGCCAGTAGTTGAGGGTTCCCCTTAACTTTTTCACTCCTGGGTTCCTGCTCCACTAGCAGGGTTAAACAAATGCTTTTTGTATTTCTGGGAATGTTGCAACACTGCTTGATGAGAGACTTGACAGTACTTTTCTTCTAGGAGAGCAAGTACTTGCAGGTAATTTTCTCACACTGTTTTCCAACCTTATTACAAATCTCACACAGCTTCAAAATCTGTGTAACACAAGAAGACATTGTGTTCATTCCGCTTAGATGTGATTGCATTTCTGAAGAATGTAACATAATGTACAGATAAATTAAAAATCTAAAAACAAACAACCACCACCAACAACAAAAAACCCAAACCCCCCTAAAATAACCAAAAAACCCCAGGGTCTCGAGAGCTGAGAAATACTTTCCCAGTGAGAGTTTGATTTCCTTGTGCTTTTGAGCCAGAAAAAGGAGTCCCCAGTCCCACATGGCTGGTGCCAGGCTCTCTGCTGTGCTACACGCAGGTACTAAGTTTCCAGACAAAACTGTTCCCTGGTAAAAGACTCAGAGGGGCTCTGGAATTTTCAGTGAATCTTACAGAGCCATCTCCCACCTTTTTGTCTTCCAAAAAGAGAGCCTTCTCAAGCACTGTAGGCTACAGCTTCAGGGCTCCCGCCAGCAAATGAGCACACTTAGCACTAACAGTAGAGAAAATGGATTTGTATGGACTAGTTGTTAGATGACTATTAAACAGAGAAAAATTTAGGTCATATCTTTGTTGCAAAGTTTTGTAAAAAAAAAAAACCCACAACAGGAATTTAGCCAACAGAGACTTTTTCCTTTGCATGCATGCTTTCTATATCTAATCAGTTATCTTGTACTTTCATTTTTTTCTTTATTTTCAAATGCTTATATGGATGTTTATGAATTACATTCTAAATTACATTCTAACAGCATAATGTTTAGATAATTGTTTTGGTTTACTGCAATTGTCATACTGACAGACTTTGAAGAAACAAATGCTCTTATTGTTCCTAGAAATCATCAGATTATGAATTTACAAAAAAGTATGCCTTTTTGTTAAGAAGGTAGAATGTCCATCAATTTCTATTAGTACAAAATAGCATAACTCCATTGAAGGAAGTGATTTGCTACACTGCCCTGTTTTCATTAAAAGTAGAGGTATGTTATGAAAGAAATAATTGTATATACTCATTACTTGTTGACCTTAACCAATACCCAAGATCCTAGATGTCCCTCTCACCTTTTCCAGTGGCTCCTCATTTCTGTGCTCCAGACAAGCATAAATACATGATTTTGTGGTAGAGGATGAAAGAGTTCCTGTTTTACAGAGCACTACATAAGGATCTCACAGTGTTGTGCAGAGCATAACGAATTGAGCCTTTAAACTTTTCAGGACTTGGGAGAAAGAAGTTGGACTGGACTTCTGTTCCAAATAGACTGCAGTTTGTAACAAGCCACCTCATTCAAATTATTTCTCTTCTGACATTATTGAACTTTGGGCTGTGTTTGATTTTATTTTGTGTTGCTCATATGGAGTGCAGTTTCTCTGTAAATTAATCCTTAAAACATCAGTTCTAAGGATCCTCCGTTGTGTAAGAGATGTGCATGTTTATCAAGGTTATCAAGAGGCAGACTTGAGATTCTACAGGTTGACATTTGAAATTCACTAAATGGGTAAAAAAGCTTGTTTGGATGATCTAAATAGGGTGTAGAAAGAGGCATGAAACTATGTGGTTTTATTGGGGCACCCTGCAAGTATTAGCTGAATATCTAAACCCTAATTGTTCAGAGAGATGTGTCAGGTTATTAAATTGACAGTCATTAGTGAAAAATGTTCTGGGGCTCATGATGGTGTTGTGGGCCTCTGCCCATGTGAGATGTTTCTGAAGTTTCCATGCGCCATTCCAGGATGTGTGTCATGGCCTCTTCTGAGAAGAGTGAAGTCACTTGGCCTTTGGCCTCATGATTTCCAGCACACTCCAGGAAAGAAGTTTCTCACCAGGAGCCATGGCCTTCAATGTCTTCTTTTTTAGTTGCCTTCCTAGCTCTGCCAGGCCATGTTAACCCTTCCTAAGCACAGATGGTGCCATGCTCCCTGTGAAGCTACAGCTAGGGAAATCTTTGGAAGGTCTTATTGCAGCATCACTGTCGGTATCTGTTGTGATAGGGAACCCCAGCAGGAGTGGTTTCAGTCTCTCTACTAAATAGTTCATACACAGAATCTGATTTACTCATTTGCTTTTCAGCGTCTTTCTCTAACACATGAAGTTTTAAAGTGGTATAAAAATCAACAAAATATAAAGTCCCTGCAGTAAAATCAGATGTAATCCTCTCATACTCCTTTTCTCCTATGACTTCTGTCAACAGTTTGCTCTTCAGTGCAGGATGACAGTGTTGGAATGTGGCTGTGACACCACAACCATTGACAGTCTGATGGGACCGAAGCTGTTACTGGCAAAAACAGGGTCGATCTGGGCTCAGCAGGGCTGTGCATTTAACCCACTTGAGCCCTGTGCCAGGTGGGAAAGTAAAATGAGTCTTTTAGATTACCCTAGTGTCCTCTCAGAAAGTACTCACATTTCTGTATAATTGACAATCGCTGTATCTGGCAAGAAGGAATGTATTTAAGCAAGTATTTCTAACTAGACCCTGGACTCTTACCATTATATTAAAGGGCTAAAGGTATAAGATTTATTAATGTGTTCAATCATATATTCTATCCTGCATTTTTTTCCATAATTCTAAACTTTTCCAGCAGTACCTTTGATGACCTCCTGTCCAAAGTCCAAATTCTTAACATCAAAAAAGTAGGAGAGATGCCAGGTGTCATCTTTTGCCATTCTCTCTGCTAAACCATGAAGGAGATGAAAGAGAATTTATTTCCTAAGAATTTGAAAAACTAGCTGATACAAAACCAGAAATACTGATTAAGGAGCATCCCTGTATAACACGGGACTTTTTTATTATTTCACTTTTGCTTTTTAGTGTGCAAAATTACCACTGTAAAACAGTGCATTTGCATTTAGCTGTACATTCTGCTTTAAGTGGCACCGATGTAAATGTAGAGCAATTATATTGAATTGAATTTCCTCCTGATTTTCACCAGTGTGAGAACATGATTGGCCTGTCCTTTTTATCAGTCCCTACCTTTCATCTGGAAGTTCAGCCATGCCTCCAGATGAAATGAGTTTGACAAATGACAGGAAACCAATGTCAGAAAGCCAGCATATAATGTACCCCATAGCAATCAGTCAAGACTAAGGGATTATGGCAGCTGTAGTATTTATCACTGCCTAAAACCCATGTAAAGCTTTTGTCAGGGGAGAAAAAGGTGAAAGAAGTCTACATTTTTCACAGTAGGCCTAACTGAGGAAACAATTCATTGCAAGAAGATGTTTTAAAGCATTTTTTTGACGGTATGCTAATTTCATGTGCTGATGTTGTTCACCTCGGTCCTGAATTTTTGGGATAAGGAGTTTTCTGGCCATGGATCTTGGCTGAGAACAGCCTTCTCTTTCTCTTCTCACAAATACCATCATAAGACCTTCAACTGCAGCACAACTATATTAGACACTTGTCTTCTTAAAATACTTTTTTTTACAAAGTAAATACAACCAGAAATCATAAAGTAACAACTCCCATTTGCATCTATAACTTAAATTGGATCCTGGATCCAAGTATTTGGTGGGAAAGGACCAGACCTTCCGGGGCATTGCAGCCACATTAGGCTGTACTGAGCCATAAATCAGCCTGCCCACTCCAAAGTTCATATCAAGCAATATTGGAAACTTGTCAGTGAGTTATTCTAAACCTACTGTTGTGGCAGTCACTAGAATATTCCTGGAGAAAAGAACATCTAGCAGAAGAGGTGGAACCCATGATATAAGGTATCTGCATTCCTCCTCTAGGAATATGCTTTTTCATCTGCTCTTGGACTTGATATGAACTGCCTGGTAAGTCAATGGTTGTTCTTTCTGTTGAGAGTAACATTTTCCTTGTATCTATGAGTTTCACTAGTAAACCTTCACTCAACCCATGGAGAGAGGGTTCAGAGGAAACCCACTCAACTAGAGCCATGGTGAGCTGCTCCAGTCCATGGGCAGCTCGTGCACCTCCATCTTAAGGTCTGGCTCCACAAATAGTGATTCCAGAGCTTGCTTTGCCAAATCTTCGTTCCTGTCCTCAGTTTCTGCCTTATAGAGCATTTGGATGAGCTCAAGTACATTAAGATGTATTGCACAATCCTCCCACTGCATGTTAGGCACACAGCAAGGAGACAACAGGGGAAAGAAAAGGGGAGATGTGTGTGCCATGTCTTACAGACTTTGTACATAAAAACTATCAACAGATCAACTCTGGCATTTGTATTTCATTCTGTGGTTGTAAAACAAGATATGATTTGAATTCTTTGGCAGGTCCTACATGCCTGAGTGGAGAAAAGCAGCCACTGGGCCTCTTGGAGGGAGTTCTGTGTTATTCTGGTACTCACCAAAGCAACTTTGAGTTCAAGAAGGGTGGAGCAGCCGGCTGGCTTCTGGTTGACACCATAACAGCAATGAGGGGGAGAGGGACAACAGACTGAATGCAACCTACACACAACACATAAGAAAGATGAAGCAGGAGGACGAGAGAGAGCTGTGTGATTGCCTGCTCTCTGGAGGACTTTAAATATTGATATGATCACCATCAGATTTTTGGTTCATGTTTCCATGACCTCAAGCTAACAAGCGATTTTTAATTTGTGTAATACAAGATTTGCAGAGTATTTAGCAGGACTCATCCTACAGAATCTGTCTAAAGATGACAAAAATGCAGCTCTTCAACAGTCCCTTTCTGCCTTTCTGGTTAGTTTGGCTAATCAGCTCTGCACTGCAAGAGCTAGGCCATACTCAGATGACAAGTAGAAATAAACTCTTCCATGGATATTGATTTTGCTCCTCTATACATGTAGGAATAACACTGAAATGTAACAAACACCCTTCAAAGAAGCTTCCTGAGTCTTTGTCTTGGAAGTAACTCTGGCTCAGTAGCAAAAGCTACATTAAAGTAGATTCCCTTGTTTGCTTCCACTTCTGCTGAGAGGCTGTTTCAGAACCTCACATGGTTAATGATAAATGCTTTCCTTCAGATACACAACAAAAAAGCTAAGCTATCGCAATGTTCATGTTTTGATCAGTGTGGTAAGTTTCTGGGAAGGCAGGGAGAAGCTGATTTTAGTAGATGACTGAAGAAATAATCCTACCTAGGATATAATTATTGAAATAGGAATTGAAGAAATGAACATAATCTGATACCAGAACCAAGAGAAAAGGAGTATTCTACAATACCAAAATTATAAGAGGAGGAGATATTTTTGGGAAAGACAGTCCTTAATGTGAATACTTTAGTTGAATTGGTAAACAGAAAAGAGTGCCACTGATCTGCTTTACTCTTCCACTAATCCATTAGATGTTTCTGCAGTACTGTTTGTTCCTTTAATTTGGTATTGCCATTTATATGTCTTGTGAAATGCCATTTGAATACCAAGGCAGCTGAGATTTTGGCACACACTGTTGACAGCTGTTTTGAAACTACAAATATGATGTATGCTACATCTGGTGAGGTTGGAGTGGAAAAATACCGTGGAAAAGCACAATTTCTCTTTTAGAGCTGCTGGGAAGGGTTTACAATATCTTTGTCCTTTATTCAGTAAAGCAACTCTTTAATGACCTACCCACAGAGATAGTCTTTTATAATCAGAACCAAAGATTCATTTGAATATTTCTGCAAAGCTGGTTTGTTCATTCTAACTAGGAAAACTGGCACAGAGCATGAAAGATGAGAGGTGCTTAAATGAGTAAGTTATATCACTGAATCAATAAATGATCTAAAAAGATTTCTTTTATTAATTTTCATGACACAACTATGACTATGCCAAGCAAGGCATCATGTGTACTCAAGTGTAACGAAACCTCATACCTATGACTCAGTGGCAGAAGTAGCTGCTGGCCTCCTGGAAGCTGCAATGAATAATCAAGGGATTTGCTGGTGTCACTCTAATGTTTTAGATGCTACCAATTGTCTTCTTTCAAGAGAAGTGGAGTTGACTAAGTAGCTTTGATATTTCTCAGTTTTCTTTTCCTAATAGTGGCTTTCACTTTATGTAAAATCACTTTGTGGCTGATATTCAACTCCTTTGAATAGGTAATTTTCCCAAAACTAAAGTCAAGTTGTTTTGTTATTTCCATAATAGAGATTGATTAGACTGAGTGTAGAGCTCAGCTAAGACTGGCTCATGATGGAGCTTGCTTGGGGAAAACAAGCATATCAACAGCAACATTAATATTTTATTTCAGAGGGAGAAAGTCTTTCTATCGGACCTGATAGAAAGTCTGCACGTTTCTGTGTACTGCATTGATTTGGGTAGGATTTCACCCCCATAGCCTGAACATTTACAATTTGTACTACTATGTGCTACAGGACCTTTGACATTAGTTGTAGTGCTCTCAGGCTGCCCTAGGTTCTACTGAATTTTTAAAAATATGACATGAGTGGAAGCTTATTTTGATGACCACTTGTTCTTAGTTGGCTGATTCTGGCAAGGATTCCTGCATTTCTAGGATACAATCCCACTGGCTTCAAATGAAAATACAGCCTTGAAAGTGGAAGTAAAGCATGAGTACGATGCTATGCTTGAACAAGAATATGCTCTGGTGCAGCCACAGAATGAAGCATTCAATAGGAATCACCACTTTAATTACAGTCATGAAGACAAGTCAGGATTTTCTGTATTTCTGTAAAAACCATTAGCAAAGGTTCTAAGCACATCCCTCGTGCATCCCTAACTGCCTTTATCAATTGTTCTGTTCTTCCTTCCAGACCTGGTGAAGCTTCACTCTCCTGGGCACTGATGCCCCAGTGCTGGACAAGAAAGGGCCATCTGGATGCCTTGCCTCTGCTGAAAAGAGGATTTGTGGAACTGGGCAGAGTTGGGGAACACTCCATGGGCCTTGAGTAATGTAGTACAGTGAGGTCAAACTGTTGTTGTGTGGCACAATCCAGCCTTGCAGAAGGACATAGTGTGGACATGAATGATCCTCAGCTCCACACTGATCCCACTTCTGCTCCAGTGACATATCCAGTATTCAAGGCTGGCACTCAGTTAATTGGAAGTACTGTGTCTCCAAAAGCCAGAAGTATGAAAACATTTTGAAAAAAACAAGGAAATGCCAATAACCAGAGCAGTCACCTTCCCAGCCAATCCTTATGCATTATAAAATACCCAGGATACTTTTATTTTAAGAGGAACATTCTGGATTAATAAATAGAAGCCAGAAATATTTGGAAAGTACAACTCCCAGGGTTAAGTGCAGGTGGAAGGCCTGCATTTACCAAAATGCATCACTCCTTGAATGTTAAATGTGTAGAAGAACTTGGGCCCCTTTAGTTTTTAAATATACAAGTGTACAAAGTGAATTCCTACTTTGCTCTGGAATTAAGCAATATTGATTGTGGTTTTATAATGGCATTTAAAATTGAAGATTTCCTGTAAGCATAAGAATATATTGGGTTTATGTGACACAAATGTGTGAATTAAGAGGTTTTCACTGGACATGAAATCTTTCACAAAGGATCATCCTTTTCCCAGAACAAAAATGGCAACAGATCAAGTTTAGAAAAACAACTTGCCAAGCCCCTTACCTCCCACTCCACTTATTTAGGACTCACTGCATCTTAATTAATTAGAGTTGAATTTCTTGATGTTGTTAGTATTACCATTTTAGCAATTCTCCAGTCATCCATAAAGCTTCCTATGAAGTCCAGATTCAACTTTACAAGTAAAAGTAAACAAAAGCATATCTTAAAAACGAGAAGAAAACGAGACAGAAAACCTATACCTTTTGGCTGCCATTTCAGGATAGTATAGGCAATGTCATGAGTTCCCTGACTCAATATTTAATTTGTTTTTATTTAACTTATTTTGTAGGATCACAAAATATGCCATAGAGTCTTTGGCTTTGATTTTGCAGCAGCAACTTCCTGAGTAGATCCTTATGGAGTCCCCATCCTGAATGAGAGCTTAGATACTGTAAATCTATCCCAGTCATCCCTAAAGAGAAATTGGACTTTTTCGCTGTCTGCACTCAAACCCCAGCACCTCCAGATGTAGCACGCATCGCAGCCTTCACTTCACAACAGCTGTCAAGGGTGTGTGCCAGACTTTCAGCTGTCATGCCATACAGACAGGATCCCACACAACATACAAATGGCAAAACAGAATTAAATAATGGTACATAATACGAGAAGAAAAACGCAAGTTACAAAATGGTAGCGGTCGTGCTCACTGGCTTTGCAAAATTCAGAATTTCTCTGCTGGAGTGAATTTAGTACCAGACAGTTCTAAAAATCAGGAGGTCAAGATGTAGCAGCATTTGTTGAGAGGAGTAACTCCACCTGCTAAAAGTATTTTTAAGAAAGGTGTCCCAAAATTTATCTGGACAAAATAACCCCTTCCATTTAATTTAGCTGTTATTTACTGTGCACATAAAGCTCTTCTGTTCAGGAGTGATGAAATATAGTGTGTTACTTGCAACCTCCACATTGTCATGTAGAAAAACCCTCTGAAACTGCCTTTATATAGAATTTGGAATGATTTCATCAATTACTAGCACTCGTCCTCTGTATAAGTAGATTTGGGGTTGTAGTGTATTTGACAAGGCAGATCAGCTGACAACTTTCATTAGTCAGACATACAACCATTGTAAACATCTTCCAAACCAGAAGGTTAGGCTTAAGAAATGAGACACTGGTGTTGGCAGGTTCAAGGACAGTTTTTCAACTTCATACAACAGTTCATCTGTGCCATTATAAATGACTGAGAAAGTAATACGCTGAAATACATACTGATGACACTGAAAGAGGCCAAAGAATAAGGAAAATTTAGATGATCCTGATCAAGCAGTTTTATTTCCTCAATGCTGTGTCACCAGAAGCAAAGCTGTTGAACTGAAATTCAGGTAAATTCTTCTGTATTGGATTTTGAAATAAACATCATCATAAAAATGGGTATGCAAGAAATAAGTTTTGAGAATTGTTTGAATATCTATATGGCAAAGCATTTCATTTTGTGTAAAGGCACTGTATTATTTATAGAGTATTAAATGAAGAAGAGCCCTCTCAGAGGACTCTCTAGACATTACTTTTATGTTAGATCGAGTCAGGCAAGATGATCTAATAATCCATTGTGACAATAATTTTTATAAATCTAGGAAAATTTAAAAATAAAATACAAACCCAAAGATGATGTGGTATTTCTGAGTCTCCAAGCTTTATCATTCCCCCCACATACCACTTTTGTGTTTATCTCAAAGCAATCAAGGTTTTTATTTCAGATCTTTTTGTATATTTAAGCACACTGGTGGCACCGGTTGTCTACTACGGCAGTGGTCTAAGTATTTAAGGTTCTCATACATTCTTTGCAAAATGAAATCGAATATTAAAATAAAGTATCGGACAACCAAAGTCCTCAAGTTTATATTTCAAATGAATACTGTATAGATTTTTCTCTACCCCTTCATTATAAAACATGCATGTTATCTTAAAAACTTGTGTCATGTCCTTGTAGCACCTTCCAGTACCTGACAGGAGTGTACAAGACAGCTGGAGAGAGACTTTTTACAAGGACATGTAGTGACAAGAAAAGAGAGAATGACTTTAAACTGAAAGAGAGTAGATTTCGATTATGTAGTAAGAAGACATTCCTTACTGTGAGGGTGGTGAGGCACTGTAACAGGTCTCCCAGAGAAGTTTGGGTTGTCCCATCCCTGGAATCACTCAAGGTCAGACTGGAGGGGGCTCTGAGCAACCAGGTCAAAGTTGTCTGTGCCTATGGAAAGGGGGTGGAACTGATGCCTTAAGTTTTAGCTTTCCTGTTTTTCAGATTCTGTGCTGCCTAGGGGTGTAGTTCTGAGCCTCATATTAAGTGCCAGTAAGCTCTCTCCACAGAGTAGGCAGACAAAACAAATCCTTTTCTGGCTAAGACCAAGGACAACTTTCAGGTCCAAAAACATAAACAACAGTGGACTGAAGAGAGAAAACAAGAAGGATAAGACCTCACAACCTGAAGCTGTAATTGGACAATTAAACCCCAATATGCAAATGGACCAAAACTTATAAAATGTAAGATCTCGTGACCGGTCAGACATGCTGTGACCATTCTTGTTCCACCTTGGGTGTAGCCCTGGCCAGGCTCTTGTCCTGCCCAAGGTGTATCCTTAAAGGCCTTTCAATAAATACCTACTTTATTCTCTAGCTTTGTCCAGTGTCTGTTTCAGGTCAGCCTTTCCAAAGCATCAGAACTATTAATATCCCTTCCAACCCAAACCATTGTACAATTCTATGTTTCTATGAAATAAAATCCCAGTTAACTCCTGATGGATATAATGCCCTGCTGGGTTATGTCTAAGCAATGAGATAATTTGATTATTGCAGTATTTTAGGTGTGTCCTACTAACAGTAAATTTAGACACTACCGCTCATTATATTATTTGTTCCATGTTAATGTAGCCTTTACTTTTATTCCTGCCAAGTAACACTCATCTACTTGATCCAAATGAGGACCTTACATGTCTTGATGAACTACTATTTCTTGCCATCACCTCAGTAATGTTTCACTCTTTCAATATTTCAATTTTTATTGAGCATTACTCATATTGGTCAAGGAATTATGAATAGGTCTTCCTAACAAAACAGCAATCTTTTTATTATAGATCACCTAAAACTAACAATGTAGTTGCAGGCTAGGTATGCCTTCTTTTCTGTTTTTGAAAGATTGTGGTGACTATGTAGAGCTAATACAAAGTTTGGGCATTTATGTTTTTTAATTAATTCAGTGAATATTCTGCTGTAATAAGAAAATGTGTATGTTCAGATGCTGCTAATGAATACCAGTTTAAGTATCTACATAAAGAGATGGACAAAACTCCTTTTCTTTTGCTTTGTCTCCTCTTAACAGCAACAGGAAAAAAAGACAATACTTGGCTGTTGTATACCAGTTTCACAGACCCAAAGAATTATGTTTAAGTGAGCTGCCAAACCTGGTTTGGTGCCAGCCTGAGCACTCCTAGTTTATCACCAGCTGACCTGCTGCTGCAATTCTAATACCTTCTTTCTTGCTCTACACTCATATTTCCTTATGAATAAGATTCTGCAGTCACTTCAACATATCCCTCTTTTCCACGGGTTAAGACATGACTGGAAAAGTCTGTAGCCTACAAAGCTACAGCTAATATTCACCTGAGTGTCTACCTGTGCTTATAATCTCCATAAGGCATTGAAATCACTACATTTTATGGGTATCTGTATCTAAACTTACAACATTCACTGTAGCCTGACACTATCCCAATTGGTTTCCAGCAGAATTCATGCCAGTGGGCACAGTCTGGATCTGATTTGGAGGACGGTGCTGGAAATAGGGATCGTTAAAAACACCCCATTATCATATGGTCTGGTAGTTGGCTACACTGCAGTTCTACAAACATGATTTAGTACAGATGTTTCATTTAAACTCTAGGTTTATAAAGGTACACATTTTTTTGGTTTAGTCTGATTATAACCACAGACGACTCCTCCCCAGTAATCAACTGCTAGAATTTGTCAAATGTTGTCATTTAATATGTGGGTCACTTCCAGTGCTGTGTTTGTTGCGTGGAATGCTCCACTTCCATAGAAACAGATGTTTTAACTTAACAGCAAAAAGAGCTAAACAAGTGCATGTGAAGGCACAGTGCAAATAATGTGTTTCATTTCTGTTATTTATAGCTGTCCACAGCTATCATAATTTTTTTATTTGAAAATTATTAAACCAATTACAAGAAGTTTATTTGCAGATACTGCCAAGAATGATGCATGCTAGGCAACTGCTTCTGGGAAAAGTGTCTTCTTCTGGGCCATTGCAGAAGCATGTGAAAGAAGTCAATGCATTTCTGAAAGCCTGCAGTATAACAGGGTCTACACAGTAGGCCTCAAAGTATACTCAGGAAAAAAATACCCTCGTTAGATCTCCCAGGTGTTCTGGCTGATTGTGTCAGGTGCCAGGGAAGAGGAGCTAATACACACTTAACTCCTCAGCATGTTTGAAGAGGATCTCCTGCCCTTTTTAGTACAGCTGAGATGGTGGTTAGAAGGAAGAGTCAGGAGAGGGGGCTCTCTCTGCAAAATGGCTGAGAAGATGGCTTTCTTCCTTCTTTCAGTTTTATTTGACTGAAATGCATCCTACCTAAACTAGGAATCACAGTTCTATGAAAAACTATTAATAGGCTTATCTAAAACAAAAGGGGGAAATGTATTTTGAAACACAAAACTACATACACGTGCCACAACGAAGTAACGAGTTGGCCATCTGTGAAATTCTTTGCTCATTTAAATCCTACCTGACTAGTTTCAGGTCACTGTAGGAGCTGCTGATTTTTATAACAAAAGTAATGTTTGAAAGCAAGCCATGCTGCATCGTTTCCAAAGCACAAAGATGGAATAATTCGTAACAGTGCTGTAACATTCCACATCCAGGGGCAGATCACATAAATATAGAGCTGCATGCACCCATGGTAAGGACTTATAGCTGATACTCTTAACATAATTTCCCAAAAAACCCCAAAATTTCCACACCTGAGCTATGGCCAAGCCTGAAAGTACAGCCCAGGCTATTTCAAAAGTTGACTGTGTTCATTTTCATGCCCACCCAAATGCCCTGGACATGTATTCCACCTCCTATGCTGGGTTCTCAGTGCAGTAGTCAGAGCCAGGCCAGATGAGACAAATATCTATGTTTGGAAAGCCTCAGCAAATGTGGGACACAAAAGCAGTAAACAAATCAATGGGATGCCAGACCAAATGTGTTCCCCATTTGTGAAAATAACAAAGTTGAGTCAGGAAGAAAGGTTTATGTGTCTTCTCCTCATACAATCCTTCCCAAGGTACTTTCTTTCAATCCCCCCAAAATTAAATCCAGCCCAGATAGCAGCAATATTTGTGAGTACACAGCATCAACCAAATGCATTGCAAAGCCACTGACAGCTCCATGTGGCTTGGCATGAAGCAGGGCTCAAAGGGGTGAGCAGGTGTTTCCTCCCACAGCCTTCCTCCGCACCCAGGCACGTGGATGTGCCGCACACGGCACTGCTGGAAGGGAGAGTCTGTGCCTCACCTGCCACCGGCAGTGGACTCAAGCTCAGGAACCAGGCAACTTCTTCCCATACAACTCTCAAATCTCTGCCCCCGCCATCAATTCCTGCAAGGGAAAATCTCTGGATCATTTCTTGAGCCATGAGAAAGACCCTGTGACACTTGCCTCTGTTTGTGCCAGAGACGGAAAGCCTTTTCATATATCTTTTTGAGGGACTTGTGAAACCACAGGAATCAGGTCACCTCTCCTGAACCGGTTAGACAGCACCTGGCAGCTCCACAGTTTGGTGACTGGTAACTGTGATGCAGCAATGGGAAGCAGGCACAGAGACAGTATGGGACAGAACTGTTGTTCAACATCAAATTGGTATTAAACATTCAAATTACTGAAAGGTTTAATCAAAGTTGCTACTAATTCATTTTTCTATTAAAATCGTGAAATGCAAAAAAAATTACTCACTGCTATTAATTAAAACAGTGTTTTGCCACATCCATAATGAGAAATGGGAATTCTTGACAGCTGAGTAATCTGGAAGGCTTTTACAGCTCTTTTCAGTGTATTCAAACTTAGTATTTAATGTTCACATATAGTGAGTGAGCACAACCCAACCCAACCCTACAATAAAGAAAAATAATATCAGATGAAGGCTTTAAAACCTATACTTCAGACAAAAATAAGTAAGTCAACATGACTGGCAGCAGATCAATTTGAAGATATTTTTAATTAATGTATTTTATTTTAAGGATTATGGGTATTGTATTTATTCAGTTAACTCAGCCTTTTTCCCTGACAGCAATTTTCTACAGAAAAAGTGCTATAAAATTCTTTCAAATTAATTTTTGTCTTAGGAGGAGTAAGTAAATTTATGGTACAATTTACATGAGTGAGGCTAGTAATTTGATTCCTTTAAATTTAGAATGTCATAGTGCACCTGAACTACATATTATTTTTAATTTTTATTGCATGACATAACCTTTATAAAGTGGGTGGAAGGACCTCACTAAATTACTGGGACTTTCATCCATTTAGAAGCCTGGTTAAAGAAAGAAGACATATTACACTAGCACCGGATAAGCAGATTAAAAGAATAGTAGAACATTACTTATTATCCTTGCTTTCTTAAATAAAACCCCCATTATTTTCCTATATATATATCTATATGACCTTCATATTTAATGTATGTTCTCCTCTTTAGCAAATAAACCAAAAAGCATTTTGCAATAAAACTCAACTGATTTGGTAGACCTCAAAATCCAGAATCCTTTTATGCCTCAGCTATGCACAGTTTTGCCTGCACATTATAGTCACATATATCTTTCTTCCCTGATATGGTTATTTGCCACAAAATTAATGTCTAGAACAAGGATTTGAGGATCCAGCTTGAAATATCAGTAAGAAAAAAAGTCTTAGTCTGTGATGTTAGGTGTGGCCTCTTCCTGCTTTTCTTTCTCTCACACCTATTTGCTGTTCCTTTGTTAACTAATTCTCTGGACAAGCCTAAACAATCAGGAAAAAGTAATAATAAAGTTACAGATTGCTTTCTGTACCTGTCACCATAGCCATGTTTGTTGTACCAAGTATTTCCATGTTCTTCAACTCCCTTACTTGCTGCAAAAGTTAAAGGAAGAAAATATTCTCCTGATGAAATCCTGATTTGTTTGGGAATTTTTCTGCCAAACATCTGGGGGCTCAAGAGAACATCTTGCCATCCGGCCTTCTCCATGGGATTCCTGTCACTCCTCTGATGTGCGTCTGCATGGATATCTAACAAAAGTAAACAAAAAAATGCAGCATGAACAGTAAATTCAGGTGGAGTCCCAGATGCCTTCAAATTCTTGAGGTGTTTTTTTTTTTCAGGTGTTTTTAGCTTTCTCAAGTAAAAGTTTGGTGCTCTGGGAAAACACATTTCTCCCAGCACTGCAGCCCCTTCTAGTGATTGTCCTAAACCCCAAATCATCACTCAACATGCAGCAATGTCAAATTTGCTGGTGCTGCAGTTGCTTTGATGGGAAGATCAAGAAGGTAATTCACAAGAGACTTTCCTAAACTGCCTAACAAGACTGAGGAAAAAGAACTTTTTTTCCAATCTCTGTTTAGAATTTCGAAAGTAAATTTGTTTATTAACACTCACACAAAAGTAAATGCCATTTTGCTGACACTAACATATCTGGGCAAACTCACCTGGACAAAAACCCAAAACACCTGTCATTACAAATCAGTTGCTTTGATGCTAGAAATCTGTCATTTACAGGGTTTTGAGATAGTGCTTTGTGGTGTTTTATTGGGCATTTTATTTTACATTATTTTATTAAGCCTTATTAAAAGCAGAAGAGCTATGTTACATTTTCAGAATTCTTAAAGATATCATGATCAAGTTCACAAAGTTTTCACTGATATATCTTTTACTTGCTTCTTAAGCCAAAAGATCTTGTGTTTGATAATCAAACAGCTGGACATATGGATCTTGCATTTGCATAATGCATATTATGATTATTATATGTGAAAAAAGCAAACCAAAAATTTTAGAAAAATTAATATAATATAATACAAGAATTATGTTCATAATTTACATTAAATGTTACAATACATTCTGTTTCCTTTTTATCACAATTAAATTTAAAGGAAGTATTTTGGTATAATCCAAAGCAACATTTTAATAAAAAAATATTTTTGTTAAAAATTTCTACTCACTTGCATAGGTAGTAATCATAAAGTAAGCTTAGCTATTAGTCCCATAATTAGGAGATAGAAACATCTCCTTCTTTATTATTTATCTGGAAATATGAATTCCCTTAAATTGACATTATTCACTTTTACTTCCTGCAAAATTTTATAAAATTATAAAATACATTAAAAATAAAAATATTGTAGCATAAACCTGAAGGAGATATTTCAATTTCATACAACTTTTTTCATAAATTATAAAGTCTAGAATTTCTGGGGCTTGTGAGACATACAGAAACACATGATTCCCCCCCCCGGAAAATCTTTTAATTTGTTTGGAGCACAATGACTGCTCAAATTCCATTCTGAGATCCAAAATGCTGGAAAATCTTGCACTGTTTGAAAATTAAAGCTCTAAGTTGCATTTGATGAAACTTTGGATTCCACCCCACTGAGCTACAGAGACCTCAGTGCCATTCACTCATCTCTGTGTCTCATTTTACAGAGGTGTGATGAAACATAGATTTTTTTTTGTGCATTTTAGCCTAGTATACAAGTGTTCAGGTATTAATCTGATCCTCTTTTGTTTTCCATGGCTGCAGAGAAACATTTTAACTTTTCAACGAGTGGACTAAATGCTTCTCTCGTCCTACTTTTTGATCTAACCACTTGTGATTACATCTACAATCCTTAAGGCTCACACTAAACCTTCCAGCAGAGCACATCCCAGGAGCCAGCATGTTCTCCTGGCTGGACTTGCAGCTGCAGGACACAAAGCATTTCAAACTGGTTTTGAGTCAATGCCACCTTGTGACACGTCAACAGAAAGAGGTATGAACTTCTCTGAGTTACACTGTGGGCAGTACTTGAAAGGACATTCAGAGCTCCTTCTTACAGGCAGCTCTCTCCATTTCAGTGAGTCCATGCTCCACACAAGCTCGGCTCAGGATTTTCCGTGTAAAGCACCTTATCCATGCAAAATGCATTGTCCCAGTCCTCCACCAACAAAATCAGAGCAGCTGAATTGCTCTGGGTTTTACTCATACTCATCTCCTCTATGGTAAATCCGTTCTGGCCATATCCCTCTCATGATCCTGACAAGAGGGCTGGGCTGTCCAGCAGCAGCAGGAATTGTCTGGGCTGTGCTCAGTCACCAACTACAGAACTCTTTCTTGCACCCAGAGTTAAACTGGGAACAAAGCCACATCCAGGACTGTGTATATTTTTCCACCTGTTTTATCTCCAGTGCAGTTGTACCAATGAGCTTCTGTTTCCTATTTGAAATCAGTTTCCTGAACACACAGTTCCTATCCTATAGATCTCCTGGCATCATATGCTTAGGATTCTCCTAAACTCAGCAAGCTTTTGATGAGATCAAATTAATCATGAGTCAGAAGTTCTTCATGCTCACCACAGAGCTGATTTTTACTCTGCATTTTCTCAAGAAAAAAACCAAATTGGTTTATTTTTGCAGACTCAGGGGACATCTCGCAGAATCAAGCACTTCAAGGGTGAGGAGACAGCAGTATCCCAGCTCACCTGTCAATAGGAGAGACAGGAAAATGGCTCCTGCTGGGAAAAGAGAAATGCTACAATCTCATTTTGCTTGTTATGGAAACACGGCCCCTGTCTTTTCCATCTTTGAAAAACAAAAAGACAAATCAAAAATATTATTATTTGTTCTGACAGTTACAGTGACCTTTGAACCTGAAATTTGGCCTGCTAAGGATTTCTGGCCTCATAGCTTCTTTTAAATTCCTATGCAAATAATGCTTGCTGCACGTGCATTTGGAGCAACTGGAAGTATTCCACTGTGCAGCTGCAGATAAACCTAATTTCCAACAAGTTGGTTCCAACATCTGCCTCCTGTTTTAACCTGGTTTGAGGCAGTCAGTCCATTGGCTGGTGGCCCCTGTGCAGATCACAGGCTTTTCTTGCTTTGACAGTTCATCACATGCAATATCCAGTTAAATTCCTGGCAGGTTCAGAACCTTTGGAGAAGTCAGCTGGGAAAGTCATATTTGTGCCAGCAAGGCACTGCCTGCCCTGAGCTGCAGTTAATGGCCTTTTGTTAAATTCAGGGTCTGTCTCAAGAGTTCAGAAGAGAAATATGAGATTGTGATTTAATGAAGTAATTTGATTACATAGAAATCAAACCCCTGCTAGGATTTGATAACTGCAACAAAAATGCCTACCAAATTTGACACAACTTCCACTTAAATCATTCTATAAGCTTGTGCTTAAGCACTTTGTTAAATGAAGACTTAAGCAGAGGAAAACAGTGTCTTTGTGCTCTCTTTGGGATAATAATCTGAAATACTTTAAATTTGGTTTGCAGCCTCTTACATCTTTTATATCATTTCCTAAATCAGAACAATCATCTGCAGAAAAAGAGAAACTATGGAAATTTCTCAAGCTGAAAAGTGTTTCAAAACTGGATTTTTTTTTGAATATGAGTCTAAAGTTGTATATTGCAATTAAAATAGGTTTAGATATTTTTAGGCTGTAAGGAGTCAAACTTAACAGTGTGCTTAGCACTGGGATGCTTGTAGTCTCCAAATTCTTTATTGCTACTTAACCATATCAATGTAGGGGAAACCCTTGCATATTTTAAGTTCTACCTCTTCTTTAAGATGTCAAAGTTTTTGGTGGGGAAGAAGATTATTTTAAGAATGGAAGATAATATAAAAGCACAATTTCTTTTCATCAGACTTGTTTCTCTCTCTCACTCCTACGTTTCTAGCTCTGCGTCTAACCCTCTACATCTTGGAATAAAGACACAACACTTGGANGGTTTTGGTTTTTTTTGTGGATGTGCAGAGTCAGCCCAGGAGCTGGGATTTAATGATACACATAGATTTAATGCAGAGATGGATACATTTCACCAGAAATAAAGGAGCAGGAGCAAACCTCATTATCTGCATATTCATTTGTACACCATTGGCTTGTCTCTGTTCAGTAGATGGAAGCACACATATTTAGCTTACCAGCTGCAAGATAGCACTGCGTAAAAAACTTATGGAATTCCTTGAGCAACATTTTCTTAATTTTTTTTTTAAATTCAGGCTAAAAAAGCCCTCTTCTACAATGTACTGCTGCTGGAAAGGTGTGTTTTGGGTGAGATGTGTGAGCAAGTTCCCACTTTCCAACAGCATTTTTTGGTGGCCTAAGCACAAAATATTAATTTCCTTGGAGAGTTACAGGTTATCACACTTGAGCCCAGCCTCCTGAGGTGCAGTTCAGGTGCTTCCCCTAGGTCTTGCCAGGAAGAAGGGGCTTTGCATGCAAAGACTGAGGCACCATGAGGTGCTAAAGCACAGCAGCTCATCCTCAGTGGAGAGCAACTTGCAGCAGTGCTGCTGGAGAGCTGATCACACCCTCTTTTAAACATGGTGCATAATAATGTTGTTTTCGTGAAATGATGAACTATTAAATCTGTATAACATGTAGATGAGAGAAGAAGTGTTCACAGGCCCACTGTAATTTATGAACATGTGGTGCACAGATGTTGCATGAGATTTTTCTTCCCTTTACTTTCAAAAATTTGGATTACATTTTTTCTCCTTCTCTCTATTGTTCAAACTCTGTGTTTGATGCTTTATTAGATATCTCAGCAGGGTAAATGGATGATTAATAATTTTTGATGACAGATATTTGGTTTCTATAAGCTGTGGAGTGAAAGATAAATATGATGGGAACAGTTGTACCTGTGTATGACAACTAAGCCTCTTTAAGACTGTTAGGGTTACCCATGATTTATGGGGATGTCACCACTGACCCTAGATAGGGAAAACCTCTTAAATTTCTCTTATTGTAATCATCACTTTTTCTGCACATAACAGGGGGGAAATATCCTAAAAAAACCACCAAAAAATCAAACAGACCCCCCCCCCAAAAAAATAAAAAACAACACCAAAAAAACCCCCCCAAAACCTCAGAAAGAAACAAAGAAAAACTTTTTCAGGGTTGGGAGATATTTTATTTGAAAGAACACCCAATTCCTGATATTGGTACAATTAAAGCTTTTTTCAGAGCAATACATGTTCTGTGCTGCCGTCTCTCAATTAAGCCTTGAGAACAAACCATCACAGCAAGGCCATGGTGTGTGTGTGCTGCCATCCAGGGCTGCACTAAAGGCTCACCTCCTACTCTAGTCCACACTTCACTGGTAACAAGGAAAACCAGAAAAACAGTTCTGGATCCCTCCTGAGCCAAGATGAACCCTGCTGTCCTGATCTGGATCCTGGAGAGTCACATACAGAGGTTAGGTTTTGCTTCAGGACCATTTCTTTTGTAATGAGAAGCGTCTGGCCACAGCAACTTAAATTCAATTTCCAGTGTTTTAAATTCAAGGAAAAGATTGTAATGGATTAGGTAGGTGGATTGACAGGAATAACTCAAAGCAGTTGGCAAGCTTACCTCCTTTGTTGGCCTTACTTCATTTCTATGTCTATCATATACCAAAAAATCCTCATTTACAGAAATACATCACTTCTGTTTCTTTGGGTCATATTTGTTGGAGAAACAAACAACAACAACAAACAACCTTAATTTTATTAGGAGATCTTTGTAATTTCTTTAGGTCTTCTAAAAAACACATAAATGTTGCCAGTGTAATAATAATTTGTTTCTAATATTAATGCCTGACAATTACAGAACCCTGAACAGAACTGGAAATTCTACAGGCAAAAGGTATGCCAGACAGGAACATAGATGAAGGAGAAGAAAGGTTGAGACACAACCAAGCGAAGGCAGCTTTTTCAGTTGAAAAAAAGGAAATTTGCCTTACAAATATATACCTATAATGCTACTACATGTGCTAAAAATAATTTCAATCTATTACTCATTATTATATAATAAAAGTAATTTTTGATATATAACCAACTACTTATCATATTTTCCTCATTAAAGACTTCTGCTCCACCACCCCGATTCCAGCCCCAAACCCAACTTCCTGGAAATATAATTCCTCCTGATGTTAAATAGTTTAATGACTACTACAAATTTCTCTGACTCTTAATGTTACTGCAGAATGATGGAAACTCTGCTTTTCTGCACCTTTCTTCTTAGCTCCATGAAGTTTTCATGAGATAAATTTGCATGCAGAAAGAGAATGACTCCTTCCCACATCTGGTAATTAGTCTGGAAAATGTACTGCTATAAGAGATAATCTGATTAAGGACCACAGTTGAACTCTACTCCTTTTAATTAATCATTATGCCTGTTGATAAATGCCTCCTCTGAATTTTGGCCTGATAAATGGTTTTTGAAAAGGGTTAGGAAGTCTGCTTTCTGTTAGTGGAGAAAATAGCAATCATGTTAAGTTTGCTTTGAGTCCCAAGCCCACTTACACCTGGAAACCTAAGGCAAGACTGGCAGGAAGCAAATTTAATTTGAAGGGACAGGGAGCGACTGTGTGCTGTGAGAGGCTCAAATACTCTGCAGAGGCATACTGGCCTCCTCCTTCACCAAGACTTCAGGAAAAATAGCAGATTTATGTTCTCCTGTCTGCCACTTTGAGCTGAGCTGTAGACAAAGTACTCCTCCATAAAAATATAAATTAAAAAAATCAACAGAAAACTCCTCTTAATTGTAATTGGGTTTGGAGCAACTTATCTTAAACATTACTAAATTAGCTTTGATTTTGATTACCACTTAATTGGGGACAAAAAGAGTGGAAAACTTAGAAACAGGGAATATGTGCCAAATGTTCCTCTGACCCACCAGGGCTGGTTTCATGACAAAACCCCACTCCATCATGCTGAAGCAAAGCAACAATTCTCAGTTGCTGAAGCAAAGGAGCTTGAGGTGCAGCTCCACTCACAAGGCAGCTTTGTGGCTGGCAGGAGGCACTGTGAGGACACCCAAAACAGCTGAATTTCAGTGGAAACTCTGAGAAAAACACGTAGAAAAATATTTTAGTCTAAAAATGGGATATAAAGCTCTTTTAACCTGCTCTAACTTCCACTTGGCGACTGGGAGAAGCCCTAACACCCTGACTGTGTGTTGCCCTTCTGCTGCAGAGACTGCACAGAGGGTCCCTCCAATTGGCTGCAGCAGCTCCTCTGTGGCCTTTCTTGATGATGGTAAAGTCTTTCACATCAAGGAAATGCAATAGTCATTGTTATTATACCAGTTTTGAACCAGTGTCTCCAGAGCTGAGATAGTTCTTTGTTTGAGCCATGCAGGCAATATTCTTCAGTTCTGCTGCTAGCAGACTGTATTTCATCTCTGCCCTCCACTTGGCACAAAAAAGGATTGACAGAGAATTACCCAGGGGGACAGAATAAGCTCCATTTGGGGGGAAAAAAAAAAAAATTATACCAATGGGAACAAGTATGTTTTAATTCATAAATGTTTCCCTCTGTAGCAAAACTCTCACTTGCCAGCCTGAAGGAGGATGTGTCTGTGCATGTTTTCAGGCCAAAAGCAGAGGAGTGACCCAACCCTACAGTCCTCCATCTGTTTCCTAGTGCTGGATCATGTGTGTCAGGTTGAACAGTAGGGACAAAGGGATGACCTTTTGAGTTTCTCCACCTTCCAAAAAATGCTCAAACTTTCAAGTTCTCAAGTATACAGAATAATAACTTCCTACTGTTTGAGGTTACTGAGCAGACCTTAAATTATTTTAGGATTATCAGTAGTTTTCAAATCAGTGAAAAACTGGATAGACAGCTGCCCTTGTATTTTGATTGTTCTTAAATTTTCATGCCACCCACAAGGCATTTATCTGGACTTGTGTAAAGCCTTTGATTCAGACCCTCTCAGCATCCTCCTCTCTAAATTGGAGAGAGATGGATTTGATGAGTAAACTGTTAGGTGAATAAGTTGTTGGACAGTCACATCCAGAGGGCAGTGGTCTTGGAGTCCCAGTTGGCTCAAGTGACAAATTATGTCCTTCAGGGTTCAGTATTAGAACAATTATTATTAAATATCTTCATTAATGACATAAAGGGTTGAGTGCACCCTCAGCAAATTCGCAGATGACACCAAGCTGAGTGGTGTGGGTGACACACCTGAAGGATGGGATCCATCCAGAGAGACTTGGAAAAGTTTGAGAAGTGGCCCATGGCAATCTCATGAGGTTTAATAAAACCAAGTGCTAGTGCTGCCTGTGGGTTGGGGCAGCCCCTGGTGTCAATCCAGGGTGAGGGATGAGCAGACAGAGAGCAGCCCTGCTGAGAAGGACCTGAGGGTGCTGGTGGATGAGGGCTGGACGTGACCCAGCCACCTGCACTTGCAGCCCAGAAAGCCAAACAGAGCCTGGGCTGCATCAAAATCAGTGTGGCCAGCAGGGCAAAGGAGGGGATTCTGCTCCTCTCACATAGAGAGCCCACCTGTGGAACTGCATCCTGCAGTTCTGGTACCTCAACATAAGAAAGACATGGACCTGTCAGAGCAAGTGAAGAGGAGGCCACTAAGTTGATTAGAGGGATGGAGCATCTCTCCTGTGATGAAAGACTGACAGTATTGGGCTTGTTCAGCCTGGAAAAGAGAGGGCCTTGGGGTGACCTACTTGCAGCCTTCCAGTACCTGAAGGGAGCCCACAAGAAGGTTGGAGAGAGAGTTTTTACAAGTGCATTTAGTGAAAGGAGAAGGGAAATGGTTGCAAATTGAAACAGAGTATGTTTAGATTAGATATGAGGAAAAAAGTCTCCACTGTACTGGTGATTAGGCACTGGAACAGGTTGCTCAGAGAAGCTGTGGATGGCCCGTCCCTGGAATCATTCAAGACCAGGCTGGATAGAGGTCTGAGAAACCTGGTCTAGTGAAAGATGCCCCTGCCCACAGAAGGGGGTGGAACTAGATGATCTTTAAGATCCCTTCCAACCCAGGTGATTCCTGGGTTGGGAGGGATCTTAAAGATCATCTTTTACAGATGACTCTGTAAAGGCCGAGATGGAGATTCATGTTGATTCTAAGACAGTGGTGTTGAAGTTAAAGAATAAGTAGATTGGACAGGTTTGTAGTCTGACCAGGCATGGTGGCTCTCGTGGTTGTCTAGAAATCACTTACAACCTCTGAATGACATTATCTTATAGATTAGTCATAGATGTTACTTCATAACAAATAGTCCTATGTTCTAACTTGTAGACTAGTTTTGTAGGACAAGGACAGCTGGAGAAATGTACTGGAAGGAATTTATTTTATAATGGATATCCAAGTCAGCCATTCAATGTGCAAGACAGGTGTGCACAGGAATACATTTCTGCCATTCCACACATTGCTGTAAATACCATATCCAAGGGCTGACTGATTCTGGAAATGTGCATTTTTACAACACAAAGTAATAATATGCCAGTATTAAAAATATTGACAACTTGCCCCAAATCAAATCTAATTTTCTTTTCTGGTTTTCTCTCTTCACTGCTCAGGCAGTGTAGTTCTCTCAAGAGGATCAAGACAATGGATAGTGCATTTTTTTTCCATAGTGGCTGACATATAGAGGGACGATAATTAGGGTAAAGCTATAATAGACAAAAGAGTTAAAATATTCTCGCTTTGTCTGATACATTTCAAATATACTCCCCTGTGCTAATGAGATGAAAAAGAGGACAAACATTCCCCTTTCCTAGCTGATCTGATGTGGGTGCAAAAAATGAAGCTCTAAAAAGTTTAACTGGTTCCACCTGGGTCCTGTGCAGCCTACAAAGGACTAGTTCCTCTTAAGCAAATTAGACCAGTGTAAATTCTTCTTCTTCTTCTTCTGTGTCATGACAGTGGTAAGCACTCAGATTCTCTACCACTGGGAAAAGTTCTGAAGGGAACTGCAAGAGCACGTAACAGAGAAAAGAGGAGGATTTACAGACTTAGAAAAAACTACAGTAACTAGAAGTGCATAAAAGGAGAATTCATCAGGAAACTATAGAGGACCCTATCCCATGGGTTATTAAGAAATGGACAGGGCAAAATAATGGAAAATAGACTGTATTGGACAACTTTTCATTTCAAGCTGGAAGGACATGGTGAACTATTAATATATGCATATATTTTACTGCTTTTGAAATAGCCTAGCTTGCCATCTGGATCCTTGCTGTGGGACAGCAGCCTCACATTTATAATAACCTCACATTTTATAATAGTTCAGAGAATATAATTTTCTTTCAATAAAGAAACAGTCCATGGGAACCCTTTAAAAATGCATCATTGACAACAATTTGCAGGTTGAAACAGGTTGCTTTTATTTTATCTTTCATAAGCCAGTATGAATCCAACATGTAACTTTTAATGGCAGGCATGTTGTGCATAAGTGGAGAAGTTTCATGTAAATATGTGAACATATTTAAACAAACAATCTAAGGCAGGCTTACCACATTGAATTAAAAAAAAATAAAAATCAATAAAATCTGAAGTAACATGGTGTGTGCTTATGCAATATGCACCTACTGGGACTTAGTTTAAAAGTGTTTTGAAATATTTATTTCTCTGATATTTATTTTAATGGAAACTTTCCCAACTGCTGATGGCAGATATTATATGCTTGTGGTGATAAGAAAAACGGCAAGTTTTCTGTTCCTGTGGAATATCTTGCTTTGACTGTATGCAAAGAAATACCGTATTGTAAAGCTGGACTGGAAGCCTGTCACTGAAATGAAAATATGGAAGAAATTTAATTGTTTCCATGATTCCTTATTTGAGTTAAACAAGTCAACCCAGACATGTAACCCCTGAAAACCTGACAAAGCTGCAGATGTTAAGAATTTAAACAGTTTGTGGTTCTCTTGATAGCAAATCTTATTAAATGTGAACTGATATGGTTTATGCAAACATACAAGATACAAAATAGTAGGATCTTTTAATTTAACTCTGATAGCAGCTTCCAAATATAATCTGTAAATATTTAACCAGGAACAAAAGGTACTGGTTTTTACAGCATTTCATTAAAAAGAAACCAAATAACCTAGTACACTCAATTATAGTATAGTGCTGGCAATGACAGCTGCTCCATCCAATACTTTTTCATAATGGCTGTTATTTTCTCCCATTTTGTGATTGCCCTGAATTTCTTCTCTTATATTATCAAAACCAGGCCTGAATCAGTTTAGTTTATTTCTTTTTTCAGACCAAGGAAGAAAAGGTAGTATAATTCCTACTGAATCTTGGAATACTTTCTTTTGTACTAGCACGTATTTTCTTTTTCTAAAAATACAACATTTATCCAGTGTTAAAGCTTGTTGTAAAATAGAAACTGAACTGGCAACACTGACTAAAACCACATATCCAAACCAATTCCTTTGCATCTGCTTTTATTTCTTGGACTTCTTCAACCTTCCTCAGATTTCAGCTCCATGTACAAAGTAAACAAGAATTTTGCAAAGGATGAAGCTATCAACCTGCAGGAACAGGCAGAGTTCATCAGGAAAGCTCCTAGCACAGCACCAACACAAACTCCCTGTGTACAGACAGCTGCAGCACACAATCAGAGTTTACCTCCACACCTAATGTTTGGTATTCCTGCCTAGTAGCCAGTCTGTTCCTGGTACTGTCACACAATCACAGTGAGAAGCAGCATGTTAGGGACTTTGTGTCTGGATGAGCTTTTCTTATGCGCCTGAGGAAAGAGCCATCTTTGGAAAGGAGGTAAAATTGAACCCAGTAAGCTGAAGCCACGAGAAGGAGGTGTAGCAGCTCCAGAGCTAACCATGACTGGTCCCTGTGCACACGTCGGGCTGAAAACCAGCTCTGCCATGAGCACGGCAGTCCCACCACACTGGAACACTGCTCCCAAGGGAAGATGGGTGATCACGGCAGGCACATCGTGGAGACTCGTCCGTGAAGCAGATGGAAGATTCAGACTTGAGACAGAATTCCTCCTTAAGTCAGCAGTGCATGTACTCATCACGTTCAACATACCAAGACATAAATCCTTTAGCCACTTCATAGACAACCAGAAAAATATCTTTCCAAGCAACTGCATTTCAGATATTAACTTTAGGCTCTTGCTTTTCTGCTTTGTTCTCCTCCAGTCAGTTAAACAAAGAGATGTACAAAAACCAAGGAGAGAAATACGAGCAGCTGAAAAAGAAAAGCGCTGTCATAATTGTACAATAGGTTGCTGGTATTTACAAAATTCTACGTATTCAGATTCAATATTTTCCATATGAAGATCATCACTTAGTATTAATGCTGAAGCCATAAGGAGGATAGGGCCTCTCTTCCAATAAATAATTTGCAGATACAAGGAAAACTACAATCCCTGCCCTGAGGACCTTGGAAATAATATCCTGCTTGTATAATTTGAAATAGAAATGTGTTTATTTTTACTACAGTAAGTGCTTAACACACAATAACTAAACCAAAACTATTATTTCAAAAGGATTTAGAATAATATTTTAATTATCTCAGTGTTTATAGAATTGAAAAAGCAGGAACTACTAATAATGACAGTCTCAAATACTTGTATTTTTTCTGTGGAAAATCCAGAGACTGGTATAATGATATGCACTTGTAAAAAAGAAAGCATTTGGACAGATGCGTTCTCCTATTACAGGATTTGGCCTAGAGGAGTGCAAACAAACCAGCATTCTCTTCAGGGCAATTTACACCTATCGGTGTCCAGAAATTTATATTGTTGAGGAAATTTGGGAGTTTTACTATGCCAAATCAGAAAACACAGCAAGTTATTTATGAGACCAGCAAAGAAACAGTAACCACATAAAAGAGTATATAATATTTTATTCAGGTTATGTAGGATACAGAATATAAAAAGTAACACAGAAAAAGAGTAAGATCCAGAAAATAAATATTGTGGGAACTCACATTCTATTTTCAGATAATTTTTATCAATATGAATGTTGAGAAGCATCCATCCTTCACTGTCTGTCATGATAGACTACATATGGCTCTGGAGAAATGTTATCACATTGTCTGACAGAATATCTGTAACATTCACAGAATGAGGACCTACAGGTTTGTTCTTAAGTTACTACCTCCCCCTCCTTGCCACCCCCTGTAACACAGATGAGCTTTTTTTCAGCATGAATAAAGCACACTGAGGAAGAGATTCAAGACAAGTGCACATTTGTTGGAAAAAAAAAAAATAAAGACGTGTTATTTCATAGAACCATTTAGGCTGAAAAAGACTTTCAAGACTTTATGTACAGACTGAGGAATGAGACTGAAAAGCAGTGCCATGGAAAGGGCCCTGGAAGGGCAAGCTGAACATGAGCCAGCAGTGCCCTGGCAGCCAGAGGATCAACCCTGTCCTGGGGACATCAGGCCCAGCATCTCACCAGCTGGGCAAGGGAGGGGATTGTCCTGCTCTGCTCTGGGGCAGCCTCACCTCGAGTGCTGGGGGCAGTTTTGGGTGCCACAATAAAAACCAGAAAAGTATTAGGGAGTGTCCAAAGGAGGGCAACAAAGATGGTGAAGGGTCTTGAGAGGAAGCTCTGTGAGGAGTATCTAAGGTCACTTTGGTCTGTCCAGCCTGGAGGAGAGGTGATACCTCATTGCAGTTACAACTTCCTTGTGAGGAGAAGAGGAGGGACAGACACTTCTTCACTTCTTCTCTGTGGTGATCCAAGAGAAGGACCTGAGGGAAGGGCCAGAAGTTGTGTCAGGAGAGGCTTAGGTTGGATATTAGAAAAAGGTCCTTCGCCCAGAGGGTGGCTGGGCACTGGAACAGCTCCTCACGGAATTGGTCACAGCACCAAGCCTGACAGAGCTCAAGGGAAGTTTGGTTAATACTCTTGGGCACAAGGTGTGACTCTTGAGGATGTTGCTGTACAGGGAGTCAGACTTGATGATCCTTGTGGCTCCCTTCCAAATCAACTTATCCTGTGATTCCATGAGTCCAGTCTCTGACCAGTCACCACTTTGTTAAGTAGACCACAGCACTCAGTACCATGACCAGTTGTTTCTTGATCACCTCCAGTGATGGTGACTCCATTATGTCCTTGTGCAGCCCGTTCCAATGCTTGACAGCCTTTTCTGTTAAAAAATTATTCCTGTTGTCCAACCTGACTCTTCTCTGGCACTGCTTGAGTGAGGCTGTTTCCTCTTGTCTTGTTGCTAGTTGCCTGGGAGAAGAGAAAAATATTTGAAAAATGCTGCAATATGGAGAGTACAGAATAGTGTGTGTGAGGTGAGTATGAAGTGGAGGCAGGACCATTCCCATGAAGGGAGGTACTGGCCTCCCCAGAAGTGGTCCTTCGGCTCCCTCTTTTCCTTGCTGTGCTCCTCTACTGCTGCGAGCAGTTCTAGTCTTGCATGCATGGGATTTGCTCCCATGCCTGTCATCCAGGGCCTTTGCTGGATCACCCATCCCATGGAGGAGCTCCAATGCAGACACCATAAGAGAGCTAAAAGAGAAAAAGACCCAGAAGAGAAAGGAGTACAGAAAGGAGAGGAAATCACTGTTTTAATCTACACCACATGTACAACATGGCTGAGCTACAAGCTCTAGGGAGTCATAACTCTGAATGTCCTGACTTATGTGTGTTTAAAATCTGAACTGTTGCATTACAACATGGGGTGGGTTTTTACACATTTAATTTAATTTTTTTCTTTGGGGAAAAAGAAAGCATGCTTTACTGTACAGTCAAAGAAATGCCATGACAGACAGTCAAATAAATATCCTCACATTTATTTGCATGATTAAGCCATCAGACAGTCAAGTAAATGGAATGGAGTGCATTTATTTGAATAACCTCCAAGGTATTTTTGGGCACATAAATAAAATAGGGACGGTAAGTCAATTTTTCCATTGTTAAAACAGTGCAACTCTAGAATAACTTCTCTGAAATAAAGGCAAAATCAATGTAAAAACAAACTAATATTCATCTGAAAACTGCCCTGCTTTTCCCATCCTCCCCAAACACAAAGAGCCTTTTAATTAGGAGGACTTTAATTAGTTATGAAGGGCAACATGCAACTATGTGTCTAGAAAAGGTTCAGTGCTGTAGTGGTTAACCAGACACTAAACACAAGATAGTATAGTGCCCATATATTCTTGTTCTGTAAGAATCAGGAAGCTCTTCTTATAACTCCAAGACATTCATTTCTTCAAAAGCACGTAACATCTGCATTGTGTGCCATGGTTTCCACATCCACAGAAGACCAAGAGGACAGCATTAGTGAGGCAGAATACTCAGTGTGGAATACTTGAAATCCACAGTACTCACATTTAAGGGTTTTTTTTCTTGCTTTTATCTTGGAGGTTGTTTTAAAGACTTCTAGATTAACTTTCAATTTGCCCCATAGATTAAATGCCTTATTGTGGTTGGAGTCCATTAGGTGAGCCCTGGGAGCCTATACTCCAATTTAGTTTGGAGTATAGACTCCCAGGGCAAAGGCATCTAGCACATAGGTGCCAAAAGCATCCCACAATAAGAAGCAAAGAACAGTCAGTAGGGACAATTGGGAATGTCATTTTCAAGTGCAATACTTGTTTGCACTGAAATATCAACATTGGTACACACTGTGAAGGAGAGGAAAGATAATTTGAGCTCATAAACTATGCCATCTGTATTCTTCTCAAAGTAAAAGAGTAAGCCCTAGAAAAAGCACCCAGTTCTCACTATTCCCATGGTGACAACAGATTAATGCACCTACAGCTCAGAAAGCTTCAAGACAAAATTTTGGAAATGCTTCCAAGGAAATGTGTATGAATTCAGACATTGCTTATAGCCCTTTATGACTCAGACCCTGGTATGATGCTTAGTCATGAGTCCTGTGCTTGGAGATGACCAAAAACATTTTAGTATCCAGAAGCATCCAAATACCAAATGAATCCTATTTTTACCACCCAAAACAATAGTTTCATTCAACAATGGTGAGAAACATGAACTGAGTTTTGTTTTAAATCAATAGTGAAGGCCATTCAGTACAATATTAAAAATTGCAAAACTGGAAGAAGTGTGAAATGACCCAAAGTGATGATTATAAAGCAAAGTAATATCATTAAAAAGTTATATCAAGCTAAGGAAAATGTTCTTTAAGTTTCTTGTGCTGCCCTAGGCCTTATTTTCCTTGTGGGTAGGCTCATGATCAAGGCCATGAAAACAGCAAAGGTCATCATTTCCAGACCTGGTGAAACCTGGTGATTTACACTGGAAGCACTAACAACTCCAGAAACTTCTGTAGGAGCTGGGTATTCTGATTTGTATCCTGCAATACCCCAGTATGAAATCATCTTTCAGCAGATGAACTACATCCCAGCAGGACCTCAGAGGACATATCCACATTGTGCTTAGCTCCTTGACAATCTCCCAGGTAGAGGTCACCTGGCTGCCTTACTCTCCAGTTTTCCTTTGAAGGAAATTACCTAGCTCTGTTCACATCAGCTCTTCCCAAAAGACAGCACAGACCAATCTACACTCTGTGGGTTCTGCTCAGTGTAGTCCTCCAACACTATTGCAAATAAACCCACATTCCTTTCTCTCATACCCCACATCCTGCAGTGTATACCTTAAGATTCATATAATGTAATTTCTCCTCTAGAAGACTGAAACACAACCCATATGCTATACTTTAATTAGAAAAACACATAAAAAATAGCAACCTGTAAGGCCATCCTGTGAAGCTCAGAAAACCCATACACTATGAATGTGACCAGTCTGTTTCAGAGGACAGTAGCCCTGTAAAACGTGGATGTTACCATCCTGCACCAGATGGTCTGTGGGCCAGGAATCACAGTCTTCAGCTGACACACTTAATAGCATGAATGTACTGGGTGAATTTTAGTTTTTTTACAGGAAACTCCTGGATACCTGAGAAGTTAACTGAGGAGAGCTTGATAGACGATGGATGCCCTTCTTGGATCTGGGATGTCAGTGAAGTGAAAAGTGTTTGGTGGTTGTATCACCAAGTGCACCAGTGCAAAGAACAGACAGCAGAGTCTCTTCCAGAAATGGTAGCACAGCTTCCCAGAGAAACAAGAGACATAATTGTCAATGGCCTATTTCTGTAGCCCCTTCACCTGGAAGACTATAAAGAGGAACTCCAATATAGGTCTGCTATGGAGAGGTGATATGTCATAGTCTAGCAAGCCAAGCAAGATGGCAGGACAGTGATTCCAGTGCCAGGTGACTATAAATTTTCACCTGTGGTACCAGGGTACCACCCTGGAAATCTATGAATACAGGGTGACAAATACTGCATTCCCATGATACATAGGAAGCTTGCACGCCTCATGTTCAACTGGTGCCTTTTGTGTGATCTCTTAGATACTTTGACAGAATAAATGGTCTAGTAAAGAGATTAAATAAAATATTCATGTCTGTATTCCCAATGAGGACTAATCTAGATTAAAGCCATTATAATTGAGGATAAAATTTTAATCCTAAATGAGTGGAACTTCAGCCTGAGTAAGGATGTACTCCAACCTACACTGCTACGCACTTTTATGGATTAAAAGTGGTAGATGCTGAAAATAAGAGTGTTTTTTGGCAAGAAAGAAAATTAAACTATGTTGAAAATATCTAAAGCAACACATTTTATCCTAGTAATAAACCTTAATTACTCTATCACATTACCAGAAGGGATTTCATTAATCTCTGTGAAATAAATCATATCAGTCATCCAAAAAAAGTTTTAATGACCAATCTAAAATGGAAGTGAACCAAGCCATAACTTCTCAGGATTCCTTGTAAGGACTCACAAAATATGAGCTGCTAGTAACACGTGAACTGTGAGCTTGACATACAGGCTGCTACTTTGAAATCTGAAATTCAGTAGACATTGATTCAAGTGCACTTTTAAAAAGCCGTTTGCAGCTTCCTGCTGAAGAAGCAAAAATTCAGTTGCCAAGATGAAAAGTCAAGGGAGGGCCAATGCAAAAAGCACAAAAATATTTTTTGTTACAAAATCTTTAAAACCCAGTACTGTTATTCACTACAAAATTAAGGCTTGATGTAGCCAGTAGATGCATATTTGTTTAACTTTACCAGCATGAACTTGCAATCAGTTAAGCAGATTCCTTGTGGCAAGCTGTGAGTGAGCTTTGCTCAGTGGGGCACTGACTTGAGTCTCTCTCCTTTAGTATCAATTTTCATGAAGTGTGTAAGACCTTAATAGTTTTGGGACCTCTAATCCTCAGTCAATTTTGGTTAAAATTGGCTGCCAGTTCAGAAATTATTAGAGGACTGATAGACAAGTACATGAATGGATAGAGGGCTAAAAGAGCACTAGACTCAAGTAATTTCTTTTCTTATAGAGTTTAAAAAAAAAGGGGCACATTGAAAGTAGGCTGTGAATCAAGGAAAAAGTTCATACTGATGTTCCTCTTTGATTATCAAGAGTCTTCCAAAGATAATGGTAGAAATGTCATCCTCTGAAACCTTTCAAACTTCATTTGTCAAAATTTTGGTGAATAAATAATAAATTACCTTGTAGTAAAAGCTTTTTTAACAGTGAATAATTACATATTTTCAGTAGAATTGATAAACTAGACAAAAATGGTTGTCATACCTCTCTTCAGGTGAGCAAATATATACACATATGTAACATACAGAAATTTATAAAGGTATGAAACTGTTTTTAAATTTAAATCTTCACTAAGTCTTCTTAAGATATATAAAAAAAATCACTCCATCAGAAAGGAAACACATAAGGCATTAAAAATGACACTATGTATCCTAGTCAAAAAATCTGTCACAGTTGGGCTATATACTAAACCATCATTTCAGAGAAATACAATGAAAATAATTGGATTTACTTGGTATTTGTGTCTGAATGATTCATCCTCAAATTCAGCCTGAGTGTCTTGGTCTATGTCCTTTGTCATTAATCATTCTGAGGAAAAACAATCTTAACTATCTCCTCAAAGCACATGGCTAGCTTTATTGACCAAATTGTACCCTGGTAGTTAGTAACAATCTCTTAACTTGTAGAGCTGTCTTCTGCTGTTTGTTGCATGTACATTTACACAATAAACCTCAGGCAGTTCACTTAGTCTCTCTGTCAGTATTTAACAAACTATTTTCCTTATGAAAAACCCAGTTCAAATTTGTTTCTTCTTGGCATCCATATTGTTAAACATAATTTTTGCAGAAATACCTCACCTAAGAATAGGAGTTGTATTTTATTTCGCAGACCTAACTACAGCAGTCTTCAACTGATCTGAGCCCCACAGCACTCACGGACATATGGTGATGAGATTTGGTAATGTAAATGCAACATTTATTATAGGGTCACTGGCTGGAAGGTGGTGTTAAGATTCTGGGATCAAAAAAGCTGAAGTATGATCATGTAGTTTATTGCAAAAAGACTCAGAAACATGTGCTGGTATGCACACCCACAGAGACATACATACTGCTTATATTCAGCAAATATTACCTCTCTTTAAAAATAAAGGGGACAAAAAACTTTTGGATGTCATATTCACACATCAGATCTGATTTTCACAATTTTATTTTTATATTGAGCTTTTTATTAACAGCAAGAGCAAAAAGAGAAAGTGGGGAATAATACAACAAAATAAAGGAAATCCCAGCTGACAGCTCACTGATAAGCAAGTGAGAACATTTGCACTTTCAGCAAATTGCTAGATTGCAGTTCAAGGATGTGGAGTTTCTGTGTACTCACCTTAATAGTAGCTACAGGTAGGACAGCTAATATTGCTTTCCTTAAATTAATGGAGTCACTAAAAGATCAAATTTAAAAGTCTAAAATTGCTCTTAAATTCCTATCAGAAGTTAGCAGATAAAAGTTTATCTTTTGGAATGTGAACATCCTGTTGAGATCCTACAGAAAGTCAATGGGCTCCACACATTTTCAGCATCTTTAAAAAGAACTGGAAATTTAATTAGAAGCCAAGCACAGATCCACAAAGCAAAAGTCTAATCCTGGTCAAGTCAGTGGTAACCTCCAGCATTCAAACCTGCCCATTGATGGGAACCAGGTCAAGGTTTCACCAGCAGTTTAAAAGAGGCTTCATGAGTTATTTGAGCCATATCTTTCTGGGTTGAGCAAGCTCTGAATTCCAGAAAGCTGGTTTGATTTTAAAGCTTGACAGAAAGCTGTGTGCAAATGCAGAACCTGTCGCTGAGGAGGTGACAGAAAGGCTTCAGCCTGTACAGGCACACTTGTCCCGTGTCTGCCTGCATGGGCCAGGCACCAGGGCCAGTGTGCTTTTGTACGGACAGCAAGTGATCTACTTCTCTCCAGGCAGCCCCTCAGAAGAGCTGTCAAGTGATCAGAAGACAGCAGAAGAAATCCTGCTCATGAACTGTGCCAGATTTCGGACAACAATGTTTAACTACCCACTTAAAGAAAAGGAATAGGGGAATATGTGGACTTAGTTACAGTGCACTGTAATGAATCTTCCTACCCATACTGCCTACAGGACCACTAAAAAGATTTCTTTCTTCAGTGCAGATGATGAAAATTCACCAAAGTTTGCAACTTCGCTATGTACATTTGGCAGAATGCATTATGGGACTTGCAGTCCAAGACCCAAGAGAACTGTTTCATTTTGCAACTCTTCCTTTAGGAGCAACTCACAGCAGCATCACAGATTTTCCTCTTTCCAATTACAGTCCTGCATGGGTGTATTGATGTGAGGAATTCAATAATCAAGATCTGCAGGGGCCACATGAGTGATAGCAGAAAAACTGGAATGATTATTGATTCCTCCTTTGAACAATACAATGTAAAATGGAATCTAGATGAAAACAACGGGGAAATAAGATTATTTTTACTTGCAAATAGTATTAAAAGCTGCCATTTCAGCCATTCTCATCTCCCTGATGCTCCTACAATCTAGGTTTACTGCATTACCTCTGAGCTCTGAAACACTTTCTGCAATATTGAAAAGTGCTTCCCATGCAAAATATTTCTGTTGTTCTACAAGGAGAACTGTGAATTTCTTAATCAACAGTTTGGATTTTTATAATCAACCTGTATTTGTCACAATGCATTTCTATTTAATATGTTTGCTTTCAGTGGCAAAATCAAATCTAAGGAACACTAAAGGAAAAGTTGATTAATCAAAGGATGAAAAAAGTATGGTCACAGCATTATACTTCTAGCATGATCAGGATAAAAAGGTATTTCCTGTATTAATTTCCTGTTGCACTCCCTTCTCTTAAGACATAACATTTTTTACATGATTTGAAATACATCAGGATCATTTTAATCTTTAATTAACATATCCTGAAGTTAGCTATTCCTTGTTTGCCACAGATACAAAGACCTGCAGAAACAGGATTTCGCTTTGTATCATTTTCTTTGTATCACTGTCAATGAAAACTATTACACTTGAGCCTATGGATTTAAATGTGCATTAATCTGTCTTGTTCACACTAGCTCAGTGAGTAGTTCTATTAAAACTAATGAGGCAGATCCTACAACTCTCTTTTAATTTCAGCATAAAAATAGGATGACATATAAGCTATGAGCAGTGAAACCAAAATGCAAATATACTGAATTGTATTTCAAGCTACTTTGATGATTAAAACCTGGAAAAGTGAATTTTGTTTTAGTGAACTGAGAAGACTTATTGTTTATAAGGCAGCCTGTTGAATCATCCCTTATTTTCAAGCCTGCAGTTTTTAGGAGCTGCCTAAACAGTTCTGTTCATAAGCCTTAGAAGTATACTGATTTATGGAGGGACAGAATAGCTAGTAACACACATGCAAATAATGAAGACACCTACTAAGACATCTTATTGGTGTTTTATAGTCTGCCAACTAAGGTGTACTATAAACTCTGGAACCCCACTATCTGCAAAGTGTCCTGCTTTGGGTGGTTTCACGTGAATTTCTGTTCTCAAGAAGGCAGCCAGTCTATTGGCTTTTCTATGAAAATCAGATATTATTTCCATTTATGTCAACATTAATGTCAATCAGTTCAAACATTTTCATTAACGGATGTCATTAAATATTGTATCTACATAAACAGTCCAACATTTCAAAATCTATACCCTTTTATCCTTAAGCAGCACTAAGCAACACATAGATGAAAAGAAATTTTAATTTCCAGAACAGCAATAGCTAAAGCCAGTTAGTTTTTGTACAAGCTCTGTGTTTACAGCTATTGAGTACATTTTCATTTTATTTGTAGTAACAGCTGTGATTTCTACACTTATTTTGCCAATCGGAGGACAAGCATTTTCCTCTGAGTAACTAATCATGCCTCCAAGGGCCTGTGTTAGCAACGCAGACATCCTTTTAAGGGAATAGAAAACACCATCTTTGCTATAGCCTTGACCTAAACCCAAAAGAGCAAGGCCCTTGGGGTCATGATTTCAAGCAGCACTGCCCATACCTTTCTCCTCAGTCATGTATTAGATCATTACTTCACCACTATGGGAAAAGAAGTATGAACAAGTTCACTTCTACTTTCATATTTCTCATGAGTTCAGCAGTTCCTAAAGTCTGATACATAGAAAGATCTTGTTGCAGACTGATTATAGGCTGGTTGCCAGAAAGATCAAGTAAGGTATTTTAAGCTTCATCAACCATATGGATGTGGCTTTTCTTTTTAGAGGACATATTTTTCCCTGAGGATCTTCAACATTTTAAAGTTCTACTATTTAGATTTTTTTATTAATTACAGATAAATTTAGGATGACTGAGACTCAGCACAGAAGTCCACAAAACTGACAGTAATTTTCCAATAGTGCTGTGTTCTTGAATGTCAGATTTCTTTGCCTTGTGTGGCTACATATTCATAGAATGGGTAAGGTTGGAAAGGAACCCAGTGGGTCATCTGGTACAACCTCCCTGCTCAAGCAGGGTCATCTAAGAGCACATGGCACAGGATTATATCCAGATGATTCTTGAGGGAGACTCCACAATCTCTCTTTGGAGAGAGGGCAGTCTGTTTCAGTATGTGGTCACCTGCACAGCAAGGAAGTTCTTCTGCATGTTCAGGTGGAACTTCCTGTACATTAGTTTCTGTCCACTGCCTCTTGTCCTATTGCTTGGCTCCACTGAGAAGTGTGTGGATCTATCCTTGGACACTCTCCCTTCAGATACTTGTAGATATTTTGATGTCCCCTCTCAGTCACCTCTTCTCAAGGCTGAATAGGCCCCTGTATTTAAGCCTTTCCTCGTAAGATCTCCAGATTCTTAATCATCTTTGTAGTCCTCAGCTGGACCAGCTCCAGGACCTCCATGTCTCTCCTGTAATGGAGAGCCCAGAACTGGACACAATATTCCAGATGCAGCCTCACTAGGGCTGAGTAGAGGGGCACATTTTTACCTGTAGATACATTAGATAGCAATTATTAATAAGTGTTTAAGGTTTGTTGCACTTGATTAGTTGCAATCGAATACTTCTTGAAAAGGAAATGCTGATTTGTCTTTGTGCCTCACGGTTGAACATCAACAACCCCTCCTGCCCCTTAACACCCACACATTTTGCAATTGTATCTTCAAGCCCTCCCTATCTACTTGTCTTTGTTTCCTGTTGTATTGCTCTACATTTTTACCACTAGTTACATGCCTGATGATCTGATGTAAGTGTAGCTCTACTTGGCTGCCAGAAAATTCTGCTCAGAATCAAGTCTCTCATTCTCTGGCAGATGAACAAATAAGTTCAGGGGTTGTCTTCAGCCCCTGGAATTACTGCAGAAGGTTTTCCCTTCTGGTATCTCTACCCCACTTTTAAACTGATTTGACCTGCAGGTTACAAAAGGATGAACAGGGGTCCTCGTGGCATGACAGCAGAAGCTTTGCTTCTTTAGTGAGCCAGGTTAAAAATTGACTCACACATGATCTCAGAAATTACTACATATGATATAAAGGCTGTTGCATGCAAGAAAAGCTGTCCATCTGGGCATTTTCACTGAGGATTTTCCAGATCATGCTCACAGGAGGCAAAAGAGGTAGCTCTAAGTTTTAACGATCCTATCTTAGTATCTTACTATTTCCACTATTTTAAATTCTCTAAGGCCAGAGAAGCCTACCTAAAAAGATTTCACAATGGGCTGCCAGCTTAAAGCTCCAGCAAGAAATAATCCTCTTTCTAGTATCTCCTATACATACCTGAAGGAAAAATGTGATGAATTAAACAAGATGTTTATCCCTTGTACAGTGCAACTGAAACTGGAAAACTGGGAATTTCTACAGTAATAGAAAAGTGTCCTGAAAACATTCTAAATTTTGGTAGAAAAATGGAAATTTAAAATACTGTAATTAAGTATAGAGCATAACTAAAAGCAGCCCTTAAAACAAAGCCCCAAATCCTCTGGAGAAAAATATATATTAAGTGCATGATGACATTCACCAAATATATTTCTCCAAAATGTGTGACCTGAGTAAAATATTAGGAAAAAAACTGGAGTTTTTACTATTTCACAGAAATTTCAGAGCACACAAAAAGCACAGGATCAGTGCCACAGTCTATATGTTCTTCAGCAATGACATTCTTAATACTCTCTGTATCTTCGGAGGAGGTGCAGTGTATCCAACTCCATTTCAGCCCCTGAGAAGCCTCCCTATAACTTCCAAGAGAGCCTGGCACTGTTTCATATGAATTATATTTCCCTTGCAGACTGATTTGCATTTTATTGCCCAAGTTAAATAATATAAAAACTCCTAAGAGGCACAAAATTTCCTAGAACCTATGTCCCGCCCTGCCTTCATTCCCCAAAAGCAATCCTGAGTAGAGGCAGAGAACTGTAATAAACTACATTTTGGCAAGTTTTGGCCACCAATTAAATTTTATCTATTAAAGTAAAACAAGTCTGTTTGATCAGAACTGAAGCTTGGAAATATTGCTGGGAATCTAGCTCCTAGAAGGGCTGGTATAGAAACACCAGCACAGTTTTGCAATAACTGCTAATTTATTGCACATCACAAGTTTTTCTTGGAGGAACACACAGGACAAAACTTTTCAAGTCAGTTATATTTTTACTCAAATATCAGCAAGCCTTAGGGATAACACTTATCCAATCAGCAATACATGATGCAACACATGCACTTGAGGAATGGCCATCCATGTGCACAGTCTCTCCCATTCCATCTACTGCTGCATTTGGCATCAAGACAAAACAGGGTGTTGGCAAAGGCAGAAGTCCAACAGGGAACCACAGCCTCTCTAGAGAGCAGAACAAGCAGCCCTTAGAAACAAGTGCATAGGCACTGGTCATCCACGGCAGCAAATACATGGTGTAGAGCACACCTGCATTCAGCAGATGCAAAACTTCTTCCTGTGCATGAACAAAAACCCTTCCAAATCCTTCCTCTCCTTGTTCCGTTTTGTCCAGGGAGCTCATCCTTCTCCTAGCATACAAAATATAAACACAGAGCTCTTTACACACGAGCACAAATACCTTAATGCATTCCCCCCACCCCCAGTGTAACTACAAAAAGAAAAGAGCATCATTTGCTCTCTTATGTAATTACACATGCATGAAGTGTATTCTCCTACCTGAGGACTGCTAGGACAACTACACTTTACGAAAGCATATGGTGTTGGTTTTAGATGGAGATGTGTTCATAACATTTGAAGGGTAATGTAAAAAAATATTATTGTTGTAGTTGTGCTGTGCTTCCTGACCAAATTTGCTTAAACTGTGACCCATCACTGACAAGATTTCCCTCCACTCCTCTAGGGATATATATTCAATATCTTGGGAACACACTGCCATAAGCAATGGTTCTTTTCAATATCCATAAACAAGAATATATCCCACAGTCTTCACTATCTGGATTTGTTCCCAGAATAATTTCAGGAAATTTCTAGGCCATTCTATACAAGTAAGCTTTTCTAAAATACTCTTTGGGAATAAACTCTAGAAGCAAATGGATCACAAACACTGGAGCCCAGCAGGAAACAGATTATTAGCAAAGTCAGCATTTGCACACTTGTTATTCTCTACTACTTTTTGTCTAAAACTGATGACTTGTTGGTAAAAAAGTAGCATCATCCATTTTGGTCTTCTGAGCAGTCTCTTAGTTATATCTGTGGTATCCAACTGTGTTTGTCCAACACCTTCATTCTTGCCTTTGTGATGCTTCCCGAGTTTGTGCTACTGATACAATGCTCTGCCTAATTTGATTCTTATAGGGAATTAAATATCACATCACCTTCCTGTCCATGTGAGAACACAAAAATGATTCTTGAATGAAAATGTCACATCTTTTTTTCTGGAAAAAGGAACTGCCCTTAGAGATTCAGTCAGTGGTCTATTGTAGAAAATTAAGTGGCAAAACAGAGAAATCAGTGATGTATCCAAAGACTTATTAATTCCAGTTCCCTTGGGAACTGTACCATGTTTTGCTTGACAATACAAAAGATTGATAGGTCTGAATTACACTCTGATGGAGGTGAATACAGAAGCATATTAAAAAGCAGTACCATTTCAACTGGATTTCCCATGTCCTGCCACTGAATCACGTTTTCTTCCATTTCATATATAACATTTATCAAAACTTTTCAACACTGGAAAAAAAGGATAAAAAATATTAACTGGAAACTGGACTGGCCAATATTTAGAGAATAGATCATTCGTTCTTAAATATTTCTAAAAGACTGTGACAAGCAGTGATTTTTAAAAGTGTTTCGTACATTAAAGTAGCCTATTTATTTACTGTATTTGACTTAAACTTATTCTGTAACTACAGTAAATTCATATTTACATCTGATGTAACCATGGATCAAAATTTACATGGAAATATTTGCTGGAACATAATTGCACTTGCAAGCATTCCCTCCCACTAATAGTCAAACTTTAATCTCAATCTATTCTGACACAAACCACTGATGTACAGCTAAACAACTTGGCAGGCAGGAAAAGCAATATTTCAACAATTCTTCAAGTTATTGTTGTCTCAGCACAAAAAATTCCATACTTACTTTATGAAAAATATTACCAATCTCTAGGGTGTATAAAACAAATTTGTTTTATTGCAGCAGTTTTGGCTCATATTAAAAGCATGTGGAGATTAATTTCTTTCTTTTTGAAGGTAAAATGAGTTAACTCTGCCAACACTTACAGAAAAAGTTCTAATGCTCTTAAGCACTCCATAAAATCCCCCAGGCCACAAAGTTCTCTTTTAGTGACAATGTAGGTATCATGTGAAACACTAAACACCTAATAATTAAAATTTATGTACTAGATTCTTTTTTGCAAACTTTAAGGTATAAGCAAGAAATTTAATTTCTACTTTTATTCTAAATAAGTCCTTTTCATGAACTGACACTATTTTTAGGATACAATCATCCAATTTGATCTGATATTAGAAGCAAAGTGTCAATAAATACATGCATTTTTATACTGTTTTGCAAATGAATATTGAATAGAATACTGCCACCTTTTGGCTATGATCTGGCCTTAAAAATACAGCTTTGTAAAATTTCAAAAAACATTACACATATAATGATTGTTCTGAAGAAACCAGTCTGTCAACAGGATAATGTTATGCTTATCATTAACATATTGTTGATGTAAGAATAAAACTTTTCATACTGAACTGCATAGTATTATCCTATTATTTCAGGATAATGAGCAAGCACTTTCACAAGGGCTTTTGTCTTTAGCAGAAAAGATGCATCCATAGCTTTGACAGCAAGCTAATGGAATTATTACTTTACAATCACAGCAACTCTTCTACTGCTTGGAGTTAAATAATAATTCAGTGCAATTCATACACTCAGTTTCATAAATATTGAATCACAGACTGATTCACAGAAAATTCTTGCTGATCAATTGAGTCTAATCATAACCTATAAGCATTTAAAAATGCTTATATGGTGAAAGGTTAAAGGCATGTAAGTATTTCAGTAACCTCCAAAAGAAAGACTCTGAAGTATCTTACCATGAACAAATGATGCTACTAGAACAGGCAGTGAAGAAGAATTGGGATTTGGGGTTAATCCCTAGCAAGTGTTCCAAGTCATTGCAGACAGATTCTCCCAACTGTGGGCTAATCAGGTTTCAATTTAATTCATTTATGCTGAATAAATTAAATAAGAGGATTTGATCCATCTTTAGGGAAGAGCTTGCTGATTAAAAAAATCAGGAAAATAAGTACTCCCTTTTTTGTTTCAGTATTTGTTTTATCACTTGGTGTGTCTGGTTACCAAGGCACACAGAAGGACTATCACTTCTCTACAGGCTACTTTAAATCAGATGCTGTAAACCTACAACATGTTTACTATGAATTCAGCTATCTCAACTCTCCAGTTTTGCACTGTGAGAAAAAATAACTAGTAATTTGATGAAAAATAGAAAATCCCCACTAGACTTCTCTAATTAAAAAGGAGAAAGGTTCTTACCTTACCCAACTCCCTCTAAAATGCCAATGCCATAGTTAAGTGGAATACAATTTTCATTTGTAAGCATTTTCATACCATTATGCTTTAAAGAACATGTTAAAAATCATTTTGCTACTGTAAAGGCAGCGTTTTTGTATCCTTTTTCCTACTATTGTAAATACTTTGTATGTCAAAACTTTGTTAAATCCTATCAGAGTTAAGTAGCAGGAATTAACTAGACTGGAAGCTTAATTTCCATCAACAAGTATAAACACTTGAAACTATCCTGACAACATTTTTGAATTTCAAGATATCTTTCATGTCTAGCGAATAAACAGCAAGATTCCTATACTTTTAGCCACTAATGCGGTAGTTTTCCCTTTTAAACCAATCCTATTTAAAATACCTGCATTTTTCCAAGTATTGGCTATTGGCACAGGGAGTTTTTACACAGACCTAAACTGAGACCTAAACTGTTTATACAGCAAATTTGTTCTTCAGAATTAAATAAGTGTATAAATAATTTGCTTTAGACACTTTCTTCTCCATCTATTCTATTCCAAACATTTTTTACCAAGATAATCTGAGGAGGACAACTAGGAATATATATAAAATGCCAGGTTTTTGGAAACAAAATTTAAAGCAGCATTTAACTTTGACAAATAGCCCTCACTAACCTTTAAAAATTTGCCTGTAGGGATAAAATGACAAATGGCTCTCACAATGGGACTTATTAGACTTTTAGAATATTGTTCTAACAGGGCCCTTCAGGAAATACTGTTTCAGATTCTATCAGCACTTCCATTTTTCAGGGCCTAATAACTCAGTTTGAAAAAAATAACCAACCAAAAGACGCAAAACAAAAACCACACACACCTTCTCTGGGGGATGAAATTTAACACATGACGTCATGACTGAACCTCGCTTCCAAATTTAAAACATGCAAGTTTCACAACATTCTGTGCCTGTATGTAGCTCACGATATTTCAGAAATAAAAATATTGCAAATGATTAACACAGGGAACCGAAGTGTTTTCAGTATTTTGGGAGGGGAAGAAAAATTTGACTTATTTAAATGTCTTAAGGTGATTAAACATAGTGGTGAAAATGCTGTGCTGCTGCAAGCAGTATTAGCTGTTACATTTATGCTCTGGTCCAAATCCTGTATCTGTTTCAGATCCTTTAAAAACCACTGAAATCAAGAGACAAATCCCACTGCCTTCAATAAGTTTGGATCAAACTTCTAAAAAGTATATCACGCCACAGACAACCTGTCTATGGGATATACCAGACATTTAGAAATACCAATCTTACTAGGCAAGGAAGGAGTAATTATTGAGATCTAAAACATCACAGCCTGTTGACTGAAAGCAATAATACATATTTGTAGAGATCAACATTTGTATTAGAAGTTCACAGTGAGAAAGTCAGCTTCCCCTTCACCTTCCTGGCTGAGGCTGCATTCAGAGTGGGGATTCTAAGCAAGCTCACAGAGGCAATCACAGCACTAGGGAAGAGCTATTGTTCTCAGATGGAAGAGAAGCCCACAACCACAGGGTGATCAGTTGACAGAAGTGCCTAAGCCATTTCTCCTTCCACTGCATTTTCCTGAAGCAGCCATGTTAATTACATATCTGCTAAAAAACTTACGTGGTGGACTCAGTAGAGGGATGTCAGTAATAAGTTAGTATCTTTACTTCAGATACTCCTTTAGTAGTAACAACTGCATCTTCCGTTTTTAATCTATTTCATTATAAAACTTTTCAAGGTGTTCTTAAAACTATGTTCACTGAGAGTTCAAGCTGTCAAGGCCACACAGTATGATTGATAAATAGTGAGAATGGAAGAGCTGGAAAATGCTAAGAAATGTAAGCCTGCTGGTCAAACACCTTAACCTGGAGATGGCAACAAATTTACGAATGGTACCTCAAAAAAAGAATTAAAAATAAAAAATAAAATCCAAACCAAGCTTTGCCTGCTCTTTGCTTTGCCTGCTCTTTGCTTTCTATATCTTACACCCTTCAGATAGGAACAGCGATATGTATTCTGCTTCAAAAGCACTGAGTTCACCTCACATTTTGTAAGGCAGCAATCTCTTTACTATGGCACCTTCTTGAGTCTTTGAATATGTCCAGACTGGTCTGCAAACTTTGTGGTGACTCGCAGTCCCAACCTCCTAAATATCCCGACTCTGTAAGTAAACCTGGATTTCCTACCAAAAGCAAGAAGTGCACTCACATCTCCTTCTGATATGGAAGAGTGCATAGGCAGTACAGAGCTCTTCATGAGCACAAAAGAATTGTTTACTTTTCTGCCCATGAGCTACTCACCTATCTTTAATACTTTAACTTATGTCCTGTTATATGATTTGCTCCAGCAAATGTTTTAATTGCTGTTTCCCTTATTCACTTTTGTCCCTATTTGGATCTGCTGTGCCATCTCCCACACTGTACCCCACTAAAATTGTCCTTAGCTTATTTCTTTGAGCTGTCTTTGTGTAATTTATTATCTCCATATGATTGTCTAGTAATATTCTTACACAACTTTATCTCATGTATCAATCATCCATTCTATGTATTGTCCCACAATTATCACAATGAATGTAGGCTACTGCAGCTGTGGAAGAACAATGCCTTCAAAGACAGCTCTCAAACAAAAGGAGAGAAATGAACATCTTCACCACAACCCCCGCCCCCGTGAGAAATTGTGCTTTCCACTGTCTTAGACTCATTACCGACTGGAGGCCCCTACAACAATTAAGTACTCCAAGAGACCAGAGTGAGGTCAGATCTCTTCCTCTTTTCCTGGTCCTGCCACCAAGCTATTGTGCTAGCTCTCAGTAAGTCTTTATCATCTCCCTGCTTCAATTTTCCTCCTCAACAAATGCGCCTAAAATGTTATCCCTCCTGGAGAAGTTAATTTGAGATGAGTACAGGGAACACTGTAAGATTGGAATGTTTTTCTTTGTGGTTAGCATGGTGACGCAGTCCACTTCCCATGGACAAAGCCCGAGAACAGGCAGGGATTCTTTTTGTATTTTCAGGCATCTTTGGTGCATTACTGTTGCAGGGAAAAAAAAAAAAAAAAAGAGGAAAAAANAAAAAAAAAAAAAAAAAAAAAGGGAAAAAAAAAAAAGCAAAAAGCAATAGCAAGCAGGTGATAAATGTGTCTGTATCTGGGTAAATATCTGAAATTGAACTTTATATCCTTGAAAAGACTGCTAGTTTTCACTGGCAACCAGTACAGACTGGATATAGATTTTGGTAACATTGTGACTGAACAGCAGCACATCTCAATTCCTCCAATTAATACAAAGACAGAACCCCCAATTAGGAGGCTGATCATGCATTGTGTTTCTACACAGACTACTTGAGAAAATGGGAGACTAGGGGTCTCAAAGAAGGTTTTCCTGAAAAAAAGAAAAAAAAAAAAAAAAAGAAGAAAACATGGCTTTGGAAAAAAAAAAAAAAGGTCTGGAAAAAAGGCGGTGAAAATCTCAGCTGGAAGAAAGATCTCAGGGGTCAGGGGGTATGTGTGGAAACAACTGCCAGGGGGTGCTCAGGGACCTTGATCTGTAATGGCTGGGGCCAGTAGCCACGAGCAGTGGCACACAAAGATCCAGCAAGGCTTTAGCTCCAGCATTCCTGGACCAGCCATGACCTCCCTGCTGGGAAGGGGAGCCAAGACCTGCTAATGCTGGGGGCGAGCAACTCCATGTGAAATAAATTAGAGCCAAACCACTAATCTTGTTGGTTCTTGAATGAGCCCAAGTAACCAGATCTACTGTGGGCTGTTGGTTCCTCTCCCTTGCCCATGAACATTAAAGGGTACATTCTGCAGCAGAGTCCCATCCTTTCTGAACAAATCCTGTCTGACACTGATGCACAAGGCTGTGGATGTATTAGACTATTGTGAAGACAGCTTTTCTGTAGGATTTGCCATGGTGACTGTGGCCATTATCATGACTTCATGAAGACAGCTACAGTAAGGTACAACCCTCATCCAGGTGTGAAAGATACTGCCTGTATTTATACAGCATGCTCACCATTTTATATAGCCCAGAGGCTCCCCCAGCAAAGGCACACAGCACTACCTGCAAATATTCACCACCACCCCTTTCCAAGCTACTCACTTGTGTGAAACTACTACAGGCAGGCAGGATGTGGCTTGGCAGCCCCCATCCTGCCCCACAACAGAACCAGAGAATGGACATGGGGCTGCGATCGCTGACACCCCATCCTCCATGCTACCAGGCCAATTAAACTCCAATTAATTGAGAAGGCAAACAGCAATCAATAATCCTGAGAAATGACAAATTATTCCTTCAGCAAATGCAGGTAAATATGCAGCTGCCAGGAAACATAAAGATTGCCTCTGGTTTTAATAGTAAGCTTTTCCTAAGTTACCTGAAATGAATGTCCAGACCATATACTCACAGTACCACATCTGCCCTGTCCATTTGCCTGGACCACAACCCTAAGTCTCTCTTCTCTTAAAATTCAGCCCTGCTGCATGAGAACGCTACCCCATGCAGATGAAATTATGTATTTGGCAACATAAGCTGGGGTGTAGGGTCTTAAAAAAAATGCAAATAGAAAAATAATAAATAAAAGAGATACAACTCCCTTCCACCTTTTTCTGATTCTGACCTGTTTCCTGACGTGAAGTTTTTGGCCAGGTCCACCACCTGATTACAGAGCTATGGATTTTGAACCTAAAAAAGATAGAGCATGTATGAAGCATTATATATCTCTCTTTCCCTGTTCCTTCCTGTTTCTCCCCCTAAGCTCTTTAGACAGCTTACTTTAATTTATTGTGGGATTGACCTATCTATTTATGTTCCAGTTAGCAGGGCTTCTAAGAAGGTTGTGCTGTGCTTATGTTAAGAGCTGTGGACTTCCAGGTCAGAGCTGACCAGATCCTAATGAACCTAGAGGGCAAGCAGGGCATACAGTGGCTAAATTTGGGTATTAATTTCGCTCAGGTACTTTAGATTCCTGTACTTAGGAGTCAAATTTACAGTTGTGAATGTTACACACATTTGCAGCCCTTATTAGAGCAATACAGTATCCATAAAGTGTCATAATTACTGAAAGGAAGATGACCAATAACACTGTAATAAAATAAAAACTAATGAAGCAGTAAATAAAGCAGTAATAAAAAGTTTACAATATAACAAAAGATGAGAACATAATGAAAAATAATTCCACAGAAAACAGTAAACTTCTGCAGGTCCTACCTCATATACATGAATGTGACAAAAAATTATTTTACCCTCCCTGACTTAGAAAAAGCTCACAGAATATCTTACATTTCAAGAAATGTACCCACTTGCTACATAAAGCTTGGAGTTTACAACCCTTTTACCAAAGTACTCATGAAAATAAAATCCTCTCAATTTTCTATGAATTAAAAAGGTTTTAAAAAGACTTTAAAATATTGAAACTTGGAAGTAAATGTCTTAAGCTAAGATAGTTTCAAGCTCTATTTCCTGAACAATGAGAAGGGAAGGAAGTATTTAAATCCAAAGGCAGAAACTGTATCTGAAACAGAGGTCACGAAACTCATGCCTATAACCAGATTTATATCAACTTCAGATGGCTTTCAAATGATTGTTTCAAAATGTCTAATGATATACATATCACCTTCAACTCAGATTTTCATGTACAATCATTCCATAACTGCCTAATATTTCATAACTGAACCTAAACTGATCCAACAGTCAAGGACAGAAAAAGAATACACAGTAAGTGCTGCTTCTGTATATTGTATATTCTGTATGTTCTGTTCATTGGCATGCAGAGTCCTTTTCAGATGTGAAGTTATCAGGACCGAAGGGAATGGACTGGAGTTGTGTCAAGAGAGGTTTAACCTGGATATTAGAAAAAAGGTTCCCCAGAGGGTGGTTGGGCACTGGAACAGCTCCCCAGGGAAGTGGTCACAGCACCACTGACAGAGCTCAAGCAGCATTTGGACAATGCTCTTGGGCACACACTTCTGATATGGTCCTGTGCAGGGCTAGGAGTTGGACTTGATGATCCTTGAAGATCCCTTCCAACTCAGATTATTCTGTGATTCTGTGAAAATAATATTCACTACAAGTTGTTGCACAGTCATTATATTGAAGCTTTTTCATAATTGCCAAATATTTTTCCCAAATATCGTAGGGATACAACCTTTAAAGATATCTCCTACTGAGAAATTTCACTTTTCACCTCCTTTTTATTTTTATTTTCTTCTTTTTGTTAATAAATCAAAAGAACAATTTCCAGGTACTTAATCCATGACTTATTGTACCTCTTAATGTATAAAGCTATTTTGAAAAGTAACTTTAGAACATGCTTATTTTGAAAAGCCTCATTTTTTTCCTCTGATCTCCAACTCAAGTATACTTGAACTCCAATGGTTTTTCTTCAAATCTCTCTCCTGTGAACGACTTGGGATTGGAAAGCAAAGCTGGTTTTTTTCATGCTCATCCATCATCACCAATAATAAAGATCTGAGATTAAATTATGCCCTTCCTCGTTGATTCCAATACTCTGGGATAAAAAGCTTTACTTACAATTTCCTTTGCCTTGTTTTGTATATTTAAAGTACACTATGTCATACTTACAGAGCCAAATTCATTTATTCCTTAGCAATCCAGTTAAGCTCACTGAAGTATTCTGTAATTCCCAGGCATAGTTCTGCCTTACAACAAGCATTTAAAGCCTCTCTTGAAAGCACAGAATTGGACAAGCTGGTAACACTTGAGATGCATGTGTTGTTTTTAAATAACATTATACTTTCTTCTATTTTTTCTTGTTACCATGATGAACATAATGAAAATTGTACCATAGGGTAGAAAGGAAGGGAGTATTCCTGTGTAAAAGGTTTCTCTCTCCATTCCTTTCATATTACTATATTCTGTAAAAAAATCAAGGTAATAGACCAAGAGCAAGCCCATATTATATGGTTTTCTTAACAAATATCATTTTAACCCTATCATGTGTCAGTATATTATGCCTGATATAACCTTTAAGAGGATATTAGTCAGCAGAGACATCTGCATTTGTAGGAGATTCACCTCTTAAAACTTTTATTCCAACAGGGATCTTGGACGTATAAGCCATGAGAAAGGGAATATTTTTCCCTACAAGTGGAGTGTAAACATAAACCCCCTTTCCCCATGAAATAATTATCTTTTTGCTTTGTCTTGTTCTTCCCAATCACCTTTGTGATGAGAAAGGGAAAGTATTTTATTTACCCGTTTTACAAAAACTTAACTTTGGCTGGAACCTTGACAGAGAATATATCAGAACTGATTGACTGACTTCACTGGATTCAAGTCATCAGTGTACCCTGCAACACCATAGCTTCATAAATTGAGGTTTTTATAAGAGAAATAGTTCAAAAAAGACAGAAAACATCACATTGAAAGTTGAGGATAGAGCCTAACACCATGTAGAGCCCATTGGTAAAGTACTATCAGGTAAGCATTTCTGCCCTTGGATTTTTAGTATGTTCACAGTTTCAGGTGAGGAAAACCTGTTTATCCTAGTTCCACTAGGAAAATGCAGAGTAACTCCACTAATTTAATTATAATTATATTAGACAAGTTATTCAATGTTCCTAAACCTGAAAAAATGTATCTAATACTTATAAAGTTATAATGTGGTACAGAATCAGAGAATCAATCAGCTTTGAAAAGACCTCCCAGACCACTGAGTCCAACCTATGACCAAACACCACCAAGTCAACTGTGGTGCCACATCCAGTCTTTCCTTAAACACCTCCAGGGACAGTGATCACCACCTCCCTGAGCAGCCCATTCCAGTGACTAATCACCCCTTCTGTGAAGAAATTCTTCCTAATGTTCAACCTAAACCTCCCCTGGCACGGCTTAAGACTGTGTCCTCTTGTCCGGTCTCTTGTTACCTGAGAGAAGAGCCCACACCCCACCTGGCTACACCTCCTTTCAGGGAGTTGTAGAGAGTGATAAGGTCCTGCCAGCTGTCCTGGCCTCTCCTCACAGCACTTGTGCTCCAGACCCTTCCCCACCTCCACAGCCCTTCTCTGGACCCACCCCAGCACCTCAATAAATGTCCTTCCTGAACTGAGGGGCCCAGAACTGGGCACAGCACTTGAGGTGTGGCCTCACCAGTGCCCAGCACAGAGGGACAATCCCTGCCCTGGTCCTGCTGGACACACTATTCCTGATCCAGGCCAGGATGTCACTGGTTTTCCCAGCCATCTGGATACGTGCTGGCTCAGGTTCAGCTGCTGTCAACCAGCACTCCCAGGTCCTTTTCCACTGGACCACATTCCACTACCTGTATTTTGGACTCTTGTGTTTCCTCATTTTTTTTTTCCAAATAGTTTAAATAGCACATCAACATAATCATGGTTTTTATGATGATTCAGCTTAATTATGAGATATCCTTTTTGTAAATTTGAATGCTATCCAGAAATAGTTGACAGCACTGAATTCCTCTACATGGTACATTCTTGATTTTAGAAATATTTCTGTTTTAAGCAATGCAAAAAAATTTACGGAATGCAGAATTTAAAAATTCAAAGTCACAAGAAAAAAGATAGAATTATAATTTCTGAACTACAAATACCAAAAAAAAAAACAACTTACATAAGGTTTGAATCATATCAAAGGATGTGAAAGAAGTTAATAGATTCAATTTCCCTTTTATAATGTGAGACAGAAAAATACTTTATTATTATTTCCTAGTGATTATTTACTGCTAACAATTCAAAGAATGTTGGATTTCACTGTCATGTTAACAATAAGATAAATGACAACCAATTATGTAAACAGAATCCTTCAGATAAAATTTCCTCACTATTTAGGAATTATGAAATCAAAAGACTTAGCCAAGCAAGACACATTCCTGTTGATTTATTTAGGATAATCTTCTAGATAATTCTAGCCAAATGGCTTTTATTTTATTAACCAGACTAACACTCTTAAGTACACTGGTGCTAAGAATCTTAACTACAGTGGACTGAATTTCCAGAAGGGAAGTACTTCACTAGGTTAGATGACTTCAGCCTCAAGCCTGTTCTATGTCAAAAATGAAATTTGGCCTAGAGGTACTACACTTTGTATAATTCCTCAGTCAGGTGTCTGTAGAAGAGTTCAAAATAAACTCACATTTCCTGTTATTCGGTTAAGACTGTTTTGCCATGAAAGCTTACATGTATTTTAGACAGTTTCACCAAGAGGGTGAATATCTATCTCACGAGATGATACAGCTAAAGCAGTTAGTCAGTAAAACAGTAATCTTAAAACAGTAATCTTCAGCACAGAGTATGTTTCACTTAAGGAATTTAAAACTGTTTTCCTGATACTTTGCCTTGGCATAGTATTTTTTAATGGTCTTTCTCTAAAAGGCTCTCTCCATCTAGTTCTTTGCACTTTTCAGTCATTACTGTACCTGTTTCTTGCAGTCACTCATCAGCTAAAACCAAGCACTGCACAGCGCTTTGGATGCTTTAGCATTTTGTAGTGCTGAGGGTCTTCCACTGGCAACTCCACAGCCTGGCTTCTGCTGGCAGCTCTGAAGTCTGACTGTCATTAGAACAAACCAGTGGCAAGTTTGAACAGGCCTTGGGGAAACCCACATTGTTATTCTGGGAAAAACAATACAGGATAGTTTCCACCATTAGGGATTATGTATGCCATCAGTGATATGCAGCTATCAAAGTAAACAGTATCTACAACTACTATAAAAAATACAAGGTTGTCTTGCAGGTAAAAAGGGATTCTTTCTCACAAATGATGTTCTGAGAAGAGTATTACTAATACAAAATTACACATACCACAGACTTATATGAAAGTGTTAACAATTCAGTGTCACATGAAGCATGAAGAATTACTTAATTGATGCTGCATACTTTTTTACCCTTACAGGGAATCAAGATGCAACAAAGTCTTACCTCTAAAAACCAGCCTGTCACATTCTTAATTCTATAGCCTCTACATCTTTCTATTAAGGTGGGGAGAACATCACTAGCTGTCTGAATAGTGGCTTAGTAAATGTTATGACCTTCTTATTCCTCATCTCCTATTTACATTTAAAACAAACCACCCAAGTCTGAAATTAACCTGTACTATACAACTATAGGAACTTGCTATTCCACATGAACAGCTACTGTAGCTACCACAGATATAGTCTGTTAGAGTTATGTGAATAATTAAACAAATTATTATGCCTCTGCTCATGAAAGGAAAAGTTTCCGCATGACAACAAAGGTTTTAGTCATGCTTTATGAAAAGAGATGAGGCCTGACTTGATGAACTCAACTGTGTGTTCTGAAAAAAATCACTAGAAAACTTACAAAGTGTAACAGGAAGAGAAATCTTCTATCTGCCTGATGAGTTAACATGGTGAATCACAAAATCATTTAAGTTGGAAAAAACCTGCCAGACCTAGCCCACCATTAACCCTGTCCCTAAGTGTCCCTAAGTGCCACACATTTTCTAGGTACGTCCAGGGATGGGGACTCAAACACTACCCTGGGCTGTCAGTACCAATTCTTCCTAACCACAGCTACAAAAAATATGCAAGTTATCATTGGTATTAGCGGTTCTTCCATTTCTGTTGCTAAACTCAGCAATACATTTCTGCATCTGCATGGACTTCCCTGCGTAAGCCATTGTCCAGCAGCTCCGCAGCCTTTTTCTGTCTCATCTGGCACCATGGAGAGCGAGGCCAACACGGACCAACCTTAACAAACTTTTCACTTGGTGCCAGTGCCAAGGACAGCTTAGATCCCTTTTCAGATTAGAGCTAGATCAAGCCAAGCTCACACACACGGCACAAAATGTGTGGGCTGGGCTCACAGCTGCTTTCAGGAGACGTTCGCTCCTCCAGAAATCCCACTCTGCTGAGCTGGACTGCCCAACCTGTCTTCCCCGCATTTGCTAACGCGCTCCACCAGCGCCTTCACCCCATGCAAGGCGCGAGCAGGGCCCCGTCCCAGGCCCACACCGCGCACTCGGACGGGCCCCGCAGCCGCCTCGGGGCCAGCAGCGGGGACAGGAGGGGAAGGGAAAGGCTCGGCCATCGCCCATCTCCGGCTCCTCCCCGGGGCCATCCCCCCCCGGCCCCGGCTGAGCCCCCTCCCCGCAGTGCGCAGGCGCCGCTCCGTCCTCCCCGCGAGGGGCGGGGCCGCGCAGGCGCAGCGCCCACAAGAGCCGCCCCGCGCCTCTGCCTCTCCTCTCTCCCGGCGCCAAGATGGCGGAGTACGACCTGACCACCAGGATCGCTCACTTCTTGGACCGGCACTTGGTCTTCCCGCTGCTGGAATTCCTCTCCGTCAANGTGCCAAGGACAGCTTAGATCCCTTTTCAAATTAGAGCTAGATCAAGCCAAGCTCACACACACGGCACAAAATGTGTGGGCTGGGCTCACAGCNGGAAGCCGGCTGCGGGAGCGGGAAGGTGGCAGGCCCTGCTGCCAGCTGCCGGTGCTTCCCGTGGGCCTGGGTGCGCCGCGGCCGAGGCTTCCTCCCGTGGGCCTGGGCGCTGCGCGGGCCGGGCGCGGCCCGTGGGGGATTCGGAGCCTCCGTAGGGAGGAGCTCGAGGCTCCTGTACCCCGGGAGCCCAGGGAGGGACGGGAGCAGGGCCGAGAGAAGGCCAGAGGGAGCCGCTCCTTGATCACGCCGCGCAGCTCCTCGGCCCCTCGCTTGTGAGGCAGCACACAATTCCTGCGCTTTCTCCTTCCTCGGATTTGGTGTAGTGTCTTTGCCTCATGTATATCCGGAGAAAGGAGTCAAAGCCCTCCCTTGCAGCCGCAGTTCGCTGTCCCACAGCGTGGGACACCCTGGACAGCCCCGCGGCTCTTGGTGCTCCCGTCCCGCAGCCAGAGCTCAGGGCGGTCTGTGGGGTTATGCCAGTGATACTAATTAATTTTAATTTTAAACCCATGTAATCGCGAATTTATATTGGAATCAAATATAAGGCCTTCCTGGAATTGTCCCTGCTTGGTCTTCATATGTATATTTTTAAATTATATTGCTACAAAGAACCTAATCATGCTGGAGATACCTCAGACGAGTGCTTCAGATACTTTAGATTAAACTGTCATCAGTGTAAACTATTTTAAAATGGAAACAAAACGTGTAAAGCTGTGTAAGTTTTGAATTTAAAGTAGGTCTTATTTTAGCCTTCAGAAAGGAACTGATGGCATTCGTTGAGACAACTCGACCCAGCCAGCTGTCATGCCTAGCATGTGGAGTTTGCTTAATGCCTGTCATCTTGGGGACGTTTTTACATTAGCATTTTTACGTCAGGAAGTTAATTAAACAGTTAATTTAGTAGTATTAATTTTGAACAACACGATGTTGAGAGCTGAATTAAATTTGTACAGATCCTATGTCTGGCACATCCGCAAATGTGGTGTGGTGAGTTGTAATATGGCTCTTGTGCAAATGTGTTTTTGAGGAATATACTGGATTTGGCCCTTGCCTATATCTTCAACACCTAACAGCAGTTTGCAGTTCACTGCTCAGTTATGGAGTATGAACTCTAAAAAACAATTTGAAAAGTTTAAAAGTATACTATCCAATTACATAGTTACTCTAAATTTGTTCTTATGCTATAGATCTAGCCACATAGTTTAGATTAATCTGCACTTCAGATAAATTGTCAGTTTAATCTTGTGCATCTCTTCTGAAATCCCCTTTAAATAATTTAACTAGTCCTCACTCATTTCAGCTTTTTATTTTGTGGAAAGTATTCAGTACTTTGAAAGAAAAGTATGATTAAGGTTTTGCTATTTTTAAAAACGTGTATGTAATTTTGCAATAGGAATTACTTTCCTGTTAAGAAATTAATGTTACTTCTAATTTGCTTTTGAAGTATCTGATTGCATAGATAGCAGGAAATTTTTGGTTTTTTGTCAAGATTGAAAATGCAGAGGGCCTTTATCATAAGTACCCTTAATGATAGAGCTGTGAGATTTGATATTTAAAATAATTCAGGTGTACAGAAGTCCTTAAACTGTGCCATAAAAGTAATACGTATTTGAAACTCTTCAACAGTATTCAAATGAATCTGTTAATAATTCCTGTTTCAGATATACAATGAAAAAGAGCTGCTCCAAGGAAAACTGGATCTCCTTAGTGATACCAACATGGTGGATTTTGCTATGGATGTGTACAAAAATCTTTATTCTGATGAAATTCCTCATGGTAAGCTGCTGATTTAGATGTAAAGCTTGTTGTGCAACCTTTCTGTCTAAAATAATAAATAACTAGTGGCAATTGCTTGTTGCATCCAAAAACTGGAGAGTACTGTTTAACTTCAGCATTACCAAAAGGATGTACAGTATGAGACAGATAGAATGTCCTAATCCTGGGAAGTTTGGGTTTGTTGGTCTGTCAGGAACTTAACCTTAGAGTGACCTCTTAAGTATTTCAATGCTGATTTGATAATTTCAAGCACTTTAAAGGTGGACCCGAGTTGCAGTAGCTTTTCATCTGTCAAATTGAACATTTGCACAATGATTTGGTGTTATTTGGTGACTTTTCTTTAAAGCATTTTGTATGTTAAGAGTAGAGTTGCATTGTAAGTAATTCCATTGATCTGTCTGTCTGTGGCTGATTTTTGGCCTTTGGCAAGAGAAAGATGTTTTGGAAAATGTGTATTTTTCTCAGTTTTGTCAATATAAGAAGAAGAAGAATATAAATTTAAGATTATAATGAATGTGATCTCTTACTACCTTATCCATGATTTTGATAACTTACCTGTTTATTACTTAAATTTCTATCATCTCAAGGAACATTTGGGAATGGGGAGAAAATTGGATTATCTAGCTTTGTCTAATTTCCATCCTCTGTGAGCATTTTGATTTTAAAGTTTTTTTTCCCAGTTCTTTTTTTTTTATGGGTGAGGTGTTTCATTTTGTTTGTGTCTTCCTGACCTGGTCTTTGAATATCCACTGCCTTCCTATTTCTCCATCTTTTTTCATTTTGGGGAATTCCTCACCATTTTCTTAGCTATTGGGACTACAGTCTATTTTGCCTGCATCTTAGGAGGAAGGACTTGGGTGCTGTTGCATTCTTCCTCTGGGTCTTGCTCCTTTCAGGCTCCTGAAGCTGCAGAGATGGCCACTCTCCTCTTTGGAAGAAGAGAGCTGGAGTCAGTGTTGTGACCAAGTCTGTGCTAGCATTAGGTGTTGTTATGGGCATGTGAACTGTGACACGTGGGACTTGTAACATGTAAAGAGAACCAGAGGCTTTCACTTCTGTAATCTAAGAAACAGTTGTAATAATAGCTTCACTTTTAGGTCGCTTAGCAGTTTTACTGATTAAAAAAGTCAGGCTGTATCAAGGCATTAAAAAAATCTCAAAGCTGAATAGGTATTCCTGTTTCTTTCCCTGCTTCAGCCTTTTTAAACTGTTGAATATTACTGTTATCAGTAGTAATTAAGGATTAAAATACTAAAGAAGGAAACAACACAAGAAGTAGCAGTTCTAGCAGACTTCTAGAAAGTAACTACTCCAAATGCCCCCTGAATTCTGATTATAGCCAATTACTTGAGCAGATTGCCTTAGAGTATAACTTCATAAGGTCACAGCTGCAAGAAAGTTGAATGCATTGGAGAGCATTGCCTTGGAGAGCTCTGCCTTCATTAAGGACCAGCAATTTCCACACTTGTTTGTAAAGAATAAGAAAAATACTACATGTCTTAAGATTTCACATCATTAGTTTGACAAGTTTTGGTTGTGTGTTTTTTTTTTTTTTTTCTGTACAGTGACTTACAGTTTGATCTGTGGCTTTTATTCAGTTAACATAAGCAGAGGTAGTTCTTGCACACATTGTTCAGGGTGCTTGCTTGCACAGCTTCCTATGCAGAGGCCTTAACTGCTGAGATCTTTCTGGTGTGTGTCACCTTCTTGTATCAGCACTTATCAGAATGTGTGTGTGGACAGGTGGTTCTTGCTGGTGGAATCACTGTAAACTAAAGAAGTTTACACTATCCTTTTTTAAGACTTCACTGTTTAAAGTACTCAAAACTAAATTCACTTACACAGTTATAATTAGAAATGTCCCTGCACAATTTATAGTTGCTTTTGTCTTGTCTTCCATGAGATCAACTTACAATTACACACCCAGGAGATGTCGCAGGAAAACATTTTCGTATTCTTAGTAAGTCAACTGAATATTTTTTCTTTCATCTTCTTCCTCGTCCTCTTTTATAATCTCAAGAGTCAACTGAAGGTGGAGATAATTTCTCCTTATTGGAACATTTCCTGTCAGGCAAGTTGTTCTTATATTTAGGTTGGGTCACCATTATGGTGTTAGCCACCTTGGGTGTCCTGTTCAAGTATCTGTGTAGTCAAATCATGAAACAAGTGTCAACTCCGTTCACCGTGGCATTGAGTGTTCTGGTGTGTGGTTCACTTTCACAGTTTCCTGCATTTATCTCTTGGGATTTAGACTTGGCTTCTCTGATCCCATGTGTTTCTTGGGTCACATAGCCAATGTCAGGGTGATTTTTCCTTTTTTTTTTTTTTAAACATACACACTTTTCTGAATTTTGTTTAAGTCTTCATTTTATTGCATTGCTAGCATTTGGTGAGGAATTTGGGGTCTGTGTAAATAATCACCCTAAAACTCCTAGGTGAATTTCCTAACAATTTTTCATAAAGGGCTTAATGTTTCCATTAAGCACACTGTTCAAATCCATAATTTTGTGGGTTGAGCTGCTTGAAATTTTTCCTGGCAATTTTTAGTTAAGTATGCTCTAAGTGTTCTTTCAGAACCTGATCATCAGTCAGAAGAAAATCAGTCTTCGTGCTATCATTGGACTGTTTACTTTTTTGCAAGTTTATTTGGAATAAGTGAACTTAGTTAAAGGTTATTTCTCTCTTAGTGGAAGCCTGAAGATACCTTGTCTAGTACAGACTCTGCTCCAGCTGTACCTGCTCTCTGGTGGCCTCCATACTGGAGGAAAAGAACCAAATGGAAGTTTTTACTGAGTTACAGAATTGTTACAACAGCTGGGTTTGACACTTGACTGGGAGGACAGGTGAGGTAGTAACCAGGAAGGTGTGTTCAAGTGTCAGCACCGTGTAATTACAGGTTGGTTCATGAAAATCTTAAAGCATTATATTAAAGTCTTTTTGTTTGTGTTCAGCTTTGCGAGAGAAAAGAACAACTGTTGTTGCACAGCTGAAGCAGCTTCAAGCTGAAACAGAACCTATTGTCAAGATGTTTGAGGATCCAGAGACTACGAGGCAAATGCAGTCCACTAGGTAATTTCTAACATAATTTGTCAGCATGGCTTGTTAGTACCTCTCAAGTGTTGCTGCTAGGAATGCTTTCTGTGTACTGTCTGTAAGAAAGACATTTTTATTTTCATATGATGTTTAAGTAATGCTTGTGGTCAGGTAATTGAAATTGTTGGACACGGTTTGCTCTTTTCAGTGCTTTCCCTTGTTGTGCAAAAGACATCTATTGTTTTTAATGTTTGTGAATCAACTTGGTGCAAGTGACAGTCATCATACAGTGCAGTCCAATCACAGGCACTTGTTTGTTTGGCTTTGATCAGGTTTAGGGTTTTTTGAGGGAAAATACAGGCTGAAGCAGTTAATATGTTGTTTTTCAGAAGAGATTATGGAATGTCATATTAGTCTGGGAGGCCTGGTGGATGAGCATCCCTTCAGCCTGAGAGCACGTATTTCTTTAGGGTGTTCTGTCCTTTTCCCTCTTACTCGCTCCATCCCCAAACTGTTCCAACTTGTTGGTGTAAGGTAGTGCTCATAATAGTCTTTTTAAGATGCATCCAATTTCTTTTAAATATTCTTGTGGGAATAATTAAAGTAGAGTGAGTTTGTCTGCACATGGTATCTGAGGTCTATCAGAGTGTCACCATGGTTAAGCTTGAATTGGGCTCTGTAGGAAAGAGTTCAGCAGTATTCACTGAGGAGCAACTGCACCTTCAGCAGAGAGGTGGGCAGGTATTTGGCATAAATTACTGCTTGTTTCCTTTACACAGGAATCATTGTTACTGCTGTTGTAAATGTGTCTGACAAACTGGGTTTCTTCTCAGCCTTACCTGCCCTAACATATTAAACAGAGCATACTGTATCAGAGAGAGAACCTGTGGCTTAACTTGAATTTGAAGGTGAAGCCTGTACTTGGGTTTATTGTTGGCAAGCTTTATGCATCCACTGATATGGAAGGCTGAACCATAACTTCCGGAATTTCTTAGAAAAGTAGTTAATGTACTAACTCTTCTTTCTAGTCTGCAGAAATCTTCTTTCTGAATATACCTTTTTTGTGAACAAAACCCCTGAAGAATATGGGTCCCTTAAGGGACAATTTACTCTGTTTCAAATACACATTATGATACTTTTTTCTTGCCTCTGTTCTTTTTTCCACTCTTTGCATTGTTTTCAGAATTTGTTACAGATTAATTTAGATCTTGGTCAGTGCAGAAATAATGAGGTGCAGTGTATTGTCTCAATTCACACAGAAAACAGTAGGAATCATGAAATCAGTTAGCTTTGCAGCATGTCAGGGGAAGTTTTTCTATCCTGATAACACCAGAATGTACTTAAGCTTCTTCTGTAAAAACATGGTGAACTAAGTAAGCTGCCTTTTTATCTGATTCCAGGTTGGATGTTCATGACAGATAATTACATAAAGAAAAGAAATTGTATTTGTTTATGACTTGTGATTATGCAAAGCCATGTGTCACTGGCTTTTGGAGGTATACTTTTGAAAGTGAAAGTCCCAGTTACTATGGCAATTGAGCCTGTCTTGAAGAAAAGTCTTCCTCCACAACTATTCAAATCTAATTGAACATATAGAGGTCTTGTCCAATTCTTGCTTCACCTTTAGCCAGTTTTTTTAATAATTGGCCTAGGAAAGTGGTACTAAAATACTAGCTTTTTGTGGAAAGTGTGCTCTGTTACTTGACTTTTGATTCACAGGACTTGGTCAATAGAATGTACTTCAAATTGGAAATACCTTGTTTGGGAGCAAGAGTCAAAAAATGCATGGAATATAACTTGCCTAATGCTGTAGAATATTAGCCCTACTACTCATCTGCAGCAAATTTTGGTTTAGAATTGGTATGTGCTTTGTGTTTGTAGAATATCTGGAAACTTCACAGCTCAGAAGTTCTGGTTTTGGTTATTGGCTCAGCTGTAGTTCTAATCCAGATTATTGGGGTTAGATAGTAATGGATAGAATTGAGCTGAAACACGTCCCATCTGTCTAGACCTGAGTAGTGTTCTGTAGATAGTAGAAAGAAGCTTTGATTCTTTTGGGAGTTTCTGCTGGTGATTTTGAATCTGTATCAAATTCAGATAGCTGCATATATCAGGACTTTAGATCATTACTTTTGATCAATGATGGTAGAGTTTGGAATATCCAGCTCTGGGAAATAATGTGTAAAGGAGATTTCGCAGGTAGAAGTTCTTTCAAGAATAAGCCAAAACATTTCACTTCTCTAAGCAACTGTTGGAGGAGCTTGACTTCAAAATTACAGATAGTCGGTATTCCTCATCCTTAAAGTATGTACTACTGGAACAAATCCATGAGATTATTTAATTGCCTTCAGAGGTAAGACTGAGGTTTGTCATTCTTGGCTCACTTGGCAATTTGCCATTTCCCTGTAGAATCTTCTTAAGTTCTAATTAAACAGTCTCACATCTTTGCAGTCAGTTGATTTCAGAGTAAATGGGAAAATACTCCTTGTATACAGTATCTTTGTCCCAGGAAATTTACAGCTTGCCTCCTGAAGGCTTAAACTTCTCTTTGGTCTAGGTAATATGGCTTGTTCTGTTTTCAGAGGTGTGATCACATGATCATAGATATTTAGAATTTACTGCTGTTCTTGTGACCCACTTTGTCTCAGTGCTAACAGTAGGATAAGTTTCCTTTCTACTTTTATTTAATTTAGTCTTTTGTATTTTTTTTCCCCATCTCCTGTTAAAATCAAGGTTGTCTAGAGTTACTGCTCTGAAATTTGAACTTGAGAGTGGGAAGAGCTCTAATTCAGAATTTAACTTTCATACTGAAGGCTAAGGGTGCTGTCAAATTTAAAACAACCTTCTACTCTTTCTTAACTGTAGTTATTGTTGCAGGTGGCAGTCATTACTTAAAATTAGAATAATTTTAAGATTTTTGAAACTACATGACTCTGCAGCTGCTTTTGAACAAGTGGAGGAATGTTACTTTAAATTCATGCTCAGTTTTTTGTTTGACCTTTAAAATTGTGTTGCAATTTGTAGTGTTGCATGGTGGCCATCAATTTATTTTGTGAAAACAGTGCTTTTTATCCTTTTATTATAGAGATGGTCGGATGCTGTTTGACTATTTGGCTGAGAAGCATGGGGTAAGTGTTGTGGCTGCTGGGATTCAGTTCTGAGTGTGTCCACCCAACCTCCCTCACAGCCGACAGTGTTTTGACCGAGTATGGCCTAGCATTTTGTCCTGTCCCCTGTCAATGTAGCTAACAGGTAGAATTCCTAATACTAACATATTTAAGCCTTTGAACTTTAAATTTTTATGCAAACAAAGAAAAAAAAGCTGAAACATGATGCTGGCTGCACCTGTGTAACTTAGGTGTCCTTTACTTCATAATGCAAGATTTCACCTTTTTCCAGTATTGGTATAAACTTTCATTCCATGGCATGGATTGAGAGTATAATAGTTTTCTATTGCCTTTTCCTTTGTACAATGGCCTTTGAAAAGCTACAGATTTCAAATCTTACTCTGCTATTAAAATTGGCTTGTGACAGCATGTCTTTTTTTCCTAATGAATAAAAGCTTTTATTGTATTCCTTTTCAGTTTAGGCAGGAGTACCTTGATACACTCTACAGGTATGCAAAATTCCAGTATGAGTGTGGTAACTACTCAGGAGCTGCAGAATACCTCTACTTCTTTAGGGTTCTGGTAAGTTTTGATTGGTTGTTGGTTTGGGGTTTTTTTGGTTTGTTTATTTGGTGTTATTTTCAATGAAATACTTAAACCAGTAAACTGTCTATATTCATTCTTAGCATATAATACTTTGTAGCTTTTTGAGGCAATTACTGTATGCCAAAGTTTACATTAATGGTTAGTAATGATCCCTATTGTTCAGCAATTCCGTTATTTTCAAGTAGAACTCAGAATTGTTCTTTAAATTTATATGTCTTGTAACATTTAATTATAAAATGCAATCAAATGAATACTTGTTTAAGAATACTTGGTTTTGTGCTCAGATCTAGTCAACAGCAGTAAAAAGCTTGCAGGTGGATTGAATGTAATTGGTGGTAATGGTGAACTGCCAGCTTCTTATCTGAGCTCTCATCTGTCCTCTCTTGAATTCTGTGATGGATTTAAGAGTATAAATCATCTTCCTATGAAATGTAGACAGCTCAGATGATAAATGTAGAAGCAGATCCATTGTCTCTGAAGCAACTCTTTTCATCGTGTTGTAATTCATAGCATTTGTTACTGGTGGGAGTGAATTTTGAGAATAAAGATTTGATGTCTTGTAAGAATCTCAGCACAGTAAATTTATTGTTGGTGGTCAGTGAAAGTGCTGCTTTACTAACAAATGGAAATTTAAGGTAACTGCTTGAAAATCCAGTTAATGTAGCTGGAACAGCTGCAGTACCTAAAAGCAGTTATTGTGAATAGTTACTTCTAATGAAGTGATTGGGAGCCAGCACAGAGAATGTGAACCTTCTCAACTCGGTATCTACTGAACTGGCACCTGGGTTGCCTGGAAGATACACAGTATCTCAGAGATCTGTGCAGTGGTTGCTGAAAACATGTAGTGGGTCGTACCTTGATGCTTTTTCCCTGCGAGTTTCTGTTCCCATCTAAGAGTAATCTTAACTCTCTGAAATACTGGTAAACCACAAAAATTTCTGTAATTGACTGTAATTAAAGAAGAAAAATTGGAAAATGTATCTTTAATTGGAAGAATGGGGCTTAAAGTAGGAATGAGTTGAATTTTTAGTCTAAATTTTGATGTTAAAGCTGACTTTGAGTGTTACAGGTTCCTTTTATGTGCCAAGAGGGGAAATGAAGTTACATAAGTAGGTTTGTGGGTGACTGTCCTTAATTCTTAAGGCCTTTTTTCTGGGCATAGCATTATGTTCTTGTATGTCAAGTAACCTCAAAAAATGAAGTACTGATTTTTGTGCTGATAATAGCTTAGTATAAGGCCTTTGTTACTAATTCTGATGGGATAAGATTTGTTTGAAAGCTCTGTGTGATGAAACACAGTCTGTGAAAGAACTATTGTAACAGGTCTGAGAACAGAATTTGACATTGTGAATGACACGGTGCAGCTCATTCCTGCGTTAAACTAACAGAGCTTGACCTTAGGGCTGCCCTTCCAGGGCAAAGCTGCAGTTCCACTGAACATTTCTGTAACAAGTACACTTGTGGGCAAGGCATTAGGGGAACAGTTTGGAATGCTAGCTGTTTGGAAGTGGTTACCTACTATTATGAGTTCTTTAGGAAGAAAACTTGAAATAACCTTGTTTTACTAGTTTAGAAGCACGTTTGTATAGTAGAACAAAAAAAAAGAAAACCCAAAATAAATCTGGAACCAGTGTGTCATCTGCTCAGGCTTTTCTTTTTCTTTTTAACTTAAACTGCAGCAGAATGGATCTTTGTCTGACAGGATTTCCTAGTTTCTCCTTAGGAAATTTTACTACTTTTTTTTTTTTTCTGTGCCTAAACTGTTTTTCTAAAAAAAAACCTCAAAAAAACTCCCCACTTAATTTGGAGAGTTAGGACAATGCAAAATTGATATCTTGTAAATGAAAAATACTGCCAGAAAATACCCTTTGTAATTTTAAAAGTAAATAATAATTTCTAACAAAATACTAAGAGTGTGACTTTATTGCTGTTGTTGAACATAGGTTCCAGCAACAGACAGAAATGCTTTGAGTTCTCTTTGGGGAAAACTGGCATCTGAAATCCTGATGCAGAACTGGGATGCAGCCATGGAAGATCTCACAAGACTAAAGGAGACAATAGATAATAATGTAAGTAAAATCTTGGACATCTTAGCAAAGTGAGAGGTTGGAGATGCTAGTAATCAAGTTTTACTATAGATCACTTGCAGTCTTGTTTAGGAGTAGCTTACCACCTTTTCTCTTGATACTTTCTTACTGCAATGAGGGAGAGTCAGAGGATTTCATGAGAAAGTAATGAAACATTCTTTTTCAAATTGCTTGCGTCTTAACACCTTAGGTTCTCATGTATATTTTCAAATGTATTTTCAGTAAACAAATCTTCAGGATGTGTTTGAGGACAAGGTATCATTATGTGAAATTACTGCCTAAATTTCAGATACTTGTACTATTCATTTTCTGGAAAGAATAAAATGCATGTAAATAAAGCATGGTATCTCATGAAGACAGTGCTTTTGACAGAGCGCAAGTCAGTTTGTATTTGGAAACAGTTTTCGGCTAATTCAGCTTTCTTGACAAAGCTCTCCTGAGTTGGATGAGTACCAAGAACTTAAGGGAGAGTGGGGCTGCAGTACTAATTCAGAGCAGCTGATGAGATTAGGGACCTCTCAGTATTCCTCTTTGCTTGTGGAGCTTCACTACCCATATCAGAGATCTTGAAACCACAGTCTTGAAAACTAGGTCTTTTTCTGTCCCCCAGTCTTTCTTTGTGTATGTGACAGATGGTGTTAACAAATTTGCTTCTGTAATTTTCTTGTCTTTATGATTCTGTATGGTTATAATAGACCATGTGACTTGTTCATTAAACTCCCAAGACTTTTTTAGGATAGAATCATAGCAGTTTGTTGTCCTACTCTTTGGAGTGAGGATTACTAGCCATATCAGTTCATCCTCAGTGGGTTGTTTTGTAGTCTGTTTGAAATTCTGTTGAAATTTGGAGCTGAACCCTTGTTTGTCCATTATCAGCAGGTTTAAATAAAGGTAATTAAGTTTCTCTTTTTTTGGCTGAAAGTGATTATAGTGCTTCATCATTGTCTGAGGGTCTATGCCAAAAAAATCTTGTGCAGATTTAGAAAGGAAGTAAAACAGAAAAGGTGAAAAAGCCAAGTAGTTACTCAGATCACATCTGAAGAGGAGAATACAAGAAACAAAATTCAGAATTAAGAAGGGAAATAACTTAGGTTAATATGGTGGTCTTGGAGAGCTGAAATCTCTGCTCTTGCCATTAAAAACAATGCAAATTTCAGGAAGCAGTTTGGAATATAATTTTGGAAAATTTATCTTGCTTATAACTTTCAGTAGATTTATCACTGAGATGACAAAAAAGCTGGAAGTCAAACTCGGCCTGAGAGTGATGACAGTTACAAAGAGCTAATGCAAAATAACAAATTTTTGAGCAATTAGAGGTTTCCATGGGTTAGCATTCAAGCAAACTTTGTGTTGTGTTTGACTTGATGTTATGTTTTCTCTTAGTCTGTCAGCTCTCCACTGCAGTCTCTTCAGCAAAGAACATGGCTCATCCACTGGTCTTTGTTCGTGTTTTTTAATCATCCTAAAGGGAGAGACAACATCATTGACCTTTTTCTCTATCAGCCACAGTAAGTTGTGTTGTACTATATGGGGGTCTTTAAATCAAATTGGAGCCAGTGATGAATATGCAAGCTTGCTGAGCTTAGGGCTGCAGGGTGAAGGTTTTGTTCTCTTCTGATTTTGTAAAAAGCTATTAAAAAAGATACTTGAGGGAAATCACAGACTAAAAATGAGAATTGAAACACTATATCTACTTGTGAGAGAATTGACTTACATGTAGATCTAGCAGTCTTTGTTGCTCTCCTTTAGATGCTCTCTGATAGCTTGATACCTTTCTTATGTTGTGGCACCCAAAACTGCAGCCAATACCGAAGTGCTCCAGAGCAGAGCAGGACAGTCCCCTCCCTTGCCCAGCTGGTGATTCTGTGTGTGATGTCCACCAAGGCACAGTTGGCCCTCCTACCTGCCAGGACACAACTGTGACTCATATTCAACTTGTTGACCAGGACCCCCAGTTCCCTTTCTGCTCTCCAGCCTCTCATTCTCCAGTCTGTACACAGATCCAGTGTTGCCCTGTTCCAGATGGAGAATCTGACACTTGCCCTTGTTACACATAATAATAGTTGGTGATTGTCCAGCCCTCTGATTTCTTTGTCAGGGCCTCTCTGCCTTTGAGGAGTTAACAGCTCCTCCCATTTTAGTGTCATCAGCAAACTTCAGTATACCTTTGGGTTCTCAGTCTTACCTGTGTTTTTTCTTTCTAGGTATCTCAATGCAATTCAGACAATGTGCCCACATATCCTCAGATATTTGACTACTGCAGTGATAACAAATAAGGATGTTCGTAAACGTAGACAAGTGCTGAAAGATCTAGTCAAGGTTATTCAGCAGGTAAGGACTGCACGCTCTGATACCTTTTTGCCCCATTTTTTAAGGAGACTTCATGATAACTTTCTTCTGGTAATATACCTGGGTTAAGATTTGAGGTATTTTGATACTTGTTTTTGTCAGTGAAAGTTTTTACTGAAGTAAAATGCATGTTAGTCAGTGGGAGGATGGAATAATTTTTTTCTCCTTTCATATACATGAGCAGTGTATGTACACAAGTTTCTATATTACTAAATGCTGAAAATTCAGTGAGATGTGAATGGTTTTGCATCTGATTTGTCTTTTTCAATTATCTGTACAATAAATTTTTTATGAAAAAGGGTTCTTTCTTACATTTCTAAACCACTGAATTGTGTGTGTTGACTTGAGTTGATGTGCATTTTCTTGAAAATGGTTCTGTTGTCACAGTCACATGAGGATGGAGATAGAAGAGTAGCAAAGTAGTTGCTTGGTAGCAATCAATGGAGTTATGGCCCAGATTTTTGTCTGAAATCAGCAAGTCACTTGTATACAAACCAATACACTTCAAACGCTTGATAATGGTGTAAGTAATAAACATTGTATCTGTGTGTGCATATATATAAATGTGACAGTACAGGTGTTATAGGCTACTAATCAATTATAACTACTTCAGGTATTTGGGAAACTACCTGTGCAAAGCATCAAAGATGAAATTTCAGCCACAACTTAATCCGTTTTTAAGCATTAGTGTTCACAGAAAGTAGCATAAGCAATAACTCAGTGGTGCTATGACTCATCTTTTATCTTTATCTAAAATCTGATTGCAACATTGAGCTTCTATTATAATGTCAATTTCTAATACTTAAAGTGGGTAACGTTACAAATTCCTGCTTTTGTTTAATCTTGCACACCATTAGGATACTCCTTTTGAAAATACCAACTTGGGCTTTGGTTTTGACATCGCTTATCAGATTATCACTCTTCTACTCTGTATGATTCATGATACTAAATGATGATGTAGTAGAGGTTTCATAGATTTGAAATTTATGTGGTACTGCTCTAGTAGCAGTAAAAGATTGTTTATACTTACATCATCTTTGCAAGTAGTGAATTGGTAAGCAGTTTGTTGTTTATTGAAATTTAGATGCTCATTCTAAGACTGTTTTGCAAATAATGGTTAACAAGTGTAATTCTGATGTGAAAAACATGTATAAGACTTTTAAAGAATTTTAAACCAAAGAAATGTAAATACAGTTCCTTGGGGAAGGAAAAAATAACTTTGATCCATAAAGAAAAACATCTCTCTTAGGAATTCCCTTTATCTGTTGATCTTATTGTATGCTAAAGCAGATATTGATACATATTGATTTAAGCTGTCTTAAAATATTCATTAGAAACACTTAAGGGGGGATGTTTGTTACATCTGAAGTTACACAATTCTATATAGTTGTAGTGTTGTCTCTGCCTGGTTAATGCCAAAATAAATTGAAGTAGTTTGCAGATAGAAAGTAGCATTTTTGTTAGTTATGTTGTCCATGAAAATCAAATAATCATTCAGTTTAAAGTATGAAAGATTTGGTGTTGGAGTCATCTTTGAAATCAGAATTTAGAAAGACTGCCATATTTTATGAAATTTGGAGGTTTGAGACAGAGGCAGCTCTGGTCTCGTGACACTTTCCTAACCCAAAGATTGCAGCATTAAATGCTGAAGGTGAAACTACCCCTCTGGTTGTTTAACCAGACTATTGCGACGAAGCACATTTCTGTAGCTTTTTTAAGAGGAATTGGGAAGTTCAGCTCTTTTTTAGGGTGACAGATGGACTTGTTTCCACTATTAATTTTTTTAAGACTGTAAGGAATACTTGAGCGACCACATGGCTTTGATTTCTAATACTGTTTCTAATTTTTTTTTTTGGCAGGAGTCCTACACATACAGGGACCCTATCACAGAGTTTGTGGAGTGCTTGTATGTTAACTTTGATTTTGATGGCGCACAGAAGAAGCTGAGAGAATGTGAAACAGTAAGACTTAAAATATTTATAAGACTCCTTTTCCTTTAAGTAAAGACCTCTAAAATTCACAATGGGCTGCTAATTTGTTTGAAGTGGCGTTTGATTCCATTGCCAGTGTTTTCTGATCAACTTTAAGTCATGGTTGGGTGGTGTTGGGTTTTTTGGCAACTCATTTTGTAACACTTAAATGTGACTTACTGTTAAGGATATAGCTTTAATGTTATAATGATGTTATATTTAAGAAGTTCTAGAAGAAGAAGCAGATACGTAATTATGCATTTGGCTGAGCTTCAGGTTTTCCATTAAAGTTTGAGAAATGCTTGAAGAAAAGCTCAGATTTGCTTTTGTTGTGAAAGATGAGTGAGGGAGGAGTCAAATTGTTTTTGGATAGGATCTTCAGTAGTTAGAACAGAAGTAGAGTTTGACCTTCAGTCCGGTTACGACCTTACTCTCTTGAGTCAGACCTCAATGATCATGGTTGTATACAATTTAAATTTAGTAAGATGCAGAACAGTGAAAAGTATTGCAAATCTGTAACTTTTTCGCCACATCTGTGAACATGGCAATGTCTTTAGGTATACTGTGGGCTGCTCTTAAGTTATTGGCAGTGTCTGCCAGTAAATTTCTACTCAGGTTTGCTCTCATGTTCCCTTTCTGCTTACACTTGCAGGTGCTTGTGAATGATTTCTTCCTAGTGGCATGCCTTGAGGACTTCATTGAGAATGCTCGTCTCTTTATATTTGAGACTTTCTGTCGCATCCATCAGTGCATCAGCATTGGGTAAGTGAATGTCTTCATTCCTCAGTTCAGAAAATCAGTCATGGAGGGCAGTTTGACAAACAGTGCAAACTTCAGGAAGTAGTCAGCTGGCAGGTAAAATCCTAACTGAAATCTCATCTGGATAGTATTCTTAAAAGTTCTATAACTATGCTGTGATGTACTTGAATTACAACTATATTTCAGAGTTTAATTATTGTGTTTAACTTCAGAACAACCTCTCTCTACCACCCCTGCCCTCCCCGAAACAAGCAGTACTTTCAAGTTAAAACTACTATGTTTTTAAGTGGGATCTCTACTGGATTTAATGGAAACTTTCATACCCAATGCCACCAAAGTCCTGGTGACTTCGTTTGGACCTCAATTCCACATTTTGAAGTAGTGTGTTAATATTAAGTAAATGCAAACTGCAAATACAGTAATTGCTTAAATTTATTTTTATTTGGTAGATACAGATACGCATGCCTGTCTTATAGGCATGTTCTTTGAAATTTATTAAATCACATTGCTTTTTTCTTTAATTAAATAGAAAACAGTGGATTTTATTCCCTGTGGCACAAAGTGATTCAGCTGTAAGAATTGTTATCAGGAAATATATCTGTTGTTTATTCAGATTTATTTTATAAGTGCAGACTTTTCAAATGGATCAGCTCTGATGCCTCTTGTATATATATTTAAAAAAATCTAAATGGGAAGATACTATGTATGCTTGAGATCTCTTTCCACTTGGCCTTTGCCCACATTTCCCGTATTTCCACATCCTTAAATCAAGAAGTGAAGTGAAAAACTCTGAATGCTATAAAAATCTCACTGACAGAGAGCAGTGCAGAGGTCCTTGAGACAGCAGGAATGAAGGCTGTTGAATCAATCAAGTTGGATGGAGTCTTGTTACTAGCAAGAGCAAATGTGTGCATCTAGTCCTCCAAGGAAAGGATTTAAGAGAAAATTGTCTTAATATTGCAAACTTCTTGGAGGGATTGCTTTTTTATGGATAGGTATAGTTGAAAAAAAGGACTGATTCTTACTACTTGTAATCTTGAGTCACTGGGTGACATGGTTGTCTCCATTGCCTTTGGAAAATATTTTTTTTGTCTTTCATACAAGCTTAAAATAGTTAGTGGCTTTGATGTAAAAGGGAAACAGTGAATTTGAGTGTTTTAAGTCAGCTGCGGTGTATTGGGTTTAAGCATATAGTCCTCACAGTAAATGGAAATACATGCTGTGAGCAGAGCTTTTCCATACTTAATATTTGTTTTTATAAGAGGGGTAATGCTTCATCTAAAATCACTTTAAGCAGAGTGCTGCATGCTTGGGCATAAAGGGGGTTTGAACAAGTATTTAGAAAAAAAAGCCCCATACATATAGTGCTCTTAAGGATGAGTTTCTGGGGAATATAAAGCCCAGTAGTGTCTTGCTCTTTCTTACAAATTCTTTTTAGTGGTGTGAATACCGCACATTTTCAAGCACAAATTTTCAATGAAACTAGATGTTTAAGGTCTTTTGACTACAGACTAGACGTCTTTCTAAGGAATCTCTTACGTGACTCCAGTCAATGAGCAAAGACTCCGCAATGTTAAGAATTTTTCAAGTCTTGTATCAAAAGATACTGATAAACTGTGGGTAACATACCAGTGATTCATTATGGCAAAAATAGCAAACTTTATCAAATTTTGTGGTTGGTGATTGCCATTTATTTATTTTTTTAATTTAAAAATAAAAAGCTATTATTTACAGTACTAGTTAAATTTTTTGTGCTGTGTGATATTTCAACTTTAGGTATGATAAAAATATTGTAGTTGGCTGTCCTTGTTGTGTGGGTGATTCCTAAATATAGGTAGCAGTGTCCTTTCTTTATAAGCATTATAGTGTTTTCTGAGGCAAGTGATAGATTGGGAGTTGAGACATTTATATCAGAATGACATGGATAGTCCTACCACATACCCCTATGTTAATTGCGCATGGAGTCAGTCGTCAGTAATGAGGTGATTCTCAGTAGGTCATTGTGCTTTTAATCATGGATATCAGCCTTAAATTTCTTTGCAAGATGTAACAATCATTATATTTGGGCTGATTAAATTAGGTACGTAAGTATTTCTTAGTGTATTTCAGAGCTGCTTTTGAAGAAATTAGCCAGTTGAAATGAATGTTTGGCTGAGACAGTTTTTGGATTTCTTTGATCCCAAGTGGTTTCCACTGCTAATCCTCGAGCGAAAAACTGGCTTGTAACCCAGTGCTTGATGAGTACTGCTTAGCTATTTAGAATGAGTTTGAAAAAAGTGGGAAACTTGCTATTCATTATATTAAATAAAAATAAATGCCTGTTTAAATTTTTAACTACTTAGATCTGCTAGGTAGTTGACATTTTTTTCAAAGGACATAGTTGCCTTACCATTTGTAACTTTAAGTTTGCACATCCCAAATCATCCCGTGATTGGTTTGCTGTTAGAAATACTATGTTTAATAGGGACTAATAGATGAAGCTAATTCTGTTTTAGTTAGTTTGATATGCCTGTATTTAATTGGAGAGCTGAACATGCTTCATTCTTCTTTTGTACTGCACACACAAGAAAACTTTATATAAGATGGGCTTGTTCATATATGAACATGTGGGGAATTCAGTAAGCTTGCCTTTTAAGTAAATGAAGACTTAAATAACACTAGCCCTAGCATGACTCAAATAAGTGAGTTTCCTTATAAAACTGGGGGACAGAAATGATTAAAAAAAATACTTTTCCAACTGTTTTGGCAAAACTGCCATTTGAAATTAACTGTAACTTGAAATGGTAGACCATTCTTTAAATATTAATAGTATGTCGTTATAATTGACTTAATTTTTATTGAATTATAGCAGGAATCTTTATAAACAGTGGTAACTTACATACAACTTGTTGCATCCTTTCCTAATATTAATAGTGTTAATATGTATTTGTAAATCTAAATGTGTCACTATTCAGCTGTCAAACTTGTATGAGGCTAAGCTGTATTTTATATCTTGAGCATTTTAAATAGATGTTCTAACTGTGATAGGAGAGTAGTGGTGTTTGTTACAGAATTGTAGTCAGCATAGATCTTCTGTGCATTTGCTCTAGAAGGATGGAGAATAATTTTTTGGCCATGTGTGTTACTTTACCAGGAAAATACCTCTGTTATACATCCATGCACTTTGGGTGGTCCTGGCTGCTTCAGTGTAGGCTACAAGGAGACTCTTAAGAGGAAATCCAGTTGCCACAAATGCTGGAGGAAGGTCTTGTGTCAAAGATGTGATAAAGTTCTAGGTTTTTTCTAGAACCTTAAAGTTCTAGGAATACATCTGAAGAATAGATGTATTCTTTATTTACTAAAAGATAGTTGCTATCTGATAACATCAGTTGTTTTATACTGAAATTTAAAATCTGCTAAGTCTGAAAACTACAAGTTGAGATAAAACAGATTTTTACATCCTTTTTACTTTGTCATTTTCACTCTATGATTTTTAAGTTCTGCAGATACTTGTGCAAGAAAATAATACTTGTGCAGTGTTACTTCTTTTGTGTTGCTACATGTATACCATATGTTTGTTCAAAAAACACTTTATAGTTAAAAAAGCCACTTCTGAAGCAGCTGAGCTAGTGGTAAAATGTAGATATAATAGGAAAAGGTTAAATTATTTGCTAATAACAAATGCAAAATACTTCATAGTTTCTGGCTTGGAATGACTCTCTAGAAATCTGTGCCCTCTTCCTCTCCAATTACATGAGGACTTGGTTAAGGATAAAGGAAAGTGTGGGTGCTGTAGGTTGGAAGTCATCTGCATCCATCCTGTGAACCCAGTTCCAGCTCTGAGCAGGTCCCACAGCAGTATTCCATTGTGCTGCTTAGTCAAGAATCCACAAGTAAAGGCCATATCTCTGCAAATGGAGGTTCCACACTGTAATCCTAAAGCTGGGTTGCTTAATCCCCAGTGTACTGGCAGTAGCCTTTCTTGTGGTCATCTGGAAGGGAATTTACTTTATCTGAATCTTACTAAGGTTTATAAAAGAGAAATCTGAGAATTACACGCACTTCCATGTACTTTCAGTTTAAAATTTCTTTAGTTGCAAATCAAATCCTTAACACTTAACATTACTGGCTAGGGATAATAAAGTGATTACGTTTTTTTTGTATTAAAGTATCTCATGTTCTTGTCCTGGTGACTGATAATTCCACAAAAATTTCCATCCCTGATGTCTTCTTCTCTCTCTGCCTTTACAATTGCTCATTCAAACTCAGATTAAAAGGCCTACTGGAATAGTAGCAACTGGGGTTGGATTTTACTTCCCCTGACTTTGCCATGTTCCAGCACTTGTTACCTATTTGTTGTCTTATTTTGCTTAAAAGTAAGTCGGTGTAAATCTGATAATTTAAGTTAATTTGGGTTTTTTTCTATTTACTTTGTTTACCAGTGGAAAACAATGGAATTTGCTTTTATAGTTGGGAGAAAGGTGAGAGAGCAAGACTATATAGGAGAGACAACTGTATAAAGAAGTGTAGGTAGAAGTCCAGCCAGGTAGATGAGCATTATAATAATTGATAGTTTATGAACCATTCACTTTATGCATATAATCATCAAGAAGAAAATCACTTTGTCAGGTGGAGAAAAAGATGTTTAGGCAAGATTCTGTAAAATGGTGAGAAACTGACCTCTTGTGCAACTCAGTGTAGCCAGCTGGCTTTTTAGTCATGCTGGTAGCCCTTACCTCATGTTTGTTACCTAGCTCTGAAAGCTGATGGAAGAATGAGTGTTACAAATGCCCTGTATGAGCCAACTGCCAGCTGGAAGCTAAAAGAGTTAGCTGGAAAGCCACAGGAAACACTATTAGGAGGAATTATTCCTGGACAGGAGTGCTTGTTTGATTAAGAATTTTCCTTTCTCTGCTCTCCCCTGCCTTCCTTCTTTGAAATTGCAAGACGTTTTAGCATAGTGTATCTGTCATATCTTCTATACCAAGCTAAACATTTTTTTTTTTACTAGATAGTCTGCACTTTCTTGACAGCTGATTGCATTTAAATAAGAATAAACGCAAAGTTGTTCTTTTTATAATAGTGGTGGTGGTTACTTAAATGACAATTTTTCCAAGAATGTTTGTGTAGACAAGGTTTAATAAGAGCATAGGAAAATTGTGCAGGTCAAGATTTAAAAGCAATATGGTGTAGGTCAGAATGTGTAAGTATACACTTCGGAATATGAATTTCTTATTTGCAGTGGGAGTGGGAGAGCATGTATGTAATTCTTAAAGTCATTTCAGTCAAATGAAAGTAAGCTTCCCAGCTGTGCAGTATTTATTGGATCCTGAGCTGTGCCATATTTTGTGTTGGTTTGACTTGTATTCATTCCATAGTCCCTCGTTATGTTTACGAACATGACAGGGATTCTATTTTGCCATTTAATGTTGGTTATCTTTTAGTATGTTGGCAGATAAACTGAACATGACTCCTGAAGAAGCGGAAAGATGGATTGTCAATCTAATTCGAAATGCACGATTAGATGCCAAATTGGATTCAAAGCTGGTAAGACTGTACATAGAATCATGGAATGGTTTTTGTGGAAGGACCTTAAAGACCATCTAGTCATACCCCCCCTGCAGGGACCCCTCCCACTATACCAGATTGCTCAGAGCTTCATCCTGCCTGACCTTAAGTACTTCCAGGGATGCAGCACCCACAGTTTTTCTGGGCAACCTGTTCCACCCTCAAAGTAATCTAATCTAAACCTGCTGTCTTTCAGTTTAAAGCCAGATGGATCCAGGTGAATTTGTTGAGTTTTTCATTAAATTCCTTTTATTTCATGGGCAAAGAAAAACAATAGAAATCAAAACTTTCTGTTCCTAGATAAACTGTAGTGGATTTCATTTACTGTGTTTTGCTCTTGTCTGTAAGATGATCTGTGAAAGTTCTGAAAGCAGAGGTATAACATTAAAGATCCTTGTATGCTGAGCAATCGTTAAATTTGTTCTATCTTTTAGGGCCATGTAGTCATGGGCAACAATGCAGTCTCACCTTATCAACAAGTGATTGAAAAGACCAAAAGCCTGTCTTTTCGTAGTCAAATGCTGGCTATGAACATTGAGAAGAAACTGAACCAGAGTGGTAGATCTGAGGTTGGTATAAGTTACATTTTTCTGAATTCTTGCTGTCTTTTTTTGAGAGAGAAATCTAGGTAAAATTCTTAATTTATGCCTTAATTCACCAGATGTACCTACTCCTAGTTGCAATATTAGGAATTACATTGGAAAAGACATGGTGAGATTAGACAGTGGTTCTTGCTTTCTTTTAGCCTTTCTCTTTGTCATTATTTTATTCTGTTGCATAACTGTTTCTGTCATTTGCTGCTCTGCTTCCTTTAAATGGTCTCCTTCACCACCAGAAAAGGGCAGATTATGAGGTGTGACACTTATGAAAGTAGTTATACTACTTTTTTTCCAAGTGAGTTGTACTCAAAAGTATTGTAGGTGCATATGTGGTATTGAAAGGAGAGTGAATAGAGGTGAAGATTGGAACACAGAGGAAGAATTGTGCAAAACCCTGACTATTGAACCCATTTAGTGAAGTTCTAGAAAATGTAATTAAGTCATTGAAAGGTTTAAGTAGAACCAGTGAAAATGAGAAAGTTGGCAAGATGATCTGGTTTTGCTGCTTCCCTCCACATTACAATATGGGAAGGTCTCTGAGGGAGAACAGCACTGTAACAGGGATGGCTCTGAGGCCCAGCCATACACCTTTAAAACAAACAAGAAAAATCAGAGCAAACCACACAGTAAAAGTTTTACTGCACTTCCTTAGTACTTGGCTGAAATACTGGTGGAAATTGGACAGGCAGTGGTGCACTAGTTTATTCTCTTAAGGGGAAGTTGTGTGAAATGTGTGCCATTACTTTCTTTTAAAAATATAGGTGAAAAATTATTCTTAGATTTATGTTGGGATCTTCTACAACTTCTCCTTTTTGAAACTACTAGCTTGGAGGATTCTAGCTGTACAACTCAGTTACAGTATGTGTGTCAGATATATCAACGCTTTAATCTTGTAGGGTATTCTTCATTATTAACATTCCCATGTCATATCCATATACAGTAGTAGAACTGTTTAAATTAATGTGTTACAAGTTTCAGTAAGTATTGGGTAATACAGTAATTTCTTCTGATCTTCTTTATTCATTTTTTAGGCACCTAACTGGGCTACTCAAGACTCTGGATTCTATTGAAACACTTCTACAGTGGGGACAAATCTGCTTATTTGACTAAAAAGCACATAAATATGTAACCTTTTTGAGAAAAGTAACTATGTGTTAGAGCTAATGTTATTTGAATAAAATTGGCTACTTTTATCAGTCTGTGTGTGTTTGATTTAAATAGATTCTTATGTTATATAAGGACTTTTTAACATCACAGTATTCTGCAGTACTTTTGATCACATTTTACAAAATTCAGGATGTCAGTTGTTTGGTTTGTTTCTACCAAAGGATGCTGTTGCTCTCAGGGCTGTCTGAGTTTGGAAGCAGGGATTTATAGATTTTTCTTACCTATTGCAAATGTTGCATTTTAAAAAAATTAGAAGTGTGTGGTACAAACAAGTAGATCATGTTTGAACATGTGGTCAAGCTGAAATCTTTTTCTGCACTTCAGTGTTTTTGTTCGTTTCAGGAGAAGCTTGGAAGAGTGAAGGCAAATGTCGCCAGTCTTGGCTACATAAAGCTATGTCTTTTATGAGACCTGACATAGCCCACATGTAGAACAATTTGAGTAGATCTCTTGTCTTCATGCTTCAGATTTTTCCTGTTTGAAATGAACTTTCTAATCTTGCCCTGTGTTGTAAACTTTCTGGAGTATTTTTGGTTGGGAGGGAGTATTACAAAAGGCCTGACAAGTGAGCTGCATATGGTTTTAAAACTTTCATTCTGAAACTTGCAAGTTCTTAAGACTAATGATGAAAACATGAGGTAACAAAACTCTAGTTCAGCTGTTGGAATTTGGAGGGGGTTTGTAAGTTTCTGGGGTTTTCAACTACTGTTTCACACTTGCCTGGATTCCCTTAGCACCTTTGCACTGCAGAATATGCCTTAGTATCTTTAAGAGGAAATTACAGATCCTTTTTCTGAATTCTGTCAAGTACAGTGACTGATCAGTGAGTGTGGATGTTGGAAAGGAAGAGGCACTATCACTGTGTATGGTTTCATGTGTGAGATTGAGGGGAATGCCAGTGACTCACCTTCAGCTTGTTCCGACTGTGCCTGTTTCCCTCTTAGCTCCTTAAGTTCTGGGATTCCTCTATGTATGTAAGGCTGTTTTAGCTTGCCAACACTCCTGCTTACTCTCTGGAATTATACGTTGCCTGGGAAAGGAGAAACAGTTTAGTGATGTTCAGCCTGAAGGCTGAGACCAGGTTTTACTGTTTTATTCAGTCCCTTCAGTGGGAAGATTCACAAAACAAGTCTTTAAGCTGCATGGAGACAGGATCAGTGGCAATGTACACAAAACATGGGAAAAATCCAGTTAGATTTAAGTGGGAATAACAACACTTTTAGTTTTATAACCTAGAAGATGATCAGGCACTGGAAGCAGTCACCCAGGAAGGATATGCAATCCCCACCTTTGGATTTCGCACGCTGATAGACCTAAACCTGCTTTGAGGAGGGAATTGGGCTCTGGTCTTCAAAGGTCCCATCCTTCCTGAGCAAGTGGAATGTAATAATTATTAGCAGAAGTATTAATTTAAGAAGTGATAGCAATAAGCAGTTAAAAGTAGATTGCTGCTGGTCTATAACCATGGTGCAAAAAAGCTGGTCTACAGCACAAGGATTCACTTTATGTATAGAGTTGTATCCTAGGATGAGGGTGAAGCATCTGAAACACAGTGAAGTTAACAAATTGCTCTTGGAGAGCAGTTTCCTAAGGCTGAGCATGCTCTATGCCAACTCCTTATTCCCCAAGTCTTCTGTCAAGGGATTGACTAAATTGCAATCTGTAGATTCACTATATTGTTACAGCCCCAAAACAGTCACTTTAGAACAATCTAGATTGTGTAATAGCCATGTTCCCTGTTAACACAATCATAGAAGTGCAGTTGTGTAATAATTAAAGAATTTTTAAATGAGATAAAATAGGAATGTTTCTTTGTAAACAGCAGGGAAAGGGCCCACATGCAACTTTTCCTTTGACTGGAAGAATTTACTTAAAAGTACAGATTTAAAATCATCCCAGGAGAGAGAGACTGTGTTATCATATCTTTCTGTTCTCCTTGCTTTGGACCTTTCATGTACCAGCTGTGTAGGCACAGAAAAGGTATATGCAGATTGTAGCACTACTGACATGCTTGGCAGCTTTGTGTCATGTCAGTTCCGTGAAGTTTTTAGGCTTGAAAATGTGTAAATGTGAAAGCCTTAAAGTGACACTTCCGTTCAAAACAATAACAGTACCTTCTGTAAAAGTTCTGAGCAACAAAATACCTTTGTCATCTCTACACTTTAATTCTTGCACCACCACCATGCTGTATGTGTCAAAGGGTCTCTCCCATTAAAGATTTCCATCCAGCTCACAAACCCCAACACTTTTATGACTTTCCCATTCAATAAAGAAACAACCACTACTCTTTTATTTGGTCCTTCTTAGGAAGCTCAAAGGATGAAGTTTATTCAACTTGTGGATATAAAACTAATGCTTTGTGGGTTGATACTGATTTTTTTTAAGGAGAGTAGGAATTTTTTGGTTTTGCAGTTATTTAAATCCTGGTGCTGTCATCACTGACGATGACAGCACCAGGATTTAAAAATAATTCATACTGATGTCCAGAAGATACATTTGCTAGTCAATTTACTAAAATAGAAATCATATAATGAATGTAAGACTGAGGAAACTATGTTCACTGGTGACATCTCAGGTGGATGCAATTGTATGTAATGCTTCCCATTTTCTGAAATTGCAATTTTAAATGAAAGGGGTTTTAAGCAAATAATTTATTTTTAGTACTTCTGTCAGTACCCCTCATCTCTGCTTAGGAGAAAATTAGAAAATGTTCTTGTCACTCTTTAAAACAAAAAATGGAACAGAAGGGTAGTTGTATAGTTGGAGAGTGGCGCATGTGTTCTGAAGCCTACCTGCTGTTACACACTTAGGGTAATGTTTCTAAAAAATTATTCTTGTAAATTGATCTCACCTGGTTTCAATGGCTGAATGGGAAATGCCTCATTCAAAATGTTATGAAGGACTTTAGTTCCAGGTATCTCTTGGTGAAGTAAATTCACTGTGCTTTCAGCAGCCCAGTAAGAATTCAGTCTGTTAATTTTTTTTTTTTCCTGTATGTGCCAATGCTGCTATTCAGAGAGGAAATCTTGGCTGAACCTACATCTCCAAGAACAAGCCCTGTGACGGGCTCTCCTGATGCTGCTGCCACAGCCCTTGGCTCTGCCAGCAGTCACCCGAGGGCTTTTCCATGTGGCTGAACGTGTGCTTGGCTGGGACTGTCGCCGTGGTTATGGAGAATGTGCTGCCTTCCCTGCCCGGGGAATCTGGGACACCTTCACAAGTAACTGAGCTATGATTGAATCACACAGGCAGGGGAGAGCAGAAGGGGGAAGGCTGAGTTTGTTCCCATGCAAAGGGTGAAGCTGGCCAGAGTGTGAGTTTGCAGTTAGTTGGCAGTAGATGAAACTTTGTTCAAGCATGACAATTGCAAATTCTGTCATAACTTTCCATTGACTAAGCTTTAGCAATCTCATTAGTAGCAGTATTTTATAAACATCCAAGAATAGTTGTTCTCCAAATTACATGAAGATAAGGTCTACTTCATGCCTCTTGTTTTGGCTTTGTTTTTGCAAAAAAATATTTGTAGTAACTGCTAAAAGAAGACTTGGAAAGGGTAGAGGAAGACTTTTTTAAGACTTCCCTCTCTTTCCTTTAGTTTTTGGAAGGGACAAGGGATGAAGGGTGAAAGATGAGGAAATCTTGTGCTTCTCCTGCTCCAAGTATCTTTTAAAATGAAGTTTGTTTATTTTTTCAGTAAATTTGTTGACCGGATACAATGTTGTGTTATCAAGTTTTCTCCCTTTTGAAGAAAATAAAGATGGTTGTTTTCTCTTAAAGTGACTAACATGTAAAGCTATGATTGTCTGGGAGATAAAAATCTTTCATCTATCCTATTTAGAGAAGATGTGTTGGTGTGTTTCTAATTGTTTTAATAAAATGTTATTGGTTTCAATAAATGTCTTCTCAATTCCCATTGTAGAAATGCCATCAGAAATTAAGCCTGGAAAAGCCATACCAGGATCTTTAATAGGAGGGTTGAGGAAAGGCAACAGTGCAGCTTCTGGTAAAGGGCTCCTTTTATAGCGTGTGAGAGTGGAAGAACTGCGTGAGGGACTTCTAATCTTCCCTGCAATTCTTTATGTAATCAGTAATATCCAGGAGGGAGGCAAAATCAGATGAATGTAAACTGTACATTAAAATAAAAACTTAAACTAAATCCCACCTGCAGCTTGGAAAGGCAGACATATTTTCTATTCCAAGTCGTCACTAGGTTTTATAGCCTAAGACTCTGTTGTGCCAACAAAGAGCTGGAATTGTTGTGAGTCAGAATGAGGAAAAAGCAAATGTAGGACGTCAAGAGAAAATGCTGAGAGCACAGAGGGACTGAAAAGTGGACTTGGCTTTCCTTGATCACTTTGTAACTCAGCAGAGGATTTGGTGTATGAACTATCTTTGTAAATAAACAAGATGGCAACAGATGCCCTCCATAGTACAAGACTTCCTAGGCCAGCAGCTAACAGCATGGTAAGGTGATTAGAACCAAGAACAGGCTACCCAGGAACTATGGGAGGTGCATGTGAGCTCCCTGCAGCTGGGTTCATGAATAGGAATGTCCTTAGAAAGGATTGCAACTAGAAATAGAAGCCAGATTGTGAAACAAGTTCATTGTCATGTATGAGTAGCCAGCAGACCAGCTGTGAATTAACTTCCTTCTTATATCATGCAACCCTGACTAAATAAAGTGTAATTTAAAGATGTGAAAATGCAAATCTGCAAGCCTCCTAATGAATACTTTCATTTTGTGTGAGAATGAGCAATGCTTTGCCAAGAGCAAAAGCACCACTGATGTACAGCTCTCTAAAAATACTCTATTAATTGTTCATACAGAGAATGGCTATGGTTTCAAAGCAGGACAGCCACATAACCACATCTTCCTTGACTTCACATCACACACACCTCCAGAAGTAGTCTGTTTGTTTCTTACTCAGTGCATCCTCAATGACAGGAGGATATTTTGAATTAAGGGTATGAATAATCCCTATCTCCCCTTGTAAAAAAATAGTCTGTGTGGTAGCAGACTAGACCAGGCATCACCCATCTGCCCCGTGCCAGTGGAAAAAGTCTGAACTTCTTCATCCACTCTGTCCCAAAGTATCTTCTGTGTGAGAGTCTGTGTTCATATGTGCACTATGGCCACGGGACAAAGCTGAACTTCAGCAACAGGTGAAATCATAATGCAGTGTACACGTTCCATAGCTTGAGGCATTTAAAGGGTGTACGAGTTAGATTATTGTCACATTGGATCTCATCTTCCTGGGGCTAACCAACCCTGAAAAGTTGGCCATGAAGAGAAATTTTAATGCAAAGAACATAAAAGTTTAAGCTTGTTTCAGTAGATTGAACTTCTTGTTGCAGTGGACATCTACTGTAAATGTGAGGATTTGCCTTAAAAAATGAGATGCTTGTGAGAGCTTGCACACACTGCAGTAACAGTTTGGAAAGGTGCTGGCCGTGCTGCTCAGCTCCAGCTGCCTTGGCTGTGGGCTGGAAACTGTACTCTGTGTGTTTGTAGGAGTTGGGAACATGCAGATAATATTCTTCTAATAATGACCCTGGACAAGGCATGTGGAAGCCATTGTTTAAGACAGTTATCTGTTTATACCTAGGTTGAGAAGACTGAATTGTGTTCCTGCAGAGATCAGAAGTGATGGTAGTTAAGGAAATACTGTGCTGTGCCAAAGAGCCATTCAGTGGAAGTGTAGAAGTATTCACCTTGTGACTGAACAGTGGGGCTGCCTGTAGAAGGATCAAGATTTTACATATGGCTTGAACAGAGATTTGTTTAATCTCGTGGCAAAGAAATGTATGCTTTCTGTCCCCTCTTAGGAATTAGAAGTCAAAGTCTGTCTTTGGAGTTTTGGGGGTGCTAATTATTTCTGTATGTTTTTGTATTTTGCAGTGGGACTCACAGAAATGCATTGTGTTATTTGATAATAATTGTTGACATAATGCAAAATTTAGGCATTTTTTCCCTCTTTCTAGTGCCTTAAGTTGCATTTTTCTTCCCATGATGCCAGATTGATGTGTGTTTGAAGAGGCAAAAGGTGATGACATTTAGATAGTAATGGTTTATCCTACATCAAACTGCAGTTCCTCCTTCTCACTTATACAAATCTTGTGTTGTATGATTTCCTCCATGTAAAACCCCTTTTCCTAATAAATTCAAACAAAGAAATTTTGTTTACAATACAGGAAATTTTAAAGTTTGGTCAGTGTATAGAACAGAGAACAACCTGTTTGTTTCTTTTCCATAGGTTTATTTTTTGACCTAACTAATACTGTTGGTTTAGTGCTGTGCCTTCCTTATTGTGTGTGTAGGGAGAGGCTTATTTCAACTTCTTTTCTTCCCTGTTCCACACTTCATATTGCCTTGTAAATCTCCCAAAAGGATCTGAAACTCACTCAGAGCAGTCAGCTTCCAAAGCTTTGAAAACACTTATTGGAAATTATTAGTAAGAAAAATATAATCCAATATTTTGTATGATTTGAATATAAAGCAAATGTTACCCAGAGTGGGAAATGTCAAATAATTTCTGTAAGTCTCTGGGAGGTTCAAATTAGGTTAAAAGTAACAAGAAAACTCATCTATTTTGGCTTTCAACAAGGTTAGATATTAGTTTCCTGGACAAATTCAATGAGTGTTTTCAACAAATATAGAGTTTAAACTATAATTACACATCTTAAATGTACTCATAATTTGTAGTGTCCCCACCAAGTAAACAGAATTTATGAGAGGTCAAACACTTGTGATTCTTGAGTAATTACTGATATAGCTAGCTATAGATTGAGGAACTTCATTTAGACAGCCACATCATTTCAAATTTTGGCTACATTTAGTGGAGTACTATAGGAGTCTTTTGGATCAAAGGGGTCTTGTGTCAATAGCACAGTGAAGGAATATCCCTGATGTGAAATGAGCTTTCCATTTTGACTTCACTCAATCCTCATCCCTCCAAAAACTATCTGACTCCATCTTGTGTATATAATTTATCTGTCAGTTCTCTCAAAAAGGAGAGCTTATGTTACTTGGAGGGCCTTCATGCCAATTCCAAACTGAAAAGCAATATACACTGCCAATACAGCAATTGCCTGCAGGCTTATTGAATTTCTTTCTTCACTCCCTACTCACCACCAAAACCAGCTCAAGGGGGAAAAAAATCCCCCTAAAAAGCTTGTTAGAAGTCAACAGAACTGAAAGCTGATAAAATACTAAGTGTTTTCCTGGGGGGGGGGAGGGGAGGGGGGGAAGGAAGGAAGAATTAGATATGAAGAACTAGTTATTAATGAGCTATCATGTATATGCTTTGCTATTCAATAGAGCCAGACTCAGCAGGACTGTTGAACTTGTAGGCAGAGGGAGCCACGCAGACATATATGTGGTGTTAGTTTAAGGCCACATATTCCAGTTCCCCACCATGTTCTCTTTATCTTCACTTGCCTTACAGCTGAGTTGGTCCCATGGAGAGAGCCAACACAGCCCTGCCCTTCCCTCTGTTGTGAGAAAAGTAAATAGGATATTAGGGGATATCCATCTTCTGGCAGGCTCCATCTAGGTAGCAAGTGGCATCCATCCATTAGCTAAATATCCATGATGCAGGAACCATCAACTCAACATCACTGGTTCTGGAGCAGCAGGGAATTTGAGATGCAGTACTTTCCCCCCGTGGGTTTTTCCATCTGTATTGTTCTCAAACTGAGAAATTTTTATGGACCCATATAAGGGAGTAAAGATAAAGGACGTGAAGGGAAGTCATGAGAGAAGCTTCTACTCCAGAAGTGTTTGAAAGGGATGTCTAAAGAAACAGGAGAAGGCAAAGGGAAGAGGAGCCTGGGGAAACTACAAGGACAGTGTGAAACAACATAGAGCATGATATGAAAAAGAGAGAGAAAAGAAACTGTCAGATAAGAAGAATCAAAAAGTACTAGGCAAATTTAGGAAGAAATTAGAACAGAGATACAGACCAGATAAAAATTCCAGATAGCCACAAATATAGGGGAGAAGTGTTAAATTTGCATCCGTGCAGGGGGCACATCAGCCAATGACATTGGTTGAAATGAAATATCTAAATATTTGTTGGTGCCAGTGGTAATAACAGGGACATAAAACCTGGACAAAACACAATGGGAAAAGAAAGAGGATGAAACATACTCTGCTGTTTGTCTCTTAATTTTATCTTCTTTCTGTGTATTGGCTCATTAGGTATCCTGCCTGCCTGCCAAGAGAGAAACCGTTTTGGGTTTGCATAGTTGTAGCCATATGGGGAAAAGATACAGTGTTCTCCCTAAAAAAAGTTTTCTCTCTAATGTAAGATAAGATATTTTGGACAAAACATGCTGTTTGCATAGAAATATTACAGTTGAGGAGTTACGTGGCAGAAACAGAAATGGAATAATAAAATTGAGGGAAGTAGTCTGGTTGGCAGCTTATTGGAGGTTTTGGTTAGTATTTATGACAATCCAAAGGCTTCTAGTACCACAAGCATCTTTCTTTTCCTTTTGGTTTATTTGTGATGAGAGAAGAATGACAGAAAAGATCCAGTTTTAAATTTCCAACATATTTATATTTTTTCTCTTGTGTTTGGTATGGTGATTTATTAAGTGACAGGGAAGAAGACTTGCCACTGGGGGAATGGCACACTGCAGCTCTTGCTATCCATTGGGCAAGGCCTTCAAGCTCTAATTTGCACAGGAGCTCTTATAGAGAATGCCACAAATAAATAACATAATGTGGGGATGACTGAGAGCAAGAAGTTGCTGAAGTCCAAACCTCCCCGAGCTAGAGGAGAAGTCTGGCTGAACGATCCTTTGTTTCAACAAGGGATAGAAGGCTTCTCATGTTGGGGCAGCCTGCCAGGAGCCTTAAGAATCAATTTATTATAGCTACACCGATCTAAAATGAGGAAAAATATTTCCAGAGTATGGTTGTTCCAAGCTCTCTAGGTGGCTTGTGTGTCTTGATGCTGTCAAATGGCCTGGAATATGGAATTAGAAACATAGCTGTTGTGTTAGCCAGGGGCTTCCAAATCCTGACCTGCTTTCAAGATCCTTCCACATGGTGCTTCCAGATGCATCTGTCAAACTTATGAATGGAAAAGGTATAAAGTTCACTGAAAAATTAGGGCCTTGAGACTGTTCTTTACATTCTCCTGATCTGCCCCTAAAAGTTTTAGTAAATAGCCTCAGGCTACCTCACAAAGACATTAGTAGCAATAAGGATGCTGTGTTGCAGGACTTGGTGCAGATGAAGAATCCCAGGAAGGCCTGAGTGTTCTCAGCAGGTGTGCACAGCCCATGGTGAATCCCAAACCACTGGTGCTCTCCTAGCACCTGTCTGCTGGTATCCTTGTAGTTTCACTTGCAGGACAGGCTTAATCTCTGTGTTAAAAAACCCCTAAACAATAGCAATGTTGGGATTGCCCTGTAAATATCAGGAAGCAAGGATGTGCTGTATTCCTGCAGCAGTATTGCCCTAGGCACACTGTGTTCCCAAAATTGTCTTGCTTTCAGGTGAACAGCATAGCTCTCTATCTATACTTTTACATCTGGCATCAAGTCTTTGACAGGTTTCCTGCAGTCTTTACTCAGATCTTCTAAAACTGAGAGAATGGTGTTTTATAATTTTTTTATTTCAACAATAATTACTGATAAAGAAACCAGAAGGACTGTGTTAGTTTGCAGAATAGGTTATGTTAGTGTTGTGGGCAGAAATGCGTCAGAACACAGTGTTCAACCACCTTTCTTCAGCCAGGTAGTGGGATTACAATTAGTGGGGAATGTCTTTGAAAACCATTATCCCATCTGTCAACACCCCACAGGCTTAATTAGTGATAGAAAATCGTTTCATTTTCAGATGCCTACATCCAAATTTTAAACCTGCTATGCCTTCTACTTCTGAATTTCCCATATGGCTAAATGCCCAATTTCATACATGCAGGCTGAATTTTGCAGGAGCTGCAGTTGTGTTCCTTTCCCTGGAGTTCATCCTACCTGGTGGGCATTCTCTGAGACCTGTCCTGTAAGGAAAACAAATGAAGAAGATGAAGAGGGATTTGTCAGCTGTATAGCCTGAGTGCATGCCCAGGACATTTAGCACCAGGCTTACGTCCCTCTTTTTCCTGATTTTAGAACAAGGATTTGAACCTCAACATCTCATCTCTCACAGGGCACTAGGGGGCTTTTCTGATTTTGCAGTTCCAAAATGATTTTTGGATCAGATCTGCCCCAGCAGATTTGATAATTGCTCCCTTATAATCCGTGTTTAAGTGTTTTCTTCAAAGCAAACCAGCTATATCTAAGAAAAAGAAACAATCTATTGTTTGGGAATCCAGTAGCCTCAAGACAAATGCTTTCTATATCTTGTATACAATATGAGGCAGATTATGGAAAGGTTTTGGTATAACAAAAACTCTCCAGCAGTATAAACAAAGTGACAAAGTGGATTTATTTTAACTGAGGTATCAGCTAGTGATATTTGAGAGATAAGATATATCTGCTATGGGAATAATTTTTAGCAAAGCAATGCTTATTGCTTACTTCAGATTGTTGACTCAAAGGGTAGCTTTCTTCTACTGTTTGTTGAGCCAGTTACAAAGTATTGCAGGATTTTTTGTCCACAGTCTCAACACTGGACATGTTTGATGTATCTAGTTTGGGTTTTAGCATATTTTTTTACTAAAAATATTAAAAGTTTTTCATTAGCTCCTCTGGTGTGTTTTCTCTATTAACATATTACTTGCTTTTACAAAAAACTCTCCACTTACAGAGTATCTTGCTGGAAGATTGAAAAAGCAAATAATGAAAATTATTACGTTGTGTGTGTTGCAGAGTCAAATGGAAAAACAGTTGTTGACAATTTGGAATTTAATTAAATTCCATGCTGCAGCTACCTCAGCCAGATCTCTCACCTGATGTAAACAACACTACCAGGTTAGATGCTGTTAAAATAATATTTGTAATATAATTTTTATGGTCTTTCTTCTGCTGGATCTGGGATTGTATGGTCATGACAGTTTATCAGCCTCATTAGACTGCCCACAACCAGGTTCAGATCTTTTGTCCTCAGGCTTCCTAAGCAGTCTCAGACCTGACAACCTCGAAACAAGTGTCAATCTCACTTGGCCTTTCTGTGCCAGCTCAGAAGACCCACCACTCATTTTCCCAGTTCAAGAGAGGCTGGAGTGATCCCAGCAGAAGGGGGCTAAACCATCCCACTTGGGGCAAGAGGCTGAGAAAGCTGGGACTGTCCAGTCTGGAAAAGAAAAGGCTCAGGGGAATCTTATTCGTATGTACAAATAAATACCTGGTGGAACAGGATGAAAAAGAGAAAGCCAATCTTCTGAGTGGTGTTTGGTGACAAGCTGAGAGGCAGCGGTCACAAAGCTAAAAAACTAAATTCAATCTGAGCACAAAACCCCCCCACTTTTTACTCTGAGTATGATCAAACATTGGCACCAATCAAACTTTTTTTCTCTGAGTATGATCAAACACAGGTTGCCCAACGTGTTCCCTGGACAAATTCAAAAGCCACCTGGACAACCAGCTGTTGCTACATGATCAGGGAGGTTGGAGCAGGTGATTTTCAGAGGTCCATTCCAACCTCAGCCATCCTGTGGTTCTGTGGTAATTTCTTCGTACATGAGACCAGTGAATGTGCCAGTACCAAACACTGCAATGTACCCAGATTTAATACAAAACTATAAAATGGCAAAACAGCTGTGCCAGAGCTAAAGTCAGGCCCCAGAAATTGCTAGGCATGTATTCTCAAAGGCTGACGTGACATGGGCCCAAGATCTCCCCTAGTACAAATCATACACACAAGAACAATAGTTGGAATGTCCAAAATAAATTTCTCCCAACAATTTCAATATGATTGTGGCCAGGATATGGCACAGGACAGGACAGGGCTGAGTTCTGATGGAGTTCTGGTGGTTTGATGGTCCTCTGAAGATGGAGTAGTATCTTGCTTCTCTTGTGAACATCTCAGTCATACCTTGAGCATAAACATGAATGGAAGGGGTCCTGGAGGAATCATCTTCATTTAAAAGTAGTTTGCATTTTGCATTCTACAGGAGCAAAAGGTTTTTTCAGAGCAAAGCATTTTTCAGGAGCAAACTTTAATGTAAGAATGATATATCACTAGAGAGAGCGAGACAAACATCAGTGGAATGGAAAAATCTGCTCTAAGTCTTGCCAAGAGTTTCGTGCTTCTACTCTATTGCTGCTACTGCCACTGGTAAGCATGATTTGCTACCTTCCCTCCCTTAAGCTTACAGAAGCATTTCAACTTCTCCCCTCTTTCCAGATCCCCTTTTAATAATGGCTGATTTTACAGTTGTGAGCTGTGGTTTCCTTTGTTTTGGCAGCTGCTGGGCAAGAGCTCCTGCTCCTGTCCCCTCCATGGATAATGCCATTTACCTTTCTTCAGACCTCCTCCAGACAGGCAGTGGTCATTTTGCATAAAAAGTTATCAGGATAGCTTCCTCACAAAACTATATGCTGTGATTCTGTTATCTTGGTCTTAGACATCTTCTGTGTCCACTGCTTTTGTGCTCCAAGTAGATCACGTCCAAGCACAGAGAGAACTGAAATTTGAAAATTCAAATGCATGCACCCTCATGGCAGTCATTTCTTATTACAAAAAGAAGATCATGGAAAAACTTACCTAACTAGACTGGTTTTGTGTGGTGTTCCCTGCCTTTATTTTCTACCCTCTTCCTGCAGATGATCATAATTTAAGCATCAAGCATCTCTCAAAAAACTCTGTAGTGTTATGTGTGAATTATAACCTGAAGTAGCAAAGCAATATTCACACAACCTTTCACAGAACCACAGCCTCGTGTTACTTGGCTGCATCAGTGTATCAGATGACATAAGAGAAGCAGATACCAATACAAAGCACCTTGGCATGGGTTGCCTTTGACTTGGACGAGAAGACACCTGAATGAGGCTCAACAAACACTGCTAGTGCTGGGCCACTTTTTGACCATGATCTCATCCTGGACTTGTAAAGGGCATTTTTTAAAAGCCATGAAACCATAGCTAGCTGTAAGCCAGTGACTCAGACATCTCTGCTCCTATCACAAATGTTCATAAGCTGACACATGTCCAAGGCATCACATGGAGCTAAGGGAACTTAGGGGAGGGCTAGGGTTGGAGCATAGGCTGAAAATAGTGACACACATTTCATTTTTGTTTTGCAGTTAAGGTTTGAAAATGTTCTTGCTGGAGAGGGTCTCAGTCTTGCACATTTGCCACTTTGAGGTAGAAACAAAGCCTCCAGGATCTTTGAAATCAAGCTACATGGTGCAATCAAGCTGGAGTTTAAAACCTCCAGCTGAGAAGCAAGCCAAGATAGGGATTTTTTAATTATTATTGGTTATTTCCATTTTGGATTTAGGTACAGCAAATCAGGTAAAATTTAGTTGCAAACATTCAAATGTGTTTTTCAGGGATTTAGCCCCTAGTTTGTATCCCATATATATATAAGGGGTAAGAGACAAGGTACCTTATCTTTCCCTAATATTTAAAAAGCATCTTGAATTTTGAAGGTGACACTTTGTAAGGGGACAGCAGTAGCACAACATGAATTCCCTTGTAAAAATCCCTTGCCTGTGAATGTCCCAGCCACATCCCTCTGCATTCCTCATGAGGGGCAGATAAAATGTGGATTTTGATACTTCAACAATTGCTTACTGTGCAAGATGCAGTTCCCCAGAAGTACTAAACAGCAGGGAGTGGACTCAGGCCCAGAGATATTATTAGTTGTATTCACCAAGCCAGTCAGAAAATATTCATCTGCCAGCTGTGTGCCAAACCAGCACTGGGGTAAAGGAAGGTTTGGGACTGTCATGAGAGCATTGAAGATGATCAGTAGCTGTTTTTAGACTGAAACATGTGATTTGTAATATTCTCTCTGTTAATTTTCATGCTAGTTAAAAAAAAAAAAAATCCAAACTTAGTATTTTTCCCAAAGAGAGAAGTTCACATTAAATAATGAAAATCAACACAAAGGTCCATCTGATCTGAAAATATCCCTCAAAGTGATGATAAAAAACTTCAGTATTGAGTTTAGGGAAAGGAAAGTGAAATATCTGTATTTGGCATGGCCTCACATACTCCTCTGCTTTAAAAAGGGCTCAGTGGACTGAAAAAAATGACCAAAATAAAGTAGAAATTAAATCTTCTAGATTATTGTATGTATTATTCTGCCAGCGCATGACTGAGTCCTTTAATACTTCTTTAAGCCTCTCAGTCCCTAAGGAGGGTGATTTATGGGCTTTCTGCTGATCATCAGAAGATAGGCATGGTTACAGGCTACAACTTCTTACGTACTGTGGTTCATGCTTTTGGCTCCAGCAGTCTTCTCAACCCCTGGGGTACTGCTGGAATGGCAGCCACCACAGCTTCTCTGCCCTATTCTCTAATTTAATTTTACTTTGAAGAATTGTTCTGAAGAATGATAACCTGAAATTTTCACTTTTTTCCCCTTATGGTTTATCTCTATTTTATTGTAAGGACAGAAAATAGTCTAATTTTGGTTCCAGAAGATAGATATGGTACACTTCTCCAACACTTGCAATGAAGTAAAAGTTGACATTCAGCTCCCATCATGACTGGCAGGGTATAAATCTCAAACAAAACAATAATCTACTGTGGTTTATTGCACTTTTTAAAAATTATTATTTAAAAGCTGTATTTTGTGGCTCTCACATTTTAAAAGTATGTCTTCAGTTACATCTGTACAATTCCTCTGACAAAACTGAATGTAACCTCTTTTGTTGCCCTTTCACTAAGACCCTTCATTTCTGTACTTAGGTATTTGTGCAAGGTCATTTTGGGGCGGGAATCCCAAGTGCACTGGGATCATGCTCCCCTTCCCTATTCCTATCACTATTTACTCCTTCAGTGTAGGATCACCTACTGCTCAGGCTCTCTCCTGAGCTGGGCTAAAGGAGGTGACAGTGTTTCAGAGAGAATGCTCATAAGTTCTCTTTTAATTTGTTTTCCTGAGCTGCTTGTTCGATATATAAGACAAGGAGTTAACAATGATGTGACAGTGGAAAAGTGTAATATTCTGCAGATTATAAAACTGTCTTGAACATATGTTTTTTTTATTACTAGAGACAATTTTACATTTGAAACTCAGTGTAGATTAACTACACAAATTTCAGTATTTTATCTAAGAATTCTCGACTGTCCAAAATTCTTTTTAAACTCCCTTTTTTATTTTCATTTGGCAGAGATACTTCTTGTATATTCCAAAAAGTATTGCAATCACTTTATTGCTAAATAGATATGCTGGAGAAAACATGCACTTAACATCACAACATTTAACACTTAGCCTTTATTAAATAGTAAACATCTCTAAACTGTACTTGGAAGACATCTTCAAAGCCAGTTACTAAATTAGAAGGTTATTAAGAAAAGATGTTGAATACAACATATGCCTATGCTGAACAATGCTTCTGTTACAAGAAAATAATCCACAGATTCTGACATTTCAATAAAAAAGTTTCCATCATATCACTTTTCTCATTTTGAGAGCCACTTTTAATTGCCATTGGTCATTGTGGTAACAGTTCTGTGTTTATAGGTACAAAATCGTCTTTGCTCCCTTTCCTTCTGCTACCAACAGAAACAGCTGGAAAACAAATGAGACATTTCAGAATGATAGGGTTAGTCTCAAGGATGTAATTTTAAAGAAATATCTTCCATACTTTCTCCATTCAATGCACAGGTGAGAAGGAAACAGAGGAAAAGCAAAACAGAAATAAAAAGTAAACATACATTTAAAACAGAACAGATTATATATATATATTTATATTTATTATATATATATAATTCAATATATATCTATCTGCAAACATATATATATATATATATACACTCAGATGTAAAAGGGAGTTTATAACAAGATGGGGCTCACAGAGAAAAGCAAAAGGGTAATGATTGCAACTTGCAATGAGGAAAGTTTTTTCTGGAGATATGGCAAAAATTTTCACTATGAAGATGGACAAGCACTGGAAGAAGTCACCAACCTGTGGAATCTTTCCCCTTGAACTTTTTCAAACCTCTACTAGATAAGGCTTTCAGTAACCTGACCTAACTTTGAAGTTAGCTCTGCTTTGAGCAAGAGATGATCTTCCATGGTCCCTTCCAAACTCAGGGTTTTTTTTGATCTCCCCAGGGTTGAACGAAAGAGACGTGGGTGTCCAGAGGTGTGCAGGGCAATTCTCTCAGCCTGTTTTGGAAGCTCATGGATTTTATAGGATTGACAGATCCCGAAGGTTGGCAGGGACCCTGGGGGGTCCTGAGTGCAGCCCCTTGCTAAATCAAGTACAATCAGCAGAGGCCAGACCAGGCTGCTTAAGGCCTTGCTGTAGGAAGGAGAGTCCACAATTTCTCCAAACTGCTTCCAGTTATTCATCCTCAGAGGGAAAATGATTTTCTATTATACCCAGCACAAATTTCCCCTGTTGCAGTACATGACCACTGTCTCCTGTTCTTCTGTCCAGCACCTCCATAAGGATCCTGGCACTTCCCGCTCAGTAACCTCCTCATAGGTGAGGAAAGGAACTATTTGGTCTCCTCTATATCCTCTCCTTCAGGGTGAACAAGCCCAGCTTCTTCAGCTTTCCTTCACAAGATTAGTGCCCCAGCCCCCAAACATTGTGTCTCTCCAGTAGTCTTGCTCTGGTTTGGGGAGACCTCAAAGTGAGCACAAAATTCCACTATTGTTATTTTTTCAGATGACATTTTGAAGAACTAATGTATTGTAAGAATTTAAAGAAGGTAAAAATTGACTTAGAAATAAAAAGCATGAACCTCGGTTTTATATGAATATATTTCTTTTTGAAGATTAGATGTAAAGCTTGCCAGATCCATTCATTTTTTCACTGAAAATAAAGATATATCTTTTCTACTGCAAAGTAAGGCTGCTAAGACTTACATGTTATTGATGAGATTCTGGTCCTGGGAAAGATCATAACCTTCATGTAGCAATGAGTTGCCCAGTTACAAGAATATGGAGAAATTTCTTTTAAAGTGAACTTTTGTGTTGTTCCTTTTAAGAGGATGAAGTTAGGATACTTACAGATCAAATCCTATGGAGCCCAATAAAGAATGGAAAGATTCAATTACAATTACTTTATATTGCAAAAGCAGCAGTGCTTTGGCTTTAATACAGCTGAAATGTAGAAGGTAAGATCTTTTACAGCCAGCGAAACCTCTGTGGAGCACAACACATAAAAATTAATTTTCTATGAACTGAAATTTAGTTCTAGAAAATAATATGGTTTCTGAACAATGTGTAATGAATCATCTCAGCACTATTCAAATACATTAATTTGGCTGTTGAGAGTTTTGAATAATCTATGTAAAATACACCCATTCTTAGCTATCCCCATTGCTAAAGTTGTTGCCCAGACTGTCATCACCTGGTATTTCAATCACTGCCACATCATCCACTTGGGCCTTGACTAAAGCATTCTTTCTTGTGACTGTGTTAATTGAACATGCTCAGATAATTTTCTCAGTTCTCTATGTGACAAAGTCTGCCTTAGAATGAGTGCAGTGTTCATTAGAGAACACTACACACTACAGACAAGGTGCCATACCTACAGTCGGTTCCTCTCTCTAAACTGAAGTTGCAGAGACAAAGGTCTACCATGTCCTACAGAATTTGTCTCAGTCCTTTTCCTTCTCCTGCTTTTTAATCTCTTGGAGCCCCTGACTTTTTTCCCTCTGACTGTAAAAATGTACTGGGCTCTGCAGACTCTGGTTTGGCTTCCAGGCCACTGACACCACACTTTTGAGTGATGTCTGTCATCCTCAGTGCCAGCAGGACACCTATCAGAAATCCCTTTCATACTTTTATTTCAGACACTTCCAAAATGGAGCTGTGTAAGTGGGGAGGTCCTGGTTTCACTGTTTGCAAAAAAGGACTCCAAGACTCTACATAACTGTTGTAGAGTCAAAGCCACATACTTATAGTTATGTAGATGTGAAATAGTAAAGGAGATTAGTTTCTGGAGTCCTCACAAAAATGTATTTACACCTTTGTTTGATTTCCCCTTCTTGTAGTTTGATCTCTCTCTCCCTGGCATTAAAGCCTGGGAGGATCTCTAGGGTGCTGCTACATTTCTTATCTTTGCATCAGAAAACTGCAAGCACATACTCTAAAGATAGTGCTAATGAAAAAAGTCTCATTTTTAGCTGTCTAGGGTGAACAACATGTCACTTGAAATTAGAATGGATACAGACTACACATCTTGGAGAGCTCCAGTTGGCAGTAAACATACTTGACTGAAATAAATTATGTCCTCACTTGCAACAAGTTTTACAGAAGAGTTTCACTGTCTAGATTTCTAGATTGGGGAGAATAAACACCATAAACCACATATATACATGCCTTTTTTTGGCACTCTTTCCCTTAGCATCCACTCCAAACCCACTTGGATACCACTGACACTGAGCTAGACTTAGATTATGGCAACACTGAAAGGTACTGGTGCTCTGCATATCATAATAGAATCTCACACACTGTAACCCCATAATGACAGTTAAAATAAATAAATATTTTGCAGGAGAAAATAAATCATAAATTCATAAAATGGCTTGGATTGTAACGGACCTTAAAGAACATTTAGTTCCAACCTTTCTGCCATGAGCAGGGACACCTTCCACTAGACCAGGTTGCTCAGAGCTCCATCCAACCTGGCTTTGAGCATTTGCAGGGATAGGACAGCCACAGCTTCTCTGGGCAATCTGTGCCACTCTCTCACCATCTTCGCAGTAAAAAATTTATTTCAAATAGCTAATATAGAACTCCCTTTCAGTTTGAAGACATCCTCCCTTGTGTCACTACAGCCCCTTGTAAAAATTCTCTCTTCTCTTTTCTTGTAGGTTCTCTTCAGGTACTGGAAGGCTGCAATTAGGTCACCCCAAAGCCTTTTCTCTCCCACACTGAATAATTCCGATTCTCTCAGGACTTCCTGAAAAAGTGCTCCATCCCTCTAATTGTCTTGGTGGCCTCCTCTGGACTCACTCCAACAGGTCAATGTCTTTCCTGTGCTGGAGACCCCACAGCATTCCTGGTGGGTTCTCATGAGAGCAGAGGGACAAGAATTGCAGAGGGACAAGAATTGCCTCTGTTGACCTCCTGGCCATGCTGCTTTTGATGCAGCCCAGGACATGTTTGGCTTTCTGGGCTGCAAGGGCACATTGCTGTCTCATGTGCAGGCTCTCATCTGCCAGCACCCCCAAGTCCTTCTGGGCAGGGTTGCTCTTGTATTGGTACTGGGGGCTGCCCCAATCCAGGTGCAGCACCTTGCAGTTGGTCTTGTTAAACCTTTTGAGATTCCCACGTGCCCAATTCTTGAGCTTGCTCAGGTCCCTCTGGAAGGATCCCATCTTTCAGCTGTGTCAGCTGCTTCATTCAGCTTGGTGTCTTCTACAAACTTGCTGAGGATGCACTCAATCCCTACTGTAAAGTGACTTTAAAAAAATCTTTGTATTTTATACTAGTGATTAAAGTAGTGTAGTGCTATGACTATACACTGGAAAAATAGAAAGGGCAGCGCAGGGATTACACAAATACCTGAGAGCTTGGGAAACTCAGGACACAGTCTCATACCCCCCTTTTGATTTCAGGCAAGTTATTTTCTCTCTTTGTAAGTCAGTCTTCAGTATGGAAACTGATGATACTTCTCTGCTCCAGAGGAATATTATACAACAAATGCAGTAAAAAATTCTGAGGTCTCGGGATGGTATGGCAAACACCATACAGTCAGACTTCACTCATCTGTGGTTAGATTGTTCAGGCCATGGATGAAAAGCCAGCTTGGGTCGAACACAATATATTAGCTCAGGCACAGTGCCACATGAATGCAGTTATGCTCTTTCTAAGGCCAGCTCTGCTGTGGAAAGAGTACATCTGCTTTTGTAAGAACTTAGCTGGCTCCATCCCGAGGCAGCTCAGGTATTTCAGCACCAGAATTATTGGCACAGGGTTTGGGGGGAGGGGGCAAGAAGGAGGAGCAGAAACACCCAGCACAGACCCAGCCTCGATCCTGAATCCAGCTGGGTTTATTAGACCTGGCTTTACACCAGCTGTACCAGACCCACGCTGCCTCCCAGCTTTTGCACCTGCTCCACAGAGCTCCAGGTCCTGCGGGGCTCATTAGGTCAGGCACAAGGGGACGGGCATCACAAGCAAAGAGTCACGGTCTCTCCATACCTGTAGTGCTGGGGAACAGGCTGTGAGTGAGCAGCAGAGAAATAAATGCCACTGTGGAGTCTGTGCAGTGGATGTTATAAGGAATTAGCAGACCTTCCTGTATCAAAACTAAATTCACTTGGAAGCTCTTGGCTTCCCCCTTGTTTCAGCCTTCCTTATCGGATTCCCATTTTACTAGCTTTACAATACCTTTGCCAACTAGAGATGTGGCTAGAAACCAGTACAACTCACTTACTGAAGTCACACTTTAGAGCCATCTTGCCAAGGCAATGAAAGTGGTGTTTCAAGGAAGAGACTTTGAAACGTTTGAGATCAAACTTTAGGAAGCCCAAAGGAAAAGGGGGGAGGGGTGGGCGGAATAAATCAATCAAGGTCTCAA
>VYXD01016169.1:126722-245415 GCA_013397195.1 Hylia prasina
CCGGCCCGGCACATGCGGCGGGGGCGAGCCCGGGGCCGCGGGGCCGTGCCGGCGTGGCGACCGCTCCGCGGGGCTGCTCGCCGCCGTCCCGCTGCGGAGGTCCAGCCGGGAGCAGGAGGCGCGGCGTGGACGTGAGCTCCGATGGGAAGGGACCGGCCGGAGCCCGGGGCTGCCGGGGACGAGAATGTCGAGCGGTAGGCGCACGGCCCCCGGCCCCACGGTGTGTCCTCCCCCGCGGGGCTGGTGGAGCCGGGGTCTCGCTGGGAGCTGTTTCCCACAGCTGCTCACCGCGGGAGGGGCCGTAGCGGGCAGGGGACGTCGCTGATGTCGCCGTCGCTCCTCGTCCAGCGGCTCACGGCTGCCGGGGGATCGCTGTTAGCCCGCGCAGTTCAGAGTCGCGTGTCCATGGGACGGACTTTGAGGCTGCTTTCCGTGGACGTTTCCGAGGCAGAAAGGCGGCTTCTCCCTTTCCATCCTCCGGCACCGCCGTGCCGCTCCCGCGGGGCTTGGCCGCCGGGAGAGCCGCGGCGGCGGAGCGCACCGCGCCTTGCCCAGCGCCAGGGGATTTCTGTGCCGCCAACTTTGCTGAAAACGTGCAGATCCCTTTGAGGAAAAGACGTAAACGGTGCGCTGCGGCTTCATCGGTTTCCCTACACGCTGGTGTCGGGATGCCGGAGCTTGGGAGCCGGGGCGGTGCAATGTGCCAGTACAGCTCCCGTGTGGACGGAGAGGTTACTGCAGCGCTTTCCCCCTGGCAGCCTGGCCGAGGGTTCAGCGCTTTTTTTTTTTTTTTTAGTGGTGGGGAGGTTCACCTTATTATAAAATGTCTTTATTATCCACGTATTCTGAATTATTTTTCTATCCCTTTTAACAGTATTTTCTCCGCCATGCATCCCGTTCGCATTTCTAAGTTAGCTGAAAATCAGGTGGCTCAAGCTGCTGAGAAGTCCGTATTTCTGAAAGAATTGCACTTTTAGTGGTGTTATTTGGAAGGGGAGGGACTTAACATCTCCACTGTTAAGGTGCAACAAATAGTGATAAAACTGCGAGAAGAAAATAATTTGCACTTTCCATGCATGTATCACCTTCAGAGTAGGTACAAATAAAATTGTAAGGCAGTTTGGTTTTGATGGTTTTTCAACAGATGGTTTCCAGAGTTTAATTTATGTGTGTGTGGCTAAAACGATAGCAGTCCTTTAAAGTGACCAGACTATCTGTGCTAACAAAGGGTATACTGTGTCTTTAATTAAATGTGGAACTACTTAGAGTGCTGGCTAGACAGCGCAGGGTGATAGTGGTATTTCTGCTTTACAACAGAGCTTAAGGGCTGCATTGTGGGAGTACTGAAATGAATAGGCATCTAACCCAAGTTGTGTGAATTGTCCTCCTACAAAAACTTAAGCTGGTTTTAATTGATCTCATGTTCACTGATTGATCCTAGACCAATTGTTGTGCTTGTTGAACAGTTGGCTTTTCCAAAGGCGATTGATTTAAATTAGTTTTTAGTTTAATTATTGGATAAATACAATCAGTATTGATAGTTGACTTACTGGCACTGTTTTGTGCTGTCACCTAAGGATTTTGTTTTGGGCTTTGAAGAATGCAATCTTTTTCAGTTAATAGGTCTAAAGAAGTAAGCATAGCCAGTTCTAAGCACGGAAAGCACAAGCTAAGAATGTATTCAAATTATAATAGATATTTGCCATGACACATCCAGTCTGAAGTAATGCTTTCGTACAGGACCCAAAATTCCAATAATTTCACAATTTTTCCATATCCCATCTGCTAATAATCAGGCAGTCACTGTGGGGTACTGGCAGTTAAAATTTCTCTGGCATTCTGTTTTGTCTGTTACATGATCTCAGATGCTCCATAATATCGTTTTCTTAATGAAATACAATTTTTGGCACAGATTAAGTCTCCTGTGTGGTAGGAATCAATTGCATTCAGTCTGGAATTATGGGCAAAATATCATGTGTAGCTGATTTTTAAAAAGCAGCTAAATGTACAATAAACATTATGCGTATATGCTTGTATTGGCATTTATGTGGAGTTGCTCATGTAGAATATTCTAGTAAAGAAGACTTAAGTAAATCTGGGGAGATGTTCCCAGAATTCTTCATTCCCCATCTGCTTGCAACCATTTCCCAAATCAAGGCTTGCAACATTGCAACAGAAGCGGAATAACAAAATAAGGTTTAGAAAGTGGTACCTACCTTGCATTGATTTGTGTTTTGTTAGTCAATGCCACTTCACTAAAATTTTTTTGTTAAATATGTAATAATCAACAGGCTCTACGTATTACACTGCTGCTCCTAGTTATTTCTTCCGCTCCTTGGAATATTGCTTTGGATAGTTGCTCAGAACAGAACCTTACTTTCCTTAAAATGCCCCACCAAATTCTCCCTCTGGAAGTCACTGCCCTGAGCAGGTAATTATGGCCATTTTTCCTTTCCTGCAGAAGATGTTTGGAAACCTATTTAAGGGTTACCTAGCTTAAAGCTTAGTGGTATAATATCACAGCTGGTTTTCTTTTTCTTGTTGAATTGTATAACTTGTGTTTCTCTTGTAAGCCTTCTTCAATGAAAATTTACATCTCTTTTTCAGATTTCTCTTTAGCAGTCAGTATAAGAAGGGCAGCTTCATGTCTTAGCATTTTACTGAATATCACAGGGTGCATGAAAGTCCAGTGATTTTTTCCCCCTTTGAGACGTAATGGAAACAACTTTTCCAAAGAGTACCACAAGTCAAAATGGGGGTGCATAGAAATGAAGGCTCTCAGGCTGGCTTACTGGGAAGCATGATGGTATTCTGCAAAAGTTTTGACAGAAGAGAATATAGGGATAATTACAATCAGCCATCAGAAAACAGATGCTAACAAAATTCCCCAAGGGAAAAAAGTCAATGTGATAGCAGGGCCTGCATTGATGGGAAGACTCAGGAGTCTACAAAGAGACTCTGTACAGCTGATAAGGCCAACACTGGAGTAATAAAAATGTTGATGGGACACACATAGTTAAACCAGAAGTTGTTTATATCCAAGAACTCAAAACCTGTGGCTGTAAAATACTTGTTTTTCCATTTAGTTCCTATTCATGGAGTGTCAAGAGGGCTAAGGTGAATACTTCTCCTAGATGCTTACACTCTATTTTAAAGGTGCATAAAGGTGGAATACCTGTGGCAATGAGTGAATAATGAGTGACAGTGGTGATGGCAAAATACCCATGGGTGGAAACAGGAGGAATACCTGGGGTGGGAAATTTCCCAAATGTTTCTCAGACCTCCATATAGCTTTGTGCACAGTGTTTATTGGAGTATATCCATATATGGAGGGGCACAGTCACTGGGTTCAAAATTGTCAATTATATCTTCATCATTGTAATGTAAGATGGGAATCTTGACCCCAAACCTGTTATTATTATAGGAAGCTATTACATGGATTTTCAACTAGAAGAAAAACCTGCTTGGATATTGGGGATTGTGATTTAGCTTTCCTAACAAGGTGTTTACCTAGGATAATCTTGGAACCTGTCTCAGCTGGATTGTATTGTCAGGATTTGGGAAAGATAGATGATTTGAGCATTAAGGAAAAAGAAACTAGGTTGGAAATGCTTGACTGAAATAAATACATCTACTTTTACAAAGACTGTACTAGCTCCTAAAGAGTAATTTATCTCAAGAAAAGTCATACTACATGACTTTTAATTGTCTAGCATTTTCTAAATACTTTAGGTATTATTAGCTATTCTGTCCTCTTCTCTTTGAGGTTGAAACACGTTTTATGTTTGTAGGATAGTTAAGTATTTATCTGTGGGCTAATCATTCTTCATACATACATCATTACTACAGCAGTTAGAATATTCTAATGCTGTAATCATTGGAAAGTTAAAACTTTTAAACCTTTGGCTATTTACACTTATTGAGTATGTCTGAGGAAGTTTCTTAAACTGCCAGAAACCAAAATTTGTGTGAATGACCAAATACTGAACTAGCTAATGATGCAGTGTTACTGAGGGTAAGCAATGCTCAAATGGTAGGTGGAGATTTGCAGAAGAATGCTCAAAACACCAAGAGCAGGATTCACTGTCGAAACAGACATCTAAGTTTAGATGTTTGATTCTGCTTCCCAAAGTTGGTTTGTAGTGATGCTTTTAATATTTTAAAGATCTGCTTCTGGGCTTGGTATGTGACTCTCCTTAGCAACCAGAGACTGGGCAGGGTACCTTGGGGCAGATCCTGTGCGTTTGACACCTTTGGGTGTCCCAAGACCTGTTATTGGGGAAGCCAGAAATGGGGAGCGTGTTCTGGCACAGTGTTGGTGTGTGTATGTTTTCCTTTCCTTTAGGTTCCATCACAGGTCACTGGGGTTAGGATGCTGGGCTAGATGGGTGTGCCTGATCAGACCTTGGAGTCTGTGTACATGCTTTTGTGTTAAAACCTGCTGTAAGGCTTACACTATGATGAAGAGCTTAGATTTGAATGCTTGATAAAGTTGTCTTAACTGTATATTTTCTCCTTTTGGGGGTGGAGGGGATACATATTTTCCAAGAGTCTTGACTAAAGACTCTCACTAAAACAGCTCAAAATGCATGACATACTGAAAATGAATTTTTACACCAATATAGAGACATTATGGTGATAACAGCAAGAATGCAGTTTCTCAATTCACTGTGTAATTTACAATATACAGGCCAGCATAAACGTTAAAGTATGTTAGCATGGTGTTGTTTATGTCAGCTACCTTTAAAAATATGGAAAAGACAAAATTATTTAAAAGGTAGAAAGTGGAAGAGGTGCTTGCTATCAAAATTCAAATAAAGAAATAAAAAATGGGCTGTTTATTTGTTGGGTTTTTTCTTTCTCTTGCTCTTTCTGCCAAGACTCTGATTATTCCATGGAGGTCTACATTTCATTTCTGATCATCTAGCTATTTTTTAATACCAAAACCTTTAGCTAACTAGAGGGACTGTCTAGTGAAACCTGCAGATCATCACAGGCTGAAAACATTGCCCAGCTTACCGTACCTCCAGCTTGAAAGCTTATAGCTCACCATAACATCCTTTCCAAAAATGCATCCTTGGTTTTGAATTCTGGGGTGGGATTCATGTGACTACAGGTAATTATTTGGGACATGAAGGTCTATGTTTTCTTTTATAATTGACGTAGTGCTAGTTGGTCCAGTCCATCAAACTGTTGCTACAATTTAACTCATCCTATGGTGGGTACTTTCCTTTGATCAGATAAAGCATACTCCTAACTAAATAAATATAAGATTACCTGATTATCTGTGTCTGTAATTGAAGTGTAGTTCAGCTGTACATGCCTTCAGTATTAGCCCCTGAACTAAACTGAAATCAGCCCCCAATGAAAAGGGATTCACCACCTATATTACAATTAAATGTTGGTGCAGCTCTTAACTTTAACAGATACAGTCCCTGAAAGTTTTAATTTCTCCTGTATTAGAGATTGATTTAGTTTCAGGTATTTTTTAATAAATTTGATTCTTCAAGCATGCCCTTTCTTTTCACCTCATAGTTTTGTTCAGGCACAGTTGGAGAACCTTCTCTATTTGTCTAGGCTCCAAGTATTTGCTAATCCTTTTCTTAGTGAAAAGCATGACTTCATATGTGTTGGCTGTTGATAATGCACAAATGTAACAGCTTGATCCTTTCATCATGGACTGCTTTAGACACTGAAATTAGGTGCTGCCATGGTTTGTATACTCATTGTATTTGTAGTACGTGTTTAGCAAATATAATGCTTTGGTGTCACTGTGGTGCTGCAAAGTAATTTTGTGCAAGAGGAGTAAATCTATCACTTTTTGGGACAGTAGTGGTGGGTTTAAACCTATTCCCCCGTAATTTTTAGTGTAGAGGATTGTACTGGTTTGAAATCAAAATCAGTGAGAGACTCCACGTCAGAAAAACAATTTACTAGGAAAAAACCCCTAAACTAAAATAAGATAAATACAATAGTACAAAAGATCACTGAAAGAGTCAGAATACAACCTGACACCCTGTTAGCTAGGGTGGTGGTAGCAGTCTAGATGAAGTGGTCTTGTTGAAGCAGTGATCCCATAGAAAGGTCCTGGTAGCTCTTGTCCTCTGGGAACCCAGTACGTAAGGGCCGTATGCTGTCCCAAATCCCAGATTATATCCAGGTAGGAATGCCTGGCTCCTCCCCCTGGGTGGAACATCCCACAATGGGCCGATATCATTCTATGAGTCATGCAGTGGGTCCTTGATTGTCCATTAAACAGAGGCATCTCCTGGAGGGAGTTACCTGTGAGTCATGGGGCAAGGCAGTGATGGCCCATTAACAGAAGATAGTCCGGAGGGAGAGGGCAAGGGAAGCACTGCCCCAGCTGGTTTCAACAGCTCATGAAGATGGTGGTAGAATACATACTTTGGGCACATCTTACACTGTAACCTAGGACAAGGATGGAATAGACTTTATATCACTTTTTGATACTTGAAGTCTAACTCATAGTCTTAGGAGCTGAGATGTGGAAGTGTCAATTGGATATTGCTTGTGAGCACCACAAGGCAGATGCAGAGCTCTCTTTCCTGCCCACACGATGACTTTGTCCAGGCAGCCCCCTCCATAAAGATCACTTACCCACCAGACTTCAGTGTTATACTTGAGCTTTGCATATCTGCAGGCAGTGAGGTCACTTGTAAGTCTGACTTGAATTCTAGCTGTGTCACTTTATGCTCTCAAAATTTGGCTTCTGTCCATTTTCACTAATACTCTTCAAAACTCTGGGGAGAAATGAAGTTGAAAGGGATCAGGATGGTGGTGTCTGCAGCATATGCCCCAAAAAGGCAGATGGTAATGCAACACAGAGTCAGGCCCAAGAGAGGCAAGAATGAAAGCACAAGTTTGCCAACACTCTAATGTCACCTTTCCAATGAAGTTTTTGCAGTGGAGGGGGTGGGTGGGATGGAGGAATTACAAGACATTAGTATTTATACATAAGCCTATTTCAAAATACTTAATTGGTGTGTAACCCACGTTCTGAACATGGAATGGAGATGACAAATGTAACTCCTGTGAAATGATGGAGTGTATTTTCCTCTGTAGATCTTCCTCTGAGCCTAAGAGGATTTGAGACTTCAGTTGTATGTCCTTACTTTGCGATTTCTATGTCTTAGCACTTTGATTTCAAACAGCGATGCGCATCTCTGACCTTTGTCTGTCAAACTGTGGTCCATGGAGCAGCTGCTGGCATCTTCTGGATGTGTAGAGATCACACTCTCATCCTTGTGTTTCTACCTAAATACCCTTGAATGAAACACTCCAGTGAACTTACGTAGCTCTGCTTTAATCTTATCCTATTTTGATGCAAGTGCATATTACTTAGATTCAAATTTAAGCTTAAAATTTCTTTTTAGAGGACAGCATATGAAAGATTGGCAGTTAAATTTTCTGAAATTTCCTCTTGTTTGTGGACTTGAATGTGCAAACTGTGAAATGCAAAAGGATATAAAAAAGGAATAGAATTATAGTGTGGGGAAGAGATAAATTTTTATGGGAAAGCAGAGAAGCAATTAGTATTTGAGGTACCTTGATTATGTGATCAAGGGGTGGTTTTTAAGATCCCATCTGTTAAGATCTGGTGAGAAGTACAAAAAACATTTATGTTCTTTGTTTCAGTAATTAATCTCTTATGTATTTCTTTTTGAAATACAAATTTCAGTAGAGTCAAGTACTTGATAGATCTTGAAGATTTTGTCCTTTTATGAGGAAATATTGTCTCCTTCCTTTTTTGTTGTTTTTATGGGATGGTTGTAAGACTAACTAGGGAAATTACAGGTTACACCCAGAATATTTAGAAGAGGTGGGTGTGCAGTTCTGTAATTTTGTTTCAAACAGCCCCCTCCCCCTCCCTCACATAATTTCACTTTCAGTGGAATTATGTGTGTTGTTTGATGAGGATAATGGCAAATCTCATGTGTAGTTAACATAGATCCAAAATATCATTAAAGCACTTCCACTGTGATTTTCTGTTTGTAAAAATATTTTTTCTCTAGGATTTAAATCTAAAAATAATCAAAAGCATGTGGCTTAAGGACTGAGTCTCAGATTTATATTGGTCTGTATTTTTTTGTGAAGCTGTGAAGATTTTCTCCATCTTCATGAAAATCAGACCTAAACATAGAAGTAGTGAGATGGAGGAAGGGACACGAAAGATAAGTAATGTTTGTGATGTTGGCTTTTAGGTTGGTGGTTTTTTTTAATCACTGCTCAGTTGCATGAGCACTAACTCCAAAGCAGACCATATGCAGCAAAGACGGTATTTGTGCCTTTTTATCTTGGAAGATACTTGTACTGCTTTTACACTGCAAAGGGACAAGTGTATTTGTGTTAGAGAACTGCAGTGCTGCCATATAATACAAACTTCCTGATCCAAGCACATTATTTTCTTTTTTGAGTTGAAATGCTGGCTGAAATGTGTTGCACACACACATATACTCTGCAGTCATGTATGGTCTTCTCAGCCGTATGGTTGCCACCTTGGGAATGCCAAAGAACCCCAAACTAGCCACATCAGACAAATGGCTGTTGTGCATGCACAGATTTATCTGCACGTGTATAGCAGTGCTGACAGCACCCATCACATCCAAACTAAAACTATGAGCAAGATGGAAACAACTGGAACAGCAGTTGTGCTTAGTAAAGATAGGTGTTACTGATTCGCTCTTCTTTCTGGAATTACTCAAGAATTTTGGTAGATACCACATGCTTTTATTATAAACCTTCCAAATTACACTGTGCTTCCACTGCCAAGCATGTGGCTGTGACTCTTTAAATGGGCATTAGAGTTCCATCATCTTTTGCTTTGTCTATATTGAGATGGTACTTAAGGAGAGGTGAGAGGTGCTTAAGGTGAGGCCCTGTAGTGCTGGCCCTGCTCAGGTGACAGCCTCTGAACCAAGGTCACCAGAGCAGAAATCTGTCCTGGGTTCCCTTCCTGTAGCAGATGTTCTTTGGCCCTTCATATGAGCTGGTTCAGACCTGGTTTACATCTCAGTTTACACAGTGCACACTGATAATGTGAGGGGCATGGGTTCAGTTCTGACTCAGCAAGAGTAACTCTAACCTGGCACAAGCTGTGATGCACACGAGGTGCATCAGGTCGTGTTCACAGCACAGCAGCTGCTGGTTTTAGTTTGCTTAAAGTTTTTAGCAATTACTGTGAAATACTTACAACTAGCCTCTGATCTGAGATGCTTTAGCCTTGCAACAAACCTAAACCCAAAGAGCATTTCACAGAGGGTTTGCTTATTCGTCTGCACCTGTTTTACCTTCACCAGGAGCATTCTTAGGAGGTGGTTTTACCTCTAAATTTGGTTTCCTATCTACTTCAAAATAGTCAGTGTTCTCTCCCCTACTTTGTTAAGTGCAAGGAAAGATGACACTGAGGAACACCTGAGGTAAGGCACATTTTGGAGTAGGGTAGTTGTGTGCCTTTGCTGTTGTGATCTACCCCTGTGGCAGCAGAACAGTTCTTCAACTTAAGTTCCTTGCCTGAGCCATGCAAAGTATCCCTGGCCTGCATGCACCTGTTTTGGTATTTTTTAAGTTGTTCAGCAGATATTGACTGTGCGTGAGTACAATCATTATTATACTTTATAAGATTGGTTTTAACAGGCATGGTTCAGTGTTGGGAATTCTGCCTCCCTGGTAAAGAGGGTACCTTCAGGATGTCAGAGGGATTGCCTTTATTGTTAGTCTTTCTACCTGTAAAGCTTGTGGTTCATATATGTATGCATCAATGAAAATGGTAACAGAAAATAAATTCCTCTTTCCTGTAAATGCTAAGCAGCTTTCCAGTGTGAAATGTTAGTATTATGGCAGTAGGGATATAAATAATGCCAGCATCTAATTGAAGTGGTGCTTCTAGACAGGTGCTTTGGCTTCCAACTCTATTTCTTACAGCACTATTGCAATATGCTGGAGTGCAGCATCTTTGCTGATGCTGAGATGACACTGGGTCATGGTTTCTCTTTTTAGCTATAACGGAACTGCAGAATTACAAGTAGTTATCACAGTTCTTTTATTAGTCACAGAGTTTGCCAGATTTTGTCTGTGGCCTTTAAAGTTGTTTTGGAATTCAGTTTTAGGAAATGCTTATGGCTGTAGTTAGGAATTAAAATTAGAGGAATCTCCAATATTTTTTGTAGTGTTTAAAGTAACTTTTTTTTTTTTTTTTTTCCTGTAAAGGTTATTTTGGCTCCACTTTTTTTTTTTTTTTTTTGCAGGGGGGGGCGGGGTTGGTTTGATTTTTTTAATATAGATTCTTATACAAGTAGAAAACTATGACCTTCTTTGATGCAAAATATGTGGTGTGAAACTGAGAAGCAAATCTGCAAAATCATAATTAGGTGAACAAACCTTGTAGACCACCTAGTCTAGTGCTGTACAGATGTGGAGTAGCAAAATTATATATACTTCTTTTGAAGGGTTCAGGTAAAAAAAACTGACACATGGAGGGGAAGAAGAGGCATAGAATAACCTTTTTATTAGAGGACAAAGTTTGGTATCTGATCTGTAGTTTTGATTCTTAGATGCATCCATATTCACTGGATTATGTAGCCCCTCTGTGCTGAGGGCATGTACTTGCACAAAAAAGTATTTCCTCCGTTTCAGATTACTGTTCAGCCTCATCTATATCTCTTTGAGCAAGAAAGACCATTTTTCTGTTATTGTTCTGCATTTGTGCTGTACATGCTCTATCCATCTCTTTAGCATGGTCTCAGCAACCCAAGACAGAGACTTGTGTATTGTGTTAAAGAGAATCTAGTTTTTCTCAGCTTTGAGTACAAAAAGAGGATGATACTGTCTGTTCTTCTGCTAAAAATGTCTTGTTATTTGTATCTTATGCCAGCAGTATTCTGGAAAATACCCCCAGTCAAGGGGACATCAACAAGCTGGAGAAATCAGAAGAAACCTCACAAAGTTCAACAGGAAGTGCAAAGCCCTGCACCTGGGAAAGAACAGCCCCACACATCAGTAGAAGTTGGGGGACAAGTAGCTTGGCAGAAAGGGCCCTGGGGAACAGAGTGGATGCTATGCTGAACATGACCCAGCAATGTTCCCATGCTGCAAGGAAGGCTCATGGTGCTCTGGATTGCCAGCAGGTGATCATTCCCCTGTAGTCAGCAATGGTGAAGCACAGCTGAATGCTGTGTCCTTCTCTGGACTCCTCACTGCTAGAGAGAGTTCAACAAAGGACCACAAAGGTAATTAAGGGACTAGAGCATCTCTCCTGCGAGGGAAGGTTGAGAGAGCTGGGTCTGTTCAGTCCAGAGAAGGCACAAAGGGGTTCTCATCAATGTAACTGAAAGGGAGGGCCAGGCTCTGGCCTGGTGGTCAGTAAGAGAACAAGAAGTAATGAGCACAAACTAAAATACAGGAGGTACCCTCTGAACATCAGGAAAGACTTTTCTACAGTGTAGGTGACTGAGGACTGGAATGTGTTGTCCAGAGAGGTGGAGTCTCTGTCTTTGGAGATGCTCAAAAGTCATCACATGTGGTCCTGGGCAGCTGCATTTGTCTGGCCCTACTTGAACAGGATAATTGGACCAAATGGTTCCTTTCACCTCCAGAAGTTCCTTCCAACTTCAGCCATTCTGTGAAAGTTAGTTTGGAAATGTATTGGGTACTTGGCTTGAACCTCCTTTTTTTAATAGCCACCTGTGGAGAGGAAACAGGAAACTTTTAGGAATCCTTAGGATAAGTGACAGAATCATGCACAGTTGCAATCCCCTTAATGTTGTTGGAGTACAAAATCAACTCAGAGGAGCTTCTTGGTATCTAGCAATGGCACAGGTTGTCATAAAAATAAGATTCTATGTCATGCTAATTTTGCATCCCATGAGTTCCTTGCTCCCCCACTTTTCTTCTCTCAAATATTTATAGATCCCAAAGAGCGCACTGTGAAAGTAATCATTAAGGTATTAGACCTAACTCTGGTCTCCCTCATTTTGTTGTAAATCTGGGGGTGATGTCAGTCTGTCTCAGGCATTGTGGATATTCCTGAGATGGTGCTTGCTCTGGGATATTGTCCATTTGCTGATGCTATATTTGAGAACTCTTTATAATTACTTCAACTCTTTCATTAGGCTCCTCAAAAAAGTCTTGCTGCTTTCAACTGTTCAGTTATTGTAATTAGCAAGGGCATCAATATGTAGGGGTTTATTTCAGCTTTGGAAGAGGGCTTTTCTCTAATAGCTTTCCAAGCAGGCGCTAAGTGAAACTACTGCATATGGAGCCTGATGTAACATGAGGCTCATTGTGTAAAATAACATTAGCCTGTGCTACTTAAACACACTCTGGAAGGCTTAAGGAGGAGAGGAAGGAAAATATTTGAAGAGATCAACTGGATGTGGTTGAATACATGTAATGTCACCTGAGAAGGATTAGAGTTTGCTGAAGCTTGACCTGAAAGAAGACCTCCATTTAGGGCTTGTGCTCCTACCAGATCAGCTACAGTAGTTTTTCTATGCACAGTTCTCTACCAGCAGTCATAGAGTGAAAGAGTCCAGTGATTTACTTGGCTTCTGTGTCTCAGCTGTAGTAAGTCTAAAAAAAAAAAAAAAAGGGGGGTCTCAGTTTAACATTCCTTCTCCTTATTAGCTGCAGCTGGATTTTTCTAATTACTAAAGTCAACATTTTTTTCATCTGTGTTCTGTTGCTTTTATCTTTGCTGGGAGCTCAGTGTATACACTCTAACTGATAAGCAGCTACACGTGTAGTTCATATCCATAGATGTAGACCACTTCAAAAAAAAATTCGTGCACTGACACTTCAAATTCCAAGAGAAGACCCAGTGGAGTAGTTAGTAGCAATGGTACTTCATCCACCATGGTATTTGCTTTCTGATTATGTGGTGTTAGCAAACCCAGTGACCTTTTTCTTAATAACATGATTACTGGGATTGCGTCTTTGAAAATCATGTGTTCTTCTGTTTCGTGATAGTGTTTTAGAATGCTCAAGATGCTTTTCCATGCACCTCTCTGAAGTGATGGGTGTCCTTTATAGTGTGGAAATGTAGTCCTGGGGATACAAAATGAAGTAAAAGAGAATGACAATTGGAGATGCTTAGTACCTCTGAAAAAACAAGTCACAAGTGATCTCTTTTTACTCAAGTGTGCTAGAGAATTGGAATAGGGCTTGAAGAAAATTAGATGACTGATGATGCCAACATTATGCAACTAGACAGATGTTCACCACAGCAGGCCTCTATAGCCATTCCTGCTAAATTTGAGGTTTGACTATGGAATGGTAAAGTAGGTAATACCTTTACATAGCAATAAAAAAATACAAATTTTCTTATTAAGTCTGTGAATATTCTGTGAATATTCTTAATTGGGAGATGAATTTGCCTCTATCAACAAGAGGTTTCTGAAACCTTCCTCTAAAGCATTGACAATTCCCTCATAAAGAAGATAAAAATGTATTAAATTTACCTGTGTACTCTCAGTGCTTACCAATCAGTACATTTCAAGCGGAAACTAGAATTAGTATTTGACAAGGGCCTTGCTGAAGCGAGCAATGCTTTTGCTCAGTATAAAAATTTCCATGTAAAATTTCTGTTGCAAAATCTCTTTTTCTACACAAGATGGTAACTGAGTCTATATTTTTGGGCTTCAGCATATCATGTGCCATTCTGGGATTGAACTTAAAAATACCTTAAGTCATAGTTAAGTTTGGTGGATATGTAATGAGAAATAGCACACAATGAAATGCAGTGCTGTGAAGGAATAGCATTCTCTCAAGAGACTTCTATTACAATGATTTAATGTCAGAACTATTTAGAGTTAACCTTCTTTTGCATTTACGTCTCATACCACTAAATTATGAAATTGTGACTAACATTTAACCATTTTGTTTAGTCACAACCATAGTTATCGCTGCTTGTTATTGTGTTTATTTGTTTCTTGTTTTTGTCGTTCGTTCTTAGTTTGTAACAGAAACACTGTCCTTGTAGTAATCATGTAGAGATCCCCATGATATTCTACTGTGTGGAATAATTTTTCTTTTGTTTATGTATGTTTAGCTAAGAAGAAATCTGATTAGTTGAATGCTCTTGATAATAATATTCAAGTACTTCCTAGAGCTTTGCATTTGCTGTTTGATGTTCCATTTTACAGCTTTACTTAAATGCTCTGCAGGGATTGTGGTTTAGTGGTGAGAGCATGAAATTTGAATCCAAGGTGCCTGGTTCTCTTACCAACAGAGCTGGTCAGTATGTTTAAAACCAGATTATTCTACCCCACCACCCCATAACGGATTTTTGCATGTGTGTCTGCAAGTTGTTTTTTTTTTCTCCCTCTGTTTTTCTTAAATAAATATTGAGCAGCATATGCAGGCACTGCAAGTCTGTCTTTCCCTTCTGTGCCTCAGTACCTCTGGTGTAGAGGGTAGCGTTTTATCACAGTGTAGTTTAAATTATATCCGTGATATGCCAGGCTAACAGGTCCTAGAGTGTTAATCTCTAGGCATTTATAAGGTTATTATGAAGGATAATAAGCACATAAATAAGTTTCCTGCCTCCAAGTTTATTGACTGAGCACACACCAGCATGCAGAACATTGCATTCATGACAATGATTTAGGAGCTTTAGAAAGTGCTGGCTCTATCTGATGTGAAGACTTTTGTGCTGTCATGTCTATCAAAACTGAGATTGCAAAATCTCTTTGACTCTACATAAGTGCTCTGCAGGGTGCAGAAACTACTACTGCCTGTTTTCATTACTAGGTAAGTGTCTGAAAGTATTTAAATGGGCCTTTATCCTGACATTTAAACTTCCAGATGCAAAGGATGGAGCTCTTCAATTTCAGGTAGGTATTTCCAATAGTGTGACTTGTTATATGAAGAATTTATGTATTTGCAAAAAATCCCCCAAATTATGTGTTATTTCCTTCCAGACTGAGGTAACTATGTTCTCAGATACCTCAGAACTGGGCTGTGAAATTAAGATGTCTCAAAAAGGCCCACAGTTAGAGTTATTAAGCTGAACACCTTACTAAAGGTACCTTATCTGAAAGTGGAAATATAGCTTTAAAAATTTAAGGCATTCTCAAAATTAAGAAATGTGTGTTTCTTGTATTAAGAATGTAAGAAGAGGAGATATTTTTCTCTTTGCCTCCTCAGAACTTCCACTATCTTCTTTAATTCTCCAGTCTCTCATTATTCACATTGCAAACATAATTTGTGTAATGTCAGCCAAGTAGCTTTAGTTTTTTAGAAACATATGACCTGTCTGTTTTTAAGACTGTATTTGCATTTCCATGGAATTATGAAAAAAACCTCAATAGGCCCGTGCCAAATACTAATTCTAATTTCTGCTTAAAATGTACTGAATGGTCAAACACTGAGAGTACACAGGTAAATTTAATACATTTTTATCTTCCTTATGAGGGAATTCTCATTTGAATTAAAAAAAGCCCTGTAGTCATTAAGTGTCGGTTTTCAGGATGACCCCCAGCCTACTGTGATTTAAGTGGATCTGAAATACAGAAACTAGTACATTTATTTCATTTTTAATTGTTTTCCTGGAAGATGTGGAGATAGGTATACATATCTGAAAAGCAGATATGGTCCATCTGTTCTAGTTCAAGATTTCTAAGTCTGGTCCATCATCTTTGAAGTCCCAGACTCTGATGCCTGGGGTTGAAAACAGGGAGGATGACAGAAAATTTGGAGGAGGATTTGAATGTGGCGAGTGCAAGCAGGATGTAAAGCTCAGTGATACTGGATTGAATTGATGTCCTGCAGCTAAGTGTAATGTGGAATCATTCAGTTTGAGTTGATTTTAAATATATCTTTTTCTAAATCAGATACTTTCATATTTTCAGAGTTCTTATTTTTCAATCCAGTGTTTCTCCACTATGGTTAAAGACACCTATTCTGCTCTTCTACCTTCCCCTTTCTAGTTAAATTCTTTTGTGGCTCCTCTTCTCAACCATGTGCAGCTATGGCAGCATAAATAACATTTATTCTTCTTTCACTGTTTGTCCAAGTATCTATAAACTCTTTTATTTGCCTGCAAATCCAGCATTTTCTCAGGGCATGTTGCTGAAAATTGTATATTTATTTGAATTACTACCTTCTTGTCTCCCAACATCCAAAAAAACCTCTCCTTATTGAGAGTGGTTTCATTGGTTAATTTTTGTCTTGGAAGATAACTTTGTAGGAATTTTTGAAGTTTTTTAAATTTAGTAATTTGAGTTTTTTAAATAGTTCTGTGAACTGTGGTTTTGCAATGATTATGTTCAATTTATCTAAATGTTTAGAGTAGAATTACTACAGTGATAAAGATCTCTTTCAGGTGCACAGAAAATATATTTTCATTTTCTGATTCTCAACATATGTCACCTTGGTGAAGTTGTTCAGAAAACATCCTATATCCACCTTTCTTTTTCTGTAAAATGTGGAGTTTGCTCCTTGCATAGTCGTGCAGCAGCTCTACAATGATGAAGACTCTGTACATCTGAGAAATAAATTCATTTCTGTTGTCTACTATTCTGGTTTTGCTTGCATTCTGCTGCATGGTTTTTTTTGTTCTCATGTTTATAACTTTTTGCATGTTTATAACAGGAGGATCTGTTCCTTAGCATTACATATTTCCTTCTTTTAGTGCTTTTATCTGGAATGTTCTTTGGAAGCTTTCTTCTTAGAAGCAGCAGAATGGTCAGGATCTCATCCTTGGACTTTAGAGCATAGTATTTCAATTTGCTTAAACTGCTCTTCAAGTTCCTTAGGGCAAAGATGTAGAGAGAATTCTGGCCCTGTGAGATGAATTGCTCATCTTATGCTGACCTGGGTGGAATGAGAATGTCACCATTGGTTTAGAAGTGTCAGATGAAATGTTGTAACTGTTGGATATGTTTGTGAAGAAGTATTGCTTGTTCATTGCTTTTCCTGGGTTCTGGTAGGACTGTTCTCCTTTGCTTATTTTCCCAGTAGTTTTCATGTCTTATGTAGATTATAATGAAGCCTTAGATGCCTTAGATGTAGCTGAAGTGAGCTGGAAAACAGGCTATTTCCACTACAGAGCCAAGCTTGTTACTAGTGCTCAATAAAAATAAAGAGAATGGGATTTCCTTCAAGTTTCTGAATTTTATTTACTCAACTTAGTCTTAGCATGTAAAATCTTATGGGCATGAATGAGATTAAGTAACACACGCTCTAGTTAGCATTGTTTCAGACTTGGCAATAAACAAACTTCACTCTTTTCAGCCTCTCAGTAGATAAATGCTTCATATTTTATTAGAACAATTTGGCTCCTGACATGAATTGTAAGCCTGTTAAGCCTGTAATATAGTGATTAAAATTGGAAAAATACAGGATGTAAATATGTTCTTCATTATGCACTTTAATGCCAACCAGATATGCAGTGTGCAGTCTAGAACATGATAGTTGGAGTGTACTAAGCAACTAGCAAATTGTTGACAAGACTCATCTGCTATTGGTTTGTGTTGGGGTTAAGGGCAAAAGACCTTAAGAAATTTCAACTGTTTGACATTATATGTTGATGCTTGTTGCATCTGGCTGTACACAGCTTAAATAGACAGGGCCAGTACCTTTATTACCTTCAGCACAGTATTCTTCATTGAAGCAAGAAACAGGGCAAACTAAAGAATATGTGAATAATTCATCAGTACATCTTACAGAAGAAAAAGACTCCTCAGTTATGAGTGGCTACTTTTTTACATGGGAAAAATAATAAAAACTAATTCTAGTCTATGAAGTAGTAAATCCAAGCTGTTCTATTTTACCTACCATGTTCTTTTAATATGGGCCTTGTTTTCCTTCCCAAATTTAATCTGAGAGTTGCACAGATCACTTAAAAAGTGAGAAAGAATGAATTCCTAATGATACAATTGCATCTAGTATGAGGATTTTGGAAGTGATGGTAATGATCTCAGTTGCCAATAAATGAGTTGCTCAGGGGGGAAAATCAGCCTCCAAACACTGATTTCCACACTGGAATGTGTGTATCTTATCTGTGGGGAGCATGCATGTGGAAAGGAAGCTTGAAAGACTTTTGAAAACAGTTTTAATTTTCCCATGCACTTTCTCTTGGAATTTCAAGATACTAGACTTCTGCTTGAAATTTGTGAAAGACAATATTGGTCAAGAGTCCTCATTTTATAATGGAGTCATAAAGTCATTCACCTTGGACAAGACCTCTAAGATCAGTGAGTCAAGCTGTTAACCCAGCACTGCCATGTCCACTATTAAACCACGCCCTTAAACACCCTGTCCTCATGTTTTCTAAATCCCTGCAGGGGTGGGGACTTAAACGCCTCCCTGGTCAGCCAGTACCAATTCTTCCTAACCATGGCTACAAGAAATAGGCAAGTTATCATTGGTATTAGTGGTTCTTCCATTTCTGTTGCTAAACTCAGCAATACATTTCTGCCCTTGCTTGGATTTCCCTGTGTAAGCCATTGTCCAGCAGCTCCCCAGCCTTTTGCTGTCTCATCTGGCACAGCCTCACCAGGGAGAGCTTGGAAGCATGGCCAACACAGACCAACCTTAACAAACTTTTCACTTGGTGCCAGGGACAGCTTGGAACCCATTTTAGATCCTCTTTGCCAGATTAAATAAATGCAAGCCTCCCACATGGTGCACCAAATGTGTGGGCTGGGCTCACAGGTGCTTTCAGGAGATGTTCACTCCTCCAGAAATCCCACTCTGTTGAGCTGCACTTGCCTCAGGAGACAAACTGTCCCTCAGCATTTGCTCCACCGTGCACCTGGACAGGCTTTTCCTCTGGCACAGGACAGAAGCAGGAAGGGCTCAGCTCAGCCCCTACCTGCACTCTAACACTGCACAAGCCTTAAGCTCCTTTCTGGGCCCATTTGTGTCTCTCTACCAGGTGCCCCATGACCAGACCGCCCACTCGTGCAACTGCTTTGTGATGTTTCAAAGGTTTTAGAAGTCCATAAATGGACCTGTTGTCCTGAAATAGGTTCTTTCACTCAGAGTGCATCAATCCCACTGTGCGCTGTAGAGGTTTGTATTGTTTATGCTGAACCTCATCGTGGTTTTTTATAAAGTTTCCCTTTTTACTAAGAGTTTGTCCTGAAGATATTTCCGGCATTGAGCAGTAAGAGATACAGTGAATCTGTATCCTTACTTTGTCCATTTCTTAATCCTTAGACCTGTTCTTTAGGACCAAGAACACTACGCTTCCACAGCAAAGAATGTGGAAAAAGAGTGAAGGAATCAGTGTACTTGGTGGAGAAAAACAAAAGGTGCTTGCTATTGGTTGTCAAGGTTTGGCAGAGAAATAGGAAAAAAAACCCCTTTTTCATGAAAAGCAGACAACTGTCATAGAAAGTATCATTCAGTGAAAAGAAAAATAACTGCCAAACAAGATGTCAATCTAGAAGCTTACAAGCAGCCCCAGAAAATTACTAAATTCAGTGGTGTGGGATTTTGGGGTGCAGTTTTTATTGGATCTGATAAAGTGTGCTGTGATCTCTTTGGAATGAGACTTCATAGAACTATATTAACAGCCTGCACACAGATTCAGAAAACATTCCTCTATTTGAAGTGGTTTAGCAAAATTCATTTATCCATTAAATCAAGAATTGTGTTTAGGCTGCAGGACCTGATGGTCCACATAATGTGCACTGGGCTCCTACCAGTCCTATGTAAACTGTCTAATTGCTCTCAGCTGTGTTGTAACAAATAATTGGAAACTGAATATCCACCAGCAGCCTTACCTGTAGCTGTAACAGTAGCAGATATTCCTCTTACAGTTGCTTGGAAAAAAAGATGAGAACCCTCAGAAAAACTTTTCTTCTTTGTTTTTTTTTCCCCTGCCACTTTTAAAAGCTGCTGTTGCAGCATGACTTGCCTGCCTGTTGTCCATATTGCATTGTTTTCCTTGAACAAAAGCCAGTCGCCTTTTTGGCGAGTACTCTTGCCAAATTCACCATTTCAACAACTGTCAGTGGGGAGAGATACATTTCTGTGTTGATGCAATGATGATTTTAACAGCTTGCTGATGCAGTGGAGGACCCTCCAGAAACCCTCCTGGATACAGAGATCTTTGCTATGAATCCAAGGGTGCTGTATGGTCATTAACTCTGTCCTATCCACCAGGTAGACTTTCATGTCTAAAAGACCAGTAAACAGCCAAGGTAACATTTGATGTTATTCCTTGCTCATTTTATGTGTGTGGGATGCAAAAGCAATGAAAAAAGTTATATCTGATATTCTGTAGAAGGATTGTTTCTGTTTTTGTAATGTTACTTGAGCTGTTGGAATTTTCCAGATATTGAACTGAGGAACCCAAATCTGCTCAAATGGGAGAGGACCCTGAAGGCAGGATTATGGCATTAGTTAATAGAGCTGTGCAGTCCTCTCAAAAACATAAAGGACATATTTGTGTGAAAAATTAGGAATAGCTGAAGCAAAGTTGTAATGAGAACTCTTGAAAACTATCATCATGTACACTTTCATTTTAACTCAAATATGAAGAGAGAAATCTTTCCTTAGCGGCTGTGTCTAGCAGATGTAACTATTTTGGTGTTCTATAGTTAGCCCAGTAATTATCTGATGATTACTCAGCAAAGAAACCAACAAATCAAGAATGTAGAGAGTACAGTGACTCATCTGAGAATATTTGCTGTGTGTTATATTTGATTGTTAATTCTTGATTATATGATTGCTGCATGAAGTATCCAAAGTTTCGTAACTGGAGAAAGGAGATGAAGTTTAAGAGCTGGTTTTCAAAGGAAGGTATTTTCTTGGGTTCATGTGGAGAGGATCTTTCTCTTTCACATTCAGGATAAGCCAATGAGGCCAAAACAAAAATGAAAAGGCTGAAAAGTGTCACTGTGAAGTTGCAGGTGATAGTATGATTTAAACATATGATTGGGAACCTTGCATTCATCTAAGTCTAGCTGCATTTGTAGTGTTTTAACAGGTGCTGATGTGTATAAACCATCAGCATATTCCAGGATATGATCACCTGCTCTTGGTCTCCTCCTGATGTGAACCGAGCAGATGACGGGCTCAGTGAGACGTGGATCTGCCCAGTGGAGAACCTTGCACATTCTCATCTTTGTGGCCTTGTAGCACTTCACAGGCTGCAAGCTGGCACATGAGGAGAGCAGTCAGTCTGAAATCATAGAATGGATTGGTTGCAAGGAACCTCAAAGATCATCTGGTTTAACCCCCCTGCCATGGGCAGGAACACCTTTCAGTAGACCAAGTTGCTCAGAGCTCTGCCCACCATGGCCTTGAAGGCTTCCAGGGATGGGCCATCTGTGACTTCTCTGGGCAGCCTGTTCCAGTGCCAGGAATGTGTGGTCTTCTCTTCCCTCCCATTTCCTTCACTGTGTCTACTTTTAATGGTCAGCATCTGTGTGAGATTTTTTTTATTTGTGGACTTCCGGATTCTCTTAGAACTTGTTGAAAAAGCTTAAACTTCTTGGTCTTCAATGTATGTTAAGTTGAATTTGGTGGTCATATGGANAATTTGCTTCCATGCTGTTCATTATTTGGGTAGGATGCATTGCAAGAAGATGGTCCCTTGAATCCTGAGTGTGCACTTTGTTCCTTGCCTCTTGGGTTTTTTCTATGGTAGCCCGTATCTTGAAGTAAGGTATAATGCAAGGTGTTTTGTAAGTCTATGATGAACTCCACTGAATTCAGGAACCATGTGTAAGATCAAGGCCTGAATACTTTAATCAGGAGGTCCTAAAGAGTATAAATAAGGAAATGAAGGTGGTAAAAGATGATGCTAATGTAAGGGNCATTCATCTAAGTCTAGCTGCATTTGTAGTGTTTTAACAGGTGCTGATGTGTATAAACCATCAGCATATTCCAGGATATGATCACCTGCTCTTGGTCTCCTCCTGATGTGAACCGAGCAGATGACGGGCTCAGTGAGACGTGGATCTGCCCAGTGGAGAACCTTGCACATTCTCATCTTTGTGGCCTTGTAGCACTTCACAGGCTGCAAGCTGGCACATGAGGAGAGCAGTCAGTCTGAAATCATAGAATGGATTGGTTGCAAGGAACCTCAAAGATCATCTGGTTTAACCCCCCTGCCATGGGCAGGAACACCTTTCAGTAGACCAAGTTGCTCAGAGCTCTGCCCACCATGGCCTTGAAGGCTTCCAGGGATGGGCCATCTGTGACTTCTCTGGGCAGCCTGTTCCAGTGCCAGGAATGTGTGGTCTTCTCTTCCCTCCCATTTCCTTCACTGTGTCTACTTTTAATGGTCAGCATCTGTGTGAGATTTTTTTTATTTGTGGACTTCCGGATTCTCTTAGAACTTGTTGAAAAAGCTTAAACTTCTTGGTCTTCAATGTATGTTAAGTTGAATTTGGTGGTCATATGGACTTGAAAATTTGTAGTTGTCTGTAACAGAGGGGAGTTAGTTCCTTTACTTCCATTTATAACTTTGGAAATATTCCTTCTTAACTACTTGAGCAATTTACTAAATCTTATCATTTTAACTACATTTCCCAGCAATAAAGGGATGAATAAAGATAAGGAAGTTTTCTTGTGCTTATCTTTTCTAGTTCCCCTCTGCTGTGATTTTGGCTGATGTACATTTTAATTGGCAGTCCATATATATATATATATATATATATATATATATATATATATATATCTATGTCCTGTAAAATCCACNTATATATGTATGTATGTGTACAAGGGCAGTGCAGCTATATTTTTCTAAATATTTCTTAAAATTTGCTTCCATGCTGTTCATTATTTGGGTAGGATGCATTGCAAGAAGATGGTCCCTTGAATCCTGAGTGTGCACTTTGTTCCTTGCCTCTTGGGTTTTTTCTATGGTAGCCCGTATCTTGAAGTAAGGTATAATGCAAGGTGTTTTGTAAGTCTATGATGAACTCCACTGAATTCAGGAACCATGTGTAAGATCAAGGCCTGAATACTTTAATCAGGAGGTCCTAAAGAGTATAAATAAGGAAATGAAGGTGGTAAAAGATGATGCTAATGTAAGGGGGCAGAATGTGACTTCAAGTGGAAGGAAAAGTGAAGAAGGGAGTTTTTACTGTGGAAGGGAAATCAGTTGAGTTGATTAGTTTCATATTGAGATTCTTTTAAAAAATATTTGTTTAAGAACTAAATGGAAATTCCTTACTTGGGAATATTGTAATGGAGCATGATTATGTATGTGTGACAGAGGATAACAATGTGTACATTAAAAAAACACCCTAAAACGACTCAAAATATCAGGGGATTTACAGGAGAAGCACCTCTTCATTGACTTTAACAGCAGCTAAATTGTGTGTCCCTGACTTAATTAGTGTCAAAGTTACTTGCATTTCATCATGGTAATGTTCTGTTTGTAACAGTTAACTGAAATACAGTTCTCAGGAGTGCTTAAGTTTTAGGTGCTGATGGACAAAGTTTGTGCATCTTATAAATTGCATGCACTGTGTAGAACTTATTAATTGGTGGTGGAAGTTACAATCCATATTTTAAATAAGTAGTATAATACAGCCATTCAGAATTACACCACAAAAAAGAGAGGGGTTTAATGGACTCCATATGTCTGCTTTTAGAACTGGTTAAGTAAAACTTTGTTATACCACATAATGGTAAACCATCAGTGCTCTAATGTCCTTGGGGTCTTTTAAGAACCTTCTTTATAGACACTTTTCTGACAAAGATTAATTCATTAATGGATTCAAACTAACAGGAATACAGTTTATATTGGTGCAATGAACAGACATCATTTTTGGTTGCATTGTCCCTTTAAATTCCTGGAAACTGAAATGCAATATCTTTGCTCCTGAGGAAGGACTAATTTCGAACAAGCAGCAGTTTTCAAGTACTTTACTTGCATTTTAAAACAATCATTTCAGTGCAGACTTCAGTTTATGCTCTTTCAGAATAAAGACTAGAATAGTAGATGTATCTAGGAACACAGGAACATAGAATGCAATCTTCCTGTATCAGTGATATTTTGGGATATGGAAATGTTAATAACTGTTTCTTACAAGTTTTTTCATGGTTAAGCATTTTAATAAAACACCTCTATTTATAACTTCAAAGTTATAAATAGCTAAAGTACTAATGGGTAGATAGCCTTGGGCCACATTATTTAAATGGTTTGATGGCCTGCATCTCCTTCCCCCCACCATTTCCCCTCCCCCTGCCAAAATCATGCTTACACTTGGGAGTATTTCCAAACCCAGTGACTGTACATGTGTGCTGCCTGGCCTAGCCACTTCTTTCATAGTGAAAATCAGATCACTGCATTCTTGATCAATATTCTTGTCTGGAGCATGTTAAGAACTGTAGCAATTTGCCCTCCTTCATTTGCACCCCTGGGACAGCGAGTGGTGAGAAATGTGCACACCCACATCACATCAGGATATTCTCCTCCTCCATTCACACCTGTCTGGGTCTGCTACACTGTGGATCAAAACTGCCCAGTGGCATCAGAACATGTCCTGTGGAGCTAGCAGAAACTATAGGTGGAAGTTGATGGCAGGAATTCTGGACATTGGCATAAGGTGTATGCTAATGAGACAAGCATGTTTTTGTAGAAAACAAAGGCCATGGCTCTATTAAAAGGGTGTGGACAGGAAGCTAATCATCTGTTTTTAAATTAAAATGATTTGTGCTTTTCAGAATAGTGTATGTAAATGTGTATGTTTGTAGGTGAGCACATACAAGGGAGTTACTGCATGCTGTTGAAGTTCTTAAGATGTTCTGTTGAGGAGTCAGAATTTAAAAATTTACAAAATAAGCATATAAACATTGTCTTTTCCAAGATTCTTTTGAAAAACTAATGAATATTTTTTTATTACTTTTATTCAAAATCTCTTTCATATTGGATTATTGGATTATTACCTCCATGAAATCTTAAGCTTTTTTTTTTTTTTTTAAAAAGTAGGCTGACTTTGAAAGGACCCGTTTTACTACACACAGTCATATTCAGAGCATTTTGTTCTTCTTTTCAAACCAACTGCCCCATATTCAGATGGGTCTCCCACCTCCATAGTCCACAGGGACATTCACACTTCCTCTCAGGATGGCTGCATGTGTCCAGGCGTGGTGGGGTGACCTTGGCTGGAGGTCAGGTGCCTGCCCAGCCACTCTCCTGCTCCTGGTCAGCAAAACAGAGTGGGGGAAATAAGATGATAAAGCTCACAGGCAGAGATCAAGACAGGGAGATCACTTACCAAACTAGGTGTTCTTTTGCTACATGGGGGTAACAGCAGTGGGGATCTATTTTTAACTCCTGGAGACACAGAAAAGGCATATGGGCCACTTCTTGAGTGATATCGCAGTGTTACCTTGTGATAATGAAGTAAAACAGTTTCTTCAAAACTTACTGGAATTGCTGACATTTCTATAAAGCAAAGGAAATAAAGCAAAAAAATTGAACAGTTCTTCTTGGTCTGTGAAGTAGCCCATGTATTTTAAGGCTGTTATACAAACTGACTGCAAACTTAGACATTTGCTTCATCTATTTTTCCTTCATAGTTGTTTTTTTGTTGTTGTTGTTGTTTTGTTTGGGGTTTTTTTTGTTTGTTTTGGGTTTTTTTGAGAAGAAAGAAATGACGTTGCTTGCTATTTTATTTATCACAGGAACCCAGGACTTGTATATTTAGGATCCTATTCTGTATCTTAAGTCTCAAAGCAATACCTTTGGAGGTTCTGCATTTCACCAAAAAAACAGTTTGCTGCTGTAAGGGAACTATATAGCTATCAGAGAAGGACAGGAGAGGTCTCCTCTCATGGAATTTTATTTATAAGTCATAATTTCTCCTTTCAAAAAGGGCTGATTATTATTAATTAACTTATTTATTCATAAATTCCCTTTTTCATAAAGCAGAGTTACTGTAGTAACAAATATAATACATTAGTTATTTCAGATGTTGGGATTGAATACATGAGTGCAATTACCTTCTGCACATATGTAATACATTCTAGCTTTTTATAAGGCTGTTGGTTACAAATGGCTTTGAAATAACTACCATGCCTTCCAGCTATAAACTCCCATAATAATTATTCATTATATCATCATCATTTTTATTATGTTAAAAGGGATTCTTCCACACCCCTTCCCACAGCAGAATGTTGTAGAAGAGATTTCTTTTGCCCACATTAATTCAGGATTGTTCAGTGCTGCAATACAACCATATCATGTTTGTTTTAAGGAAAACTGAATGGAGTGAGACAGCTGCTCCATGAAACTTCAGTAATTGGATTCATGTTTAAATAACTTGGGCAAAAAACCCCTTCAGCTTGCTAGCTTAATTCTTTTTATTATCTGCATGTAATCTGAGTAGGTTCTAACTAGAAGTTCTCTAACAACTAGGCTAGCTGGCTTTATAGCTATAATTTAGGCATAGCTGAACATACCTCTGACAATTCCCACTTCCTGTTACATATTCAGAACATAAAAGACAAGGATGTTGAGACGGTAATTTGTCTCTGAAAATGAGTTCTCATTATTTTAACCCCTCTTCCTTAAATTTTAAAATTATTTCTGGAGATTAAGGCCATTTATTTGTGTTCAGTTTGTTTTGTTTTATTTTATTCTCTTTTATAATTAAGACTACAGAAAGAATCTGATTTTAACTTAATTTTAATGTGGTATATGCTGTTATAACATGCAACTACTTAAGCATATTTTAGGCTATAAAATACACTAATTTAAACTGCTTTGGTTCCAGAGCATCTGATTTAGATACTTATGCATTCACTTCTTAAATAAAGTGAAAGCATATTGTGTCATACAAGATTATTTTTTTGTTCATTATCTGATCCTTATGCATTTGAACTTGGGCTTCTGTGACAAAGGCACAGTTGTTTGTCTGCTGATTGAATTTAACAAGAAGCTGGTGTTCTCTAAGTACAAGTCCCTCATTTCCTACAGTGTAACAGTACAGTAATGCTAAGGGCACATATGTACAAAAAAGCATTAAACTCCAGAAAATCCCCTTAAATCTCAAAGCTGGAAATTCAACCACTGAAAGGTAATTGTACTGAAATTTAAGCCCAAAGTAGTTTTCTTACATGGTTAAGGAGTTTTAATTGTGATTAATAAACTGCAATAAAAGGGATCTTTAGAGGCAACTTCAGGGAGATGTTGTGAAGTCATGTGCTGATCGGTGATCATAGTTCCCAGCCAAATGTACAGCAAAAAGATATTTTGAAACCTCTTGGGAAATAACAACAACAATGATCATCATCATCATAATCATTATCATCATAATCCATCCACATTTTACCGCAGCTTCTCAATTTCTTCTGTTAGATATTTATGTAAATGAGATATTTTTGGAGATGCTGCCTGATAAACAGGCATTACTGGCGAGTATCTATCCACCTACCCCTGAAGTGTAGTACCCTTGCATTTCAGCCAAGTAGAACACTGGTTTAGATTAAAGTTTAGAGAGGGACCCATTTCATTTAACTGTAGCCATCTGAAGGTTAGGCTCTGTCTGACAGCCATTAGTCAGTGAAACAAAATGGGCAGCTCAGCAGGGATGCTCATCCCCCTTAGCTTTTAGGTTCCTCTCTAGTCAGTGGAACACGAGTGTCTCCAAGGATAGTTTGTCTTATCCCAAAGGGCTAACCTAAGAATGAATCCTTAAGGTTTTATCTGCTGAAGTTAGGTGAGGTGAATTCCATCCCCAGCTCACTAAATACTGTTATAGAGCGTACTTTTTTATGACTTGAGAGTGATCGAGGATCTCTGTGCTGGAAATTAAACCTTACAAACTTCAGTAAAGCAGAGCATTTGTTTAAATATCAGAGAACAACACAAAATTTTGAATTGTGAATTTCTAAAAAGAAATACCTTTGTCAAGGCTTGGGATCCCCATGGGTGGCCTCTCATCTGGGAAGTCTTGAAGGAGTCTAATAACTGAAATTTCAGTGATTTTTTTTAAAAAGTATCATTCCATTATGATAAAAGATTATGGTAGAAAAACACTTCTAAGATTAAACCTAGACACGTATTTTACATTGTGCAACATGCACAGGTCCTGTCCTATTCTTCATTCCTATATTTTCTAATCCTTACTGCACAAAAGTTGGAATCAAGATATCCTGCAAGCCTTCAAGTGCACAAAGCTAGCACACTTCTGTGAGTGGACATCCTTTTTCTCACAACTATCAATGAGCTGATGAAAATACCTAAACAAATGAAGAAAACTGCTTGTTTCCAATTCTATCAAAGCAACTTAAAAGTTTCAAATTATTCAGCAGAATTGTTCATGGAGCATCTTGCCATAGCACATTAAATTTCTGGGTTGCCTAGAAAGATGTTCTGCTGGGCTTCCAATCTTGGCATGTTCACTTGCACAGCAGTATTAACCTCTTCATAGTATTCTGTATGTGTAAATACAGAAATATTGCTTTTTCTCTTGTTCCTGTCTAGCTCTACATATTTACCACCCTGGGCTTTTTTTTTGGTAGATGGGTGGGGCAATGGATTGGCTCTAAAATTGTTTTGCTTTTGATGCTGGTGCCTGCCTGGCTTCTGCCTTCTGTTTAACTCCTATTTTTTTATTTTGATGGTGCTCACTGTTCTTTATCTCTAATGCTTACATTGTGATATGTTTGTTTTAGAGTTTCCACTGTGTGCAATAGTTTGTTCTTTGCGTAGTCCCATATGTTCACCTACTGACTTGGACAGCAAAGAGGAAAAAGGAAAAAAAAAATAAAAAGGAAAGAGCATATGTATTTTTTTCCAACATTTGTACTCAACACAAAATACACTATGGAAAACACAGTTATTTCAACGGACTCAAAGCTGGGCAAAGTTTATAGTTTCAATGAGACTCAAGGGAACATGTATTTTGCTGCCAACTCTAAAAAGACTTGAAAATGTGTTGAAATCTTATATGTATTGTATTTGTTTTGTCTGTGTAGGCAAGTCCTTCTGTGTGGCCCCTGTGTTTCTTGATGTTCTCTACAGCTGACCTTGTAGGTGGGTTTTATGTCTCCAGTGTTGATCAAAGGGAGTTTGTAAAGTGCTTTTTTAAAGTTCTTTGAGAGTTGGAGTGACTCGTGTTTCATGAGTTTAAAGTATATATTGAAAATATGTCCAGCAAAATAATTTTTATTTCTGTGAGGAATTTTAATTTAGTTTCTTGAGTTGTTAGGATTTTTTTCTCTCTATTACAAAGAATAGGGATTTTCAGTGGTATTTGAGTGGAAAACTGAGAATTTCCATTTTATGATCTGATTCCAGTGTGTAATTTTGCTGATGGCAAAGTTACTGGTCACATGCAGGTGAACATATTCATATTAGACTTGTATGCACCTGTACATGAAGGTAAGATTTTTAGAATGGCACGTGTTGCAACTTCTAGATGTCATTAGATTAATTAGTTCTTTTTCAATCACCTATAATTCCTCTTAGCAATTTTTAGTAAATGTTACTCAGTGCAGCTAGGGAAGGGTTAGGGTATTCAGCTGTGCCACTTCATTTGTCCAGGAGGGAACAGGTGTTTGATGTCAAGTGAAGAATAAATCTCTGGGACATGACTTAATTGATTGATTTATTGTCCCAAGTGTGCTTGTTTGGTACCCTATATTGCCTAAATTCTGCTAAAACTTTGAAAGTTAATTTCCACACTCATGTTTCCAAACAAATTCAAATGTGTACAGATATAACTGATTTTAAATATCTGTTCAAACACGGCTGGTTTCAAGGCCACTGGAAGTAAGGAGTGTTTCCATTTTGACCATGTTGGAGCTGTTTTCATGAAATTGCTTGAGGAGGTGGATTGGTAGTGAATTCCTCCAAATACCAGTGGAGCTGAGCAGAATTTAGCCTTGTCTTTCCACCATGGTGCTTTCTTCAGAAGGTTGCTGTTCTTAATCTGTGAAAAAGCTCTGCACAATAAGTATGTAAAGATGGGAGCTCTCACAGGAACATACTTAAAACTGCACCACATATGTAAGCAGATGTTATTTTGTGGTTTAGAAACATTAACTTCTTTTTTTTTTTTTTTCTTCCCCTCCAGCTGTATACCAGGATCTTCCATTTGTGCACTTTCTGGATACAGTCAGAAGTTTATGTATCAGTCTATCAAAAACCAGTCTGTTCTCTCTAGTATTTGTGCCTGATATTGCCAAAGACACTTAGATACATTTGGATGAGTTTTTCGCTTTTGGATACATTTTTATTTATTTATTTTGATACATGCTATGTTGAGATTGCTGCTCTGCAGGAGCAGCAGCCAAAAGGAGATGAGACTAATCCTTTGCTTAAACAGTTCAAAGACTAAACTGATATAGTAACTGCTTTTAGACTCTCCAAACTACTTTGTAACAAAAAATATATATTTAACTCTCTCCCTGTGGTACTAAATGCAGTTTTGTTTAATCATCTTCTCTATTTGAGAATGAAATGATTTGGGGTATGGCAGTAGAAGTCCATGTAAGTTTGGGTTGTCGTCTGCCTTTTTTTCACTTAAGTCACACTGCATCATGGTCTCACCTTTTCCTGGAAGAGCATGTCTCTGCTGCCAATGTGGACCTGTTCAGCCACACAGATTGTGTGTATGCATAGCTTTCGTTTTTGGGCATTGTTTTCTGAAATTTGTATTAATTCCTGTTGCCAAGGTCAGGTACTTTTCCTTGCATTCTCTTGCATTGCAGTGTGGAAACGTACCTACTGCCAGCAGCTGGAGATCAATTAAAAAAAGAAAACAATTGGTTGATCAATCCTCTTTATCAAAAGTGACGTTTTCAGATGTGTTCAGGATATCTAACTTCTTTTTTCCTGTTCTAAATCCCACTTCACCATAACCTGTTAATTTCTGCTGGTGGAACAGTTTATGTTGAACGGGCATTTGGAGGGAGATCTCTTGAGCTGCAGAAGCCTTTGAGGAAAAGCTGATGAATGGGCAGAAGTATTGCAGCTGCCCAGGAAGACTCCAGTAACACTTTCTGTGCCTCAGAAAGCCTGGCAACTCCCTGCCTTTCCAGCTGAGTGCCACTGTGAGTCTCACCTCCAAAGAGATGAAAAACATTCAAGATATCTCTGAGCTGTGCAAAGCGTCATCTATCCATTTACTATTGCAAAGCAAGAGGGAAGGTTTGAGGATTTGCATTAGCAGTTAATAATTTCAGCCTTTTCTATCTGATTCCAATGATCTTTTTTCTTGACCTTCCGTTTTGAGGACTTTACAGGTAACATACTACCATGGGAGATTTCATGGTTAAGTTTTTATTTAGTCTGAGGTGGTCTGGTCTTAACCCCTGGGCATATGAACCAGGCTTGGGTTTCTTCTTGGGACACAGCAGCCTCAGAAGCTCAGGGCAACCTTGAGCTGTACTGGAGGTCAAGCTCTGCTGCTTCTCTCCTCATTGCCCCTCTGATAAACAGCAACTTGTAGCTCTGCTGACTCCCTTCTTGCACTTGAGAAAACTGCAGTGCTCAGGTTTCTCTCAGGCTGTAACGTTGCGGGGTGGCAGATGCTCCCAGCCCAGCTGTGCGAGAGGCAGCTGGCTGGTTTGCCTCCTCCAGGGAAAAGGCACTGAGCCAGATTCAGCTTGTTAACTTCCAGCTGGATCTGACTAGCTAGTCTGTCCCAACATCATGCAGAAATGGCAGCTGACATTTAGGAGGTAAGGATAGAACTGCAGACTGTCAAATTTTTGACAAAATTTGAAGCGCCTCTAAAAGTGTTGAGAGGGCTTTCGTAGTACAAAGAATTAATCCAATAATCCATTGTCCGTTGTGCATCTGATCTGGGATAGGTCAGACCTGAAGTCAGTCAGCACTGTGAAACAGACTGTTAACAAACTCCTTCGCTGGCTTTACCATAGCAATTATTTTCTCTTCCTTTTTGCATGAGAATTTTGGTCTACATCCTCTCCTCTGCACTCCACTCTCTTCAAGAACCTTTCCTTGAAGCCTGAGGAAGTGGTTTAACATTGGATACAGACGCAGGCACACAGACACACACAAGCATAAAATCCCACTGATAGAAAAGGAGTGTGACTTCCTGTAGACAGCAGGATTGATGGGGGTGGGAATGGCACAGTTTCTAAAATGCAAACAGCAGAAAGGCAATCCCTGAAGTATATAAAGTTCCTATGATTTAAATGACTAAATCAGCTGATGCTGGTAAGTGTTCTACTGGTTCAGTACAGAGTTTAAATGCATAACCCACAGCCTCTCCATCAACCAAAGTTGGACTGTGGAGCCAAGCATAAAGACCATGGGAGTGGATGATAAAAGAAAGTAGTAGGAATGGTTTTAAGCATCTTACTACATGAACTAAATTGCCATTTTATTGTCAAGTACAACTAAACATAGGCAACTTACCTGCAGCATACAAAATTTCTTTGTTGAACTGTAACCTGGACTTCCTTATTACTGAATTTCTGTTTCTCCTTTGTTAATATGCATCTCATACAGTAAAGAACAGAAGTAAAGATCTCAAGTCAAATGCATCCTGGCCTGGGGTAAGGTTGATTGTGATATATTCAAGGTGGAATAGCAGGAGAATGGTGTGAATGTGATGGATCAATTTTCATTTTTGAATTTTTTTTGTCTATACTACCCCATACGTGTTCTCCTTCTGTAAAATTTTTGCACACCCATCTCCCTACAAACTTGTTGAAACTCCTTCTGAATGCCCTTGATGTTCCCATGTGCCCTCAGGACAGCCAAGCTTATGGCCCTGTGGGGTAAAAAGTTAATGTGACCAGCTTCTCTGCTACAGAACCCATTTAATTGAGTACTTGAACATGTAAATGCCTGAGTGTCCTGCTTCTTAACTAAAATATTCCTAATTCTCTGTGCACTTAATTAGAGAATGCAGGTTTTTCCACAGAGATCCATGCTTTGCAAGGTGGTTGTACAGGAACTGCTGGAGGACCTGGTAAGACAGCATTTGTCTGGAACTTTCCTTTATGACGAAAAATGTAAGTGGATGCTGGTGCAACAAACAGGTTTCTGATAGGCCGGTTGAAGGCTTTAGAGGTGTTTGTCTCTGCAGCAGACTCCAGCAGTACCTGTGCCATCAGTAGGAACAAAGCTATGAGAAAGATCATACTCATTTTTAAGTACAAATGAAAAGCAATCAGCTGAATAAACCCAAAAAAACTTTCTCATTACCAGCCAAGGTAATTTCTTGCTTCTCAACCAGCTATTTATGGGGAAGAAATCCAGTCTTGAAAAGTAGTGTTGAAAAGATCATCTCTTTATCTGAAACTCCTTCTAGGCCTCATGGTGGTGCAGATTTCTAAGAGTACAACTTGAATTTGAGAGAGTTATGACAAGCTTTTCTTTCTCTCCTAATCACCAGATTCTTCAAAAAGACTGTCCCAGTATCACTTGTTGTTCTCTGTTCCTTTTCTCTTGTGTTTTTGAATATGATAAACTAAATTTCACTCTTAGATAACCTTGTGTCCCTACAAAATTTTATTTAGATGTCTACATTCCTAAAAATAATACATAAATGAAGTGTTCCAAGCAGCAAACCGCAGCTTCCTGAGGTATCAGTGGCTGTAAAGCAGTTTCTAGTTCAAGGATTTTGTTTTATAAGTGATATAACATTGCAGAGTCTACATCCAGTATTGCTTTGCTGCACATTGTTTGTGGTTTTTTGAACCATTTTTGGGGGCGAAGCATATGTCATTTCGTTGACTAACATAAACAGAAGGTAGCTAAGATGTTTTCTGTGATATGTGTGCCCACTTCTCTACTTAACAAGGTTTTTTAACTATATAATGCTTCTAGCCTGCAATCAAAACACTACCCACAAGTTGTAGTCATATTTTGTCATTCACGTATTGAAAGTACATTTACTTTTGCAGAAGATTTATGTATATTACTCTGATTTTTGGTATAAATTGTTTTCCTGGTGTCTAAAGTCATGTTTGCTTAAGCAAACTCCTGTGAAAAGGCATCTGACTGCGATTCAGTAGCCAAATGTTTTTTGAAAAGGCATCATAAATGGTAAATTATGATTTCAAGTTCATTTGTCTGGGACAAAGCCAAGCACGATAGGTGTTATGTTCCAAAATTAGTTCAGCGACAGAGTGAGGGGAAGTGAAGGGAGAGAGTGAAATGGTAAATTGGCAATACCAAAATACTTGATTTTCTTGACAAAGTTCTTGTATTTTAATGCAATTCCATTGTTTGGACAGCAACCATATACTTTTTAATTACTGGCAGTAAAACTAATAATTTAAGAGCTAAGAGTGTTACTGTTGGAGGAAGCTATAATTAAGGCTCTGTTTTCATGAGGAAAACAGAGAGTTGAGGCAGCCTTTCAAAGGAGGTGGTAGTTATATGATTTATACATATGTATATATGTATAACTGTGTAGACTGTGTATTGATAAATACATGTTCTCTAGTCTTACTCCAGTAAGTTCAGCAGGAAAGTGTATCCTACGTAACTTCTTAATTTGTGTCTCCCAATGTGCTGTTTCACTCTAAGGTAATTTATCTAGTAATAGTTATAATTTCTTTTGATTGTAAGTCAGAATTCCTTAATTCTATATCTTTTATTGTTGACTGAGAAGGAGAGGTGTATAACAAAGTAAAATTTAATGTATATGGTTAAGAAGTAAGCTGGTTCTGAAATATGCACTGTGTATGTATTTGCACTCATTGTAGCCCGTCTGCTTCCAGAGAGTCAGGGAGACACGGCTGCTACTGAGCACAATAGCTGGAAGACTGTTAGTCGACAAATAAGTGTGGGTGTACTTAAGTATTGTCAGTCAGCAGGTCATTACATACAACTCAGTCTAGACCATCTTGGAATCACTGCAGAAACCACTGGCATATAAATCCCTTTTAGTCTGATGGGCTTCCCTGGGGCAATATTTTTTAGTCGGCAAAGATGCTGTGGAGGCTGGAGCTTGGAGTGGTGATTGCGGCAGCTCCTGTGCACTGGAGCTCTCACTTTACCACAGCGTTCCAGGGCTGTCAGGATTTTGGCTGCCTTCTCCACTGGCTTCCCAGGCACTGTGGTGAGAGCAGACTGGTGTGTCCTGGTGCTGAGCCCTGTGGGCTTCCCCTTAGCCTTAAATATGCTGGAAGGGCGTGAGTACCTGGGAAATTCTCTTGTCAGATGGGCAGCGCCAGAACTTGGCTTATCTTTGAATTATTTATTCTTGTGTTATTCTGCACTGGAGTGAAGACTGATTTTGAAACATGAAGATCTGTAAAGTGGAATAATATTTTCTCAATGTTCTTGCAAATGAGAATGACTGTTTTTTGTATAACAGGATTTTGAAGTATTAGGTAGATTCAGCTAAAGTGTTATGTAGATAGGGAATAAAATACCTTAGAAAACAATATTTAGAATTTCATCACACTAGTGGTGTAGAAGGATAGTGTGACATATAAAATTCTATTCTACTTTATATTATTTTTCTACTTTATATTATTTTTCTAATCAATTCTCCATTTAACCATCGTTGAATTGGCAGATTAATTGCCGTTTGCAGTCAGGCATTTGTGGTGATTTTATTTGAATTGTAATGGGGCAGAGTTCAAGTCTCTAGCATTAAAGTTTATTTTGTGAGCGAATTGGAGTAACCAGAACATTTTGTGTGGCTTTGTGTAAACAGATAATTTTGCATGTGAGATAGTTTGGTTTTGAGGCAACTTCTTCAGAATCAAGTTAGGACTGTCTGTAGATAAACTGCTGAAGTGCTGTGAGAGGATGTGGGGTCCACTACTTAATGTCCCAAAGGACAGTGGTGGCAAGTGGTGTCCCTCAGAGGCCCACACTGGGCCCAGTACTGTTCAATATCTTCAATATTGACACAGTGGGACCAAATGCATTTTCAGCAAGTTTGTGGAAGACACCAAGCTGAGCGGTGTGGATGACGTGCCTGAGGGAAGGGATGCCATCCATATGGACCTGGACAAGCTTGAGACATGGACCCATGGGAACATCATGAGGTTCAGCAAGGCCAATTGCTGGTGCTGTACCTGGATTAGGGCAACCCCCAGTATTGATCCAGGCTGGGGGATGAACAGATTCGAGCGGGATTTGGGGGTGCTGGTGGATGAGAGGCTGGACATGACCCAGCAATGAGCACTCGCAGCCCAGAGAGCCAAATGTGTCCTGGGCTGCATCAAAAGCAGTGTGGACAGCAAGGAAGGGGTTTCTGCTCCTCTGCTCCACTCTGCTGAGATCCCACCTGGAGTGCTGCATGCAGCTCTGGGGCCCCCAGCATAAGAATAATGTTTGTGATAGGACAAGGGATAATGGTTTTAAACTAAAAGAGGGGAGATTCAGGCTAGATATAAGGAAGAAGTTTTTTACAATGAGGGTGGTGAAATACTGGAACAGGTTGACCAGAGAGGTTGTGGATGCTCCATCCCTGGAAACATTCAGATTGAACAGGGCTCTGAGGAACCTGCTCTAGTTGAAGATGTCCCTGCTTATTGCAGGGGGTTGGAATTACATAATCTTTGAATGTCCTTTCCAACCCAAATGGTTCTGTGATTCTGTGAAATTGTTCATGCATCCTTCTGGTTTTTTTCATATATGAATAATTTTTAAAAGCTAAAGTAAAATGAATACGTTTTACAGTGTTTGTGGCAAAGCAGAGCTAAGCATACCACCGTGGTTTTGTACAGGTATATATCACAATTATGTTTTTCTCTCCAGCTTTGGAGACGAAGGAGGCAGCTGTTCAGGACCATAATGGAGAGTGAGGGAAAACTGTTCTTTTGGCACCTGGGATTATTTTCCAATTTCTAATTTTTACATTTAACCAACCCTGAAAAAGCACACAAAATGCTGAAACACAAAGTGTTAAGCATGACTTTCCAGCTCATAGGTTACGTTTAAAGCAGAATCATGTTGTTATGGTTCCTGATAATATTTTTGGAATTAGAAACCTGTCAGTGTTTCCATTTGCTGATAGGGAGCTATAACTGGCTATAAAAACATGTTCCCAGCCAAGGCGTGCCATATGAGGTTGTTGCTGAAAAGTAATTAAAGTCTGGCAGCTTTGAAATGAGGCACATCAACAAGATTGGTAAATCTGCTGTTTTCTGTTGGTGCTGCATTTCTAGAAGTCAGGAAATGTATGACAATAGGTGGCTGTTCAGGGTGTGCTTTTATGGGTCACTGCAGAATCAGGTCTGGGTGGATGATTTTGCTTTGTCTTTAGTGTTAGGTTTTCTTGTGGTCTGGATGTCATTTCACAAATTATAGATATTTTAACACCTTCTATCCATTTCCTAAATCTTTTGTGCAATTGGTCCTTTTCCTTTGGTTCACCACAACTTTAAGTAGCTCCAGCACATTCTTCCAATTTACAATGTCTCCCTGACTCACCAGCTGGACTCCACACGTAGCCTTGGTGCTCCAGGAAGAAAGACTTGGCATCAAGTGAGTATGGGGTTAATGAAAGCCTGGAGTGGGAAGTTATAAAAATCAGATGGTTATAGTAATTTTAAGGGGCTGTACACTGAGTTTAACAGCTCCATGGGGCATGGTGATATGTATATATATAAGGAGTGGAGAAGGGGAGAATGGGCATAATAAGGTGCCATTATTTATATATATTAATACGTGTATATATATCCCTCTTCTCTCTCCCCTTTCATTCCCTCTTTTCAGGAGATTTGATATGTTTTGCCAGAATCCCAGTCTGACCTGACTGCAGTGTATCATCAAACTATCCCTAGAGAAAGTTTGCAGAGGGGAAGCTGTTTTCAAGATTCAGTTTTCTCTGACTGCAATGAAATATTTAACTCTGATAATCACACATGATTATTTCTCCTGCATTTGCCATGGTAATTCTAAATCATCTATCTCTTATCATGATCAGATACTTATCTGTTTCATTTTTTGTTCAGGAAAATGTCAGAGAAGTTTTTTAAAAGGAAAACAGCCCCAAAATTAACTTGAATTTTGGTTTGTGCCAAATTCAGGGTCAGAATCATATGGGCCATTGCTCCTGCTCAGGTGGAAAGAGGTAAAGGGTTGACTGTATTCACAAACTTCTCTTGACTGGCTGCCTGTAGTGCCCAGTGTGGGGGCAGTGGTGCAGGCAGGAGTTCACAGCTCCATCTGGAGGCACTGGCAGTTGCTGTTTATACAGGTCTTGATGCTTCCATCCTTGTCCCTTTGTGGAGCAGAGGCCAGAGCTTGATCTCAGTGAGCTGGACCATAGAACCTTGTCCTGACCCTGGTTATAAGGAGATAGTGATGTTAAGCATACTTATTAGGCATAAGAGGACATGAAAATTAGGAGTTGCTTCATGTTTAGGGTTATGCTGTATCTTAATGATTGTAATCTGTGGAAAATGAGTGTTTAAGTAACAGTGAATAGTAGTATGTTGAGGCATGATGATTTCAAAATCAAAAAAAATTAGATAATATGAGCTTATCAATATAAAAAATCTTTTATAAGAAAATGTCTTCTATGGCATTGTCCTGCATTTGTTCTCTATCATTCTAGCTCCATAATGTTAAAAAGTGGTTGTTTGTCTTGTTGGCTTTGCAAAGGCAGCATTGTGACAAAAATTTCTTGTATATTTCAAGAACAATGAAATAAAATTGCAACCTATATTCTGCTTTTACTTACATCTTTTAGTTATGAAGGTCATTTTTTAAAACAGTTTAAAAGAAAGCATAGGGAGTACAAAACCTTTGAGGGAAATACAAATCCTTGTTTTGATGTTGTTTAATTAGTTGTTTTGTAGGCTGGTTTTGGCAGGGAGTATAAATGCATATATGTAGTATGTGTAGGAGTACATAGGAGTATATGTATATGTGTGCATGTACATAGGTGCACACACATGCTCATAACTTGAGCAAACTATTATGGCAAGTCCTTAAGGCTCAGCTGTGGAACTCCACTTTTGGTTTGGCAGTCATGTTTTGGAGAGGAACTGTACTTTGAAGAATATTCTAACGGCATAATTTATTCAATTTTTAGAAAATATACTTGAAAGCAACAAATAGATTGTTTCTGTATGCTTCACAGTGTCAAAAAAATAATAAAAGCAAACAAAAACCCAATACCACAGAGACTATGTATCTTGAGGTTTCATTTAAATAAAGTGTTCCAATAGACATTTGAATATAAATGTGTTTAATGGTGTTTTTGCAGAGGCAGAAAATGTGTTATGGCTTTCTAAAAATATGCCTCTGGTGGTAGAGATGAAAATGTCCTTATGAGTCTCAGCTGCAGCTTTATGTGTTACAAATACTCCTTAAAAATCTTAGAAACTAAAAACTCAGCTAAGTCTGAGCTACACAGTGAGAAATGAATTTAAATGTATTGCTTTCTTCCTATCAAATAACTGTGAAGAAAACGGGTTTATTAGGAGTCATTTGAGTGCACTCTCCTTCCCAGTACACAAATTTTCATTTTACATGCAATGAAGTAAATTTGTTCTCCGTCATTTTGACTTCTTGTTCTAGAGCTCAGACAAAGTTTTTTTTATTACATGTAGTTTTGTGAATGCAAATGCTTATTTTTTTATGTCTTAATATGGGACTTTAGACAAATGAATAGGAGAGCATGTTTAGTACTACTAATTTTTAGGCTTCTGTTGTTAAATAACAGTGTGGCTAGGACTTTCTTTACTCATGTGTTGTTATTTGGGCTGTCCACAGGCTTTCTTGAGAAAGAGGTTTTGCCTATCTTTACAGAAAACACTAATCATCTGCTTTCACTGGGGAGAGGATTTTTCTTTTTTCCAGTTAATTACTTTGAGTCAAAATGTCTCATAATGGGAGTTGTAATCATGAGCAGGTTGAGTTAAAGACCATAGTTGCACCAAGGCTGTACTACACCATCCTTTCTTTCTGGAAAACTTCCAACAAACATTTATCATTCAGAAAACTGTACCAAGAGACAACTGGAGCACTCCTGACTGCTACTGTCTCAGTTGAAATGATTGGAATCTGTCCATGTACAGCAATCTTGAAAAAAAAGCAACCCTGTTTGAATATCTATTTAGCTGCCAGGTTTTCAGTGCCTCACAGGAAATTTTTTCTGCATTTTTCAATGGCTGTTTTTTTCAGTGGCTTATGTAATTTTTATATCAGGTGGTCTCTAGAATGAAATGCTTTGAGAACTAATAGGAGAACTTTGGAGGATTAATGAAATGCTCCAGAAATTAATTTTTCCCATTTTTAATAGATTGAACTCTTCTCTCTCTCTCTTTTTAAAATAAAATATAAGCCCATGTAGCTTCTTCCTTTAAGCCACTGACCCTTCTTCCTTTCAGAGATAGTGAAGTTCCATTATCTCAGTTTTCAGAAAGAGGAAAGAATAAGGAAGTTATTTAACCAAGTCATAAAAACAGCTATGCCCAAATTATTGCTTGAACTTATGTGTCTTATCCTAAATTGAGGACTCACTAAGCTAGTTCATTCCTACTCTCCTCTCAGAGGTATTGCCTTTGTAATAAAAGGGAATAAAAAATGAAGAGAAATACTATATTGTAATTTGTTTTGTTACAACCAGGAAGGACTGTAACTAAAATACATTGACAAGTATTATTACCTTTTACTCAGATGTATGCAGACTAAAGATTCAAACTGGCACAAAGCACTTCAATTCAAAGTTTACTGAACTGTGTGTCACAGACTACAGCAGCGACCAAGCAGCCACAAACCACTTCAGGTCCTTGGAAAAGTGAGAATTAACTAAATGAAAATTGCCCAGATAGTCTCAGCTAGTAAACCATGCCACATGCTGCAAGTCTGAGCTGATTTGATGATTTGATGGAAGAAAATTCCTTTTTGTATGCAATCTGATAACTAGCTTGACTCGGAGTATGTTGGAGACATATATGAATTAGACATGAGTTTTGAACTAGTGTATTATTTCTGCCTCCTTATGGTCAGTCTCTGATCATTCAGAGGAAGAAAAATAATTTTCCTTTGTTCTTGGGAAGCTGCATCTGCTGGTTACATGTTAAAGCTGGTAACTTTTCAAGGTTATTGGCTGCGCCCTGAAGTGTGAGACTGTGTGTAATTTATAAACCTATGTGTCTCTGCTCTTTTCAAGAGGTATCTCTGTGGGGAATTGTTAGCAGGTTATTAGCCAGTAGAGGATATTGTCTTGTTCTTTCCTGAATTTCATGTCATTTGAGCTGAGTTTTGTTGCTACCTGTAGGTCTTTTCCTCTGGCAAGAAATTTTTGTTTCTTAAGATGGCTCACTTTGTGTGGGAAAAGGTACTTCCAGCTATGAAGGTACCCTTTTGTTACCTTATTTGCTGTTACAACACATTTCTAAAATGTTTTTTTTTCTATTACATTCATTGATACTTGTTGTGTCCCTCCATGGGAACTCCTGTGTAAAGGAATATACCTGGACATCCAGAAAACTTTGCATGTCTTCATGTGCTTTGTTATCTACTCCCCCTCCATCAAAGTGTGTTTCACATCCTGTAGCTCAAGCTGCCTCCTTCTTCAGGCAAGAAGTGAAATCTGATGTTTCACATGCAGGTTGTAGGACCCCAGGGTGAGTCCTGTGGAAGTGACCTCTCTGGCAGGATTTTGGGCTTCCCTTAGTAATCTCCTGCTCGAAGCAGGGTCAGGTGTGATGCCAGACCAGGTTAATTGGGCATTATGTACTTGGGGCTTGAAATGGCTGTGCCTTTTGTTTAACTGTTCATGAGTGTTGTGACACCACTTGGAGTCCTGGACTTATTCAAACTGAGTAACTCTTGAAGTAACCACAGCATCCATGTAGCTTTGAAATTCCTTCCTGGGCAAGGATAAGACAGTATTTCTCTCTGCCTAATGCTTCAGGAAAATTTTGGCAAAAATTCAATTTGAGTTGTAGTGGATTCAGCCCAAGAAGACAACATGGAACCTTAAGTGCTATCAGTTTTCTAGTGCAAACATAATCTTTATCTGCTCTCTGCCAGCTGCTGTACTGAGGAGATGCAGTGCTGCATCTACACAGTACCCAGCTCAGTTTGTCTTCAGAAAAATCACATCTACCAGGCTTCCTCTTCCACCATACTCTGAGGAGCAATTTCCTTCTCTGTGATCAGAGCATCATTCTCAACCTGTGATGCCTAGCCTGAAATCCCAGTTCCCTCCACCAGGCTTGGACACCTGGCAAATCTACTTGTACAGGCCTTCACTGAAGCTTGAGTCAGAGCTAGCTTTGCTCAATGTAAAGAGCTGTGCATCATTCCTTCTGCAAAACTTCTGATACTGTGAATATAACCTTTCATGAATTTTAAAGTTCCCTGCTTAGCTACTTATATCTAAGGACATGAAATCTTCCAGACTATTCACAGCTATCTAAACCTTGAATTTCTTCATTCCTAGAGGCTACCACTTTCTGTGCCTTTCCATTTAATAGTGTTCCTAAAAATAAAAAAAACCCCAAAGCCTCCATTTACATGCTGTTCACTATTTCAGATGTTTGGTATTGATGAAACACTAAGCAGTGATGCAGGCATGTTCTTCACTGTTAAAAAATTACAATTGCAATCAAGCATTTATTTGTTTCCTTTGTCCCTTCATGTGCCAATCCTGTTGAACAATAAAATGTGACAGTATCAATAGTTAAGGTGTGGTCATTAGTTTACTGGTACCTAATATAACAATGCAAACTACTACTTAGTCTTTGCTTCTGTTTATTTCTGCTGGAATTTCTGCATGAGTGCAAATTTGGTACCTGTGACTTTTAAAATATGTTTCATTTCATCTTCCAGGAAGTGAAAAGAAAGACTTTGCCTAAACTCCTTCTCTAACTACATTTACATTTTTTTTTCTGTTCCTCAGTGTTTTCTACCTTTTTAGGATTTTTTTTATAAAAGTAGGAAAAGGTAAAGTGAAATATCACCCATCATGCATAAAGTCTTCTTGTATATCCTTTACTTTTGTCTTAAGCAGAGTGTTCTGGATCTTCATGTCTATAGCTTCAGTGCTGCCAATAATGTTTTGTCTTCTGTGGTTTGGGTGGATCTGGATTTGGAGCTGTGTTTTTGTTGGAATGCCTCTACATTGGATCCCTGGTGTTTTCAGTGCTTGGAAAAGTTATAACTTACAATGGAAGACAAAGTAAACCCACCATCAAAGGAGAAAAAATTAAATCTCTGTTTATTCACCTGCATGCTAAGATGAATCTTATTCATAGCAGCTAGCTGAAATATTCTAGATATTAAAAGACTTGGAAAAAAATGAATTTTTTTACATGCCTGGGACTTTGTTCCAATAGGATTTGTGTCCAGATGTTGATTTGCACCAGCAATATGCTGGATGAAATTTGTGTTGAATGTGCTAGCAGATAGTGGCAAAGAATATATACATGGGAAAAATGCATTTCTGTGCAATTCTGTAATTAAGGAATAGGCTGTGACAGCCTCTGTATTTCTGAATAACTATAGCATGGGAATCTGAAATGGAAAATCTGAGAATGGTGTCCTTTTAAATTACTTTTAACCATCTGAGTGGTGAAAAAACTGCTTTGTGGACTCCACTGGCCAGGCCTCCCCACTGGCCTGGTGTTAGGAGGAAAGAGTAAAGGAGTGTTTGTTGTTTTAAGTTTTGTTTCCCTTTGCAGCTTTTATACCAGCACTATAAATAAAGAGTTGGTCCAAGGTATAGTAAGTCTAGCTTCTAGACTTCTAGACTTCTTCTAGCTTCCAGAAGAAGCATGACTATTTTTCTGTATTAGAAATGTAACTATCAGCCTCAGTTGGAGCATCTGCTCATGCCTCTCAATGAAATTTATTATCAATGGAAGGCAAATAACACACCCACTTCAAATAATCTGGGGAACATGGTGGCTTTCATGTACTGTCTTCCCTGCATATCTCTTCCCACATACAAAACCTAGAAGGAGCTCCTGTGCCTCATATATGGGTAAGACACAGTAGATGTAAGTGAAAAAGAGATAAGTACTCAGCTGAGAAATGTGAACTTTCAAAACCTGTTTTGGGGGACACAGCAGTTGGTTTTGAAAGCCCGCAGTTTCTGCTGTAGATGGTTTAAGGTCAGCTCTGTGCAGGCTCCCTGTCTGAGCAGCCAGGCTCTTCAGCAGACACGCTCCTGGTGAGACACACTGTCTGTAGCAGAGCTGAGGCTGCTGAGTTTCTGTGGTGGCCTGATGGAGGGGAGCTGTAGCTGTCCCTTCAATGAAACCAACTTGCTGGGCCACTGTACTGTGAAAAGAAGAGATTTTCTCAACCTGTAGTGTGGGGAGATTTCCTTGACCCTTAGTATTTCATTTGTCTGTCAGTGCCCCAGGGAAGTTGAGACTCTTGTTCCCCATCAGTCTGTCAGTGTCCCATTACAGGGACCCTTCACTGAACAGTCTTGGATCAGAGGGTGGTTTGCCTGACTTAGGCAGGGACACAACAGCATAAAGGAGACCCCCCGGGGGGTCTTCCCATTTTATTTGAGGGTGTTACCTGCTGTCAGTGACTGCTTGTGCCCGTGAAGAATTCAACACTAACAGTTTACAGAATAACACTCTTTGTTAATATAAATTTTGACAGATTAAGATTTGAGGATTGCCAGTTATAGTATCTGACTGCAAAAATGTATTCAAAGCAGTATTGCTAATCCCCAGTAAAAGTATTCAGTGTGCATAGGGTATGGTTCTTACCCAACAGGTGTCCCTGTGGGGGAGAAAACAGGTTCAGCCCATTGGCTGGTCCCAGCAGTTATGACAGTCTTCCCTGACATTTCCCCATTCTCAGCTTACTATTTCTTTATGTTTAGGTGGAGCTTGAGTGGCTCTAGCCATACATACCTGTGTTACTGAGTGGTGTAAAATTATCTTGTTTTGCACTTAAAAATACAGTAAAGAAATACAGAGCACATGTTTAGTGAGGGGTGGTCATATCTTGGAGTTGGGTAACTTTGGATGGAGATTAATATTATGATTAGGTTACAATGAACTGAGTTCATCCGAGGAGAGCATTTTCACCACACTTGCTAGACTCAGCAGCTGGACACCTTCTCCTATCTCCCCTGGCTGACAGCTGTTGTGTAGTTTATCAGCTGCAAAGTACCATCGAGTTACCCTCCCTGCAAGGATTTCTACAGAGCCTGGCTGCGGTGTCTCCACATTGTTCCATCCCTGCTGGTTGCAGCTGATGTGTGTGGGGAGTCACTGTGGAGCATTCCAGCCAGAGAGCAGCAGCTGCACTTTACCCTGTGCTTTCCATAGCGTTACAACTTCTATTAGGATGTGAATGTAACTTCTCAGTTTCTGCTTGTGTTACCCCCAGCCCTCTTTCCACCAAGACAGAAGAGCGCCGTCATTGCTTGAAGGGCATTTCAGAGAGAGCTGAAGGTTGGAGTAGATCTGAGGGGTGGAGCAGACTGGCTGTCTGGCCTCTGTCCCATCCCTTGATTTGTGCAGTCTTCATCAGATATCAATAATCTGTGCTGTGGCTAAAGTCAATGATTGAGGTGCTCTTCCTCCCTGTCTGAATTGCTGGGTTTGAGGAAGAACAGCACCTTCTTTTAAGGAGTGGTTTGGGGAATTTCTACATTTTAATCTCTAGACGTGTAAAAAGGAGGAAGTGTAATTAATATAAAATCTAAATAACAACATTTGAGAGACAAGTTATCCTTCAAATGTACTCTATGTTGAAAGTCCTCTTGAGTTTTATGATTGGAATTTCTTGAGGTTACTATACATGAAGCTACTGACATTTCATCGCCTTATCTGGGACTTACAAAATATCCTAAAACCCAGTGGGAGCTTATGCAAAGCTTGCATCATGGATATTTTTACAAAGACTGAAGATACCAGATAAGAAAAATACTTTTGAGATTTGGAGTAGACAAAACTGCCCAGAACTGTGCAAATAGTATATAATTGGCAGATATTTTCTGCCAATATAACAGTGTTTCAACACTGTTAGATCTATAGGTTTCTAAAAAGCATCAATCTTTCAACTCATAAGGAGATGAAACAGAGGCCATCTTGGAAGGACTCTTCTCAGTATGATGAAAACTGAAGCAGCCACTTTACAAATCAGCAACTTCAGTTGATTAAAAGAAGTGGCTGGTTCAGTTGTTGGAGTAATGCAATTTCTTACTGTATCTGAAATGGATTGGCCTATAAATTAAAAATCAGAAATAGGATTGGCAACATACACATGAATGTGCATCTTGTGAGATTTCGAATACCAAAATGAGTACTTGGTAGGGAACTAGGCTTGAAAAGAAATGACCTGTGAGTGGTATTTGTGGACCAGTTGGTTGGTAAGGCTTGGTTTGTTTTGTTTTTTTTCTGGACAGGGTCTTTAGTTGTCCTGTTTGCATGAACACAATGGAGCAGGTCTTATTTTATTTTATCTTTTTTGTTTGTTTGTTTCTGAGTATACTCTATGGTTGTGATACTTGGACCTTTTATCACCAGTGTTTCAAGTGTGTTCAATTGCTCTCAGTTACAACAGGAAAACCTAGAATAAAACTGGTGAATCTATGAACAGAAAATATAAATAAAAGCTAAAATTTCCTAGGACGTTGCAACAAGGGGTATGACACTTTCCTCTCCCTGGCTATTTCTGTAGTTGTTTTTTCAGGAAGGCAGGTGATGAGGTGGTGTTTGTGACCTGCAACAGATGTTCTATATTTTTTTTTCCATCCTGTGGACAGAATGAACTTCCCATGGATAAAATGTAAATTGATGACAGCTCTGGATTTCCATACTGGAAAGACAAGTACCATTAGCAGGGAACACTGGGGAAATGCAAGAGGTCTGCTCCATTTTCAGGGGAAGGGGAAATGGCTGGGAATTAAACACAGAGAAATTGTGGAAGAGAATTCACATCCCAAGTATAAGAAGGAAGCAGCATTCAGTGGTATTAAGGCAAGTGAGGATTGGTAGACTGTGAGCAGTGGACAGAAGAGGACAAGAGGAGTTAAATGGTTCCAGATGACAGTAGGTATCCAGAAAGTGAACTATGAGAGAGATCTTTAAAAGCTCCAGGTGGTCAAAAGAAAAAAGATGGCTGAGATACCTCTGTTAGTAGCAGTTCATCCCAGCTGGAAAGAGAATCAGCAATGTTCTCAAAACATCTAAGTAACCAAGCATCCTGAAACCAACATATGTGTCATTTTATTGGAAAAGTAGACTTCTGAACTTGGTATGCAAGGATCATTTTGTAATATTTAGTGACTAGGCTAATGCTTAGTCACTAAATATTACAAAATATCACAACATGTAGGTGATTTCTTGAGACTTGCCAGGGTGCTGAAGGAGAATAATATCAAACTGATCCTCATAGTGATTCTCCATGTCATGGTGGTGGGAAAAACCATACAGAAAATTCTGAAAGTATTCAGCTGGAGACATGTGTAGCAACAGTAAAATGTTTTGATTTGGAAGTGGAATAAAATGCCACTGTCTTTTGAGTATAGATGGAATGAAGACAAGTTTCTTAGAAGTCTACACTAGAATAACCAGAAGGACATTATATCAATAATGAATGATCAGTAATGAGATAATGAAATGAACTGATAAGTGAGAGTAGTCTAAGCATGAAATTGTGATATTGAAAATATAATTAAGACCTCCAAGGGAAGTGAAGGAATAATAACCAGCCAAAATTGCTCATTTACAACTAAAATTCAATGAGATTTATACCAAAATCATTTAAGTGAAATGCCACCCTACAGTTAATCTGTCTTCAGGGGAAGAGTGGGGAGGATGCATTTTCTCAGTTGTGGAAAAGTTCAGCGAAAATTATCCTGAGTGTTGAAGGCCTGGTGCCCTGAGAAGGAACACTGAGTGATCTCCTATGTAACAAAAAAAACAAAAAACCAAACCAAAACAAAAAGGCTGCATCCTACCCAGAGCAACATGGTGCTTTGGAAATAATATCTTCATGGTCAAAAAAATTTACATCACACATGAATGTTTCAGGAGAGTAAAATCTAGGAAAAGTAGAGAAGTTGTATCACTATTTTATATCGGTGCAGTTGCTTTTCCAATGCTGAGCTGTTTTTTAGTATCCATAAGCCTGTTGATAAAATTGTAAGGGATTGATCAAAGTACTGGTTACTTTGCCTTGTGGTGAGACATTCTGGAATCTTGCTCTGTTTATCTTAGCCATGAGAAAGCTAAGACTTGACCAGATCAGAGGGTCTGCATTGGGAAAAAAAAAAGTTGAAAAGCTGTTAACAAACTGGCAGGCAAAGATATAAAAAGGTCCAGTGGTTGGTCCTTGAAGTTCAGAATTCCACTGCACATTTTCAACAGTGTGAGTGATTAGCCTCTATGATATCTTAACAAAGGTTGTGGTGGTTTCCTTACCACTGACAATTTAAAAATTAAGATTGAATGGTTTCTTAAATGATATGTTTCAGTAAAGCAAAAGTTCTGTGGCTTCTTTGTACAGGGCATTGGCCTAATTTTTCATAAAAATCCCCTTTGACCCTGAATTTTTAAATTCTCTTAAAGACAATTACTCGAAACAAGCTAGTCTTTTTTTTTTTTTCTAGTTGAAGTTTTCTGCCTAGAACTTACTTTTGCTTTTACAAAGTTCCAATGAAAAATAGGTCTTTTTCTTGGCCAGCTTCTGTTCACAGCCAGTCAGATGTTTTTCAGCTGTAGTGAACTTGCAGTGTTACAGTCTTAGTGCCTTGGTATACTATGTAGTATTGGTTTATCTATAGGGCTGTATTTTTGTTCAATTCCTTGATGCCCCTGAAGACATAAGGCAAGCACAGGTGTATTTTATTGAGATATGTAAGGGATATCTTCAAAGCATTAATTGAATTCAGGATTGTGAAATCTACTGTTTTGCAATAAATGCAGCTTGTAGTGGTCTTTTAGTTCCTCACCTCCTTTGAGTCCCATCTGCACATCTCATGTTTACAGTGGTAAGTGTCTTGGAGACATTTCTGCTAGATCTGTACTAAAATCCAGTTACGAGCATTCCTGTGGCTGCAATCCCAGTTAGGGTGAGAGTGTCATTAAGCTGGCCATTGTATCAGCAAGCTCAGTTTCAGAGAGCTCAAAAGACCAAAGACTGCCAAAGAGAGACGCAGTGACCAGATACAAAGTGGTATTAGGGACATGGTGAGCGTGTTAGCCTGGCTCTCTAAAGAAATGCTCATTAGGGAATGACTTTACTGCGTGTTTCTCTGCCAGGATCTCCTCTTTCTCCAACTGTTTTTGGATTCATTTGCCTATTTCAGCCTGGTTTTTACAGAAGCATGATAATACCAGGTTCTTGTGGTGAGCTGAAGCACCAGGTTCAAAAGAGCTTTGTGACACCCAACAAATGGGTATACAAGACACAAATTGGAAGCAGTTGTAGTATGGGCTGCAGGACAGTAAGATCACAGAAAATCAAATGCTCTAAGTTCTCTTGCTTACAGAACAACTTGTATTCTTGTGGGGAACAGGCTAGACTCATTTTGATTCTCTTGTGATTTTAAATAGTCATAACAACTCACTTAAAACTGCTTCAGCAAAGTGCCTTAAATACATTTGATCTAGACAAGAGTTAAAGTAATTAGCTGACATTTGATTTTACTTGATATGGATCCAAACCATGAAACTTTGAACACCCTTAGGGTTCAGAAGTGTTTCATTCAGTGTTTGGGTACTAGTCTGTGTTCTCAAGTAACCTTTTGAAACTTGGCAAATTTATTACCAGATTTAAAATAAAGGCATGGGGAATCAAGTCTGTAAATGCTTTTTCTTTAACTATAGAGGTGCTCTGGACTATAGTTCTAGAAGCAGAAGGAATAGAGAATGTGTTACCTGCATTAAGGTGTGTGTTTGTGTTTATATGCAGGGTTCACACCTGTGTACATACTTATGTGGTTGTACAAAACATTACTTCTGCTGTAAGGACCTTACAGTCTTAATAGAGAACCAGGGCAATCATGTGCTTTGAGAGCCAGAGGATGGTGCTAACTTACAGCATGTGTACATTTTCAGTTTTATCATGTGGTGACAGCAGCACTCTGACACAGGTTAACATTTGTGGGCCTTGTGGAAGGAGCCAGTCTCCATGAGGGATTTGGCTGGAGGAGACCTGCCTGCTTGGCACACAGAGATGAGGAGGGTGTTCCAGGCAGGGTTGAAATAAGGATGAGTAGCATGATGTTTTACATTGCGTGAGATGCAGTCAGTAATCTGGAATGTGATAGACTATGTTTTATAAGCTTGTTATTTTTTCTTGCAAACAAATATAGAGGGGAAGAAAAGGAAGTTATGAAGAAATTTAAAAGGAAGTGTATAGATGTTTTTGTTGAAGGTGGAGGAGTTTGCTTCCTCTTCACAGAACAATTGTATGCAAAGTGGAAAAGCTATATGTGTTAACAATACATCCAATTTGCTGTGTTAAGAAACCTAGATGGGAAGGGAAGAATTTGAGGGAGGGAGGATTTTGTCGGATTTAATTATGTCCTATGTATATAGGGCCAAAAGAGGCACGGTTAAGGGGGTATCTTAAAGATGGCATCCTTATGTGACCCCAAAACCAGTGCTATGGTATTTGATTTGTTAATATTTATGTTCATTGTTCAAATACTTTGTTAGTAGATCATATCACAAATTTCCCTGGCTCTGGGAGAAATTGAAATAATGGAAAGGTTGCAGAATTCAAAGCTTCCCATGAAGTTCTGAAAAGAAAACAAGCAACAATAATGTGGAAGAACATGGATTCAGTGATATACACTTTACAGTAACTTACTATATGCAAATTACCTGGAAATTACTCAGTTTAATACCTAAGCAGCACAGTGGGAAGTTTTCAGATTCGTTCACAAAATTTGCTCTTTTTAATGCAATATGCAAATCATATTACTGTTCCCTTACCATTATAATTCTTCAGTGATTTTTAATTTTTTAATGCCCTAAAGAAAGAGAAAAGCTAGGAGAGCAAAGCTAGGGAAATTCATCAATGTGACCATTAATTGTGATGTGACCATCATGTGACCATTAATTAAGTAATGAATTTGAACACTGTCCAAATTCAGTGTGAGTTAAATAATTGCTCATTTAAGTAACAATAAATACAATATATCTGAGGATTTCAGAGCAGTTTACAAGTTTTGAATTTCACAGCATTCCTGTAAGAAGGTAAAAAAAATACAGCTATAGAAATAAAATATTTTTTTTAAGCCTGCTCAGGAGATGCAGAAGGAGGAGGGTCCAGATATCATGGTTTGGGAAACTTATGCAATTTACAGAATTAATATATTACTGAGCTCTTTAATATATCTTGAGCTGACCTTAAGCTGTGAAAGATGTGCCATCCATTTCCTGGACAAATAATAACATAGGATAATGGAAGATCACTTTATCCTGTTAGCTCCTTTTCTATGGAGCTGAAGCCCAAAGGAGTCAGCATAATTAAATTAGCCTACCGAAACAAAAGGTTATCAATAAAGACATCTTACCAGAAATAGACAGAAAAGGTGCTTGGAAAGAGTAACATGTGGCAGTAATAAAGGAAAGTTGGACAGAAGAGTCAAACTCAAGACACATTTTGTGGCCAAGAAGTCAGAATTTTCATGAAGATCCATGAGAGAGGATGGCAAAGAAACCTGCTTGGAGGCCTGATATGTATCTGCTCCAGAGCCTAATTCTTGCTCCAGAAGATCTTGTTTAAGTTGGAAAAGACCTTTCAGATCATTGAATAGAGCCATTAACCCAGCACTGCCAAGTCCACCAGTAAACTATGTCCCTAATCACCACATCTACACATTTTTTTAATAGCTCCAGGTGTGATGATTCAACCACTTTCTTGGGGAACCCTTTCCAAGGCTTGACAACCCTTTCCTTGGAAAAGTTTTCCTAATGTCCAATCTAAACCTCCCTGGCACAACTTGGGGCTATTTTCTCTCATCCTATTGCTTGTTATATGGGAGAAAAGACTGAACTCCACCTTGCTAGAACTTTCTTTCAGGTATTTGTAGAGAATGATGTACTTCCTGATCCTCCTTTTCTCCAGGCTAAACAACCCCAGCTCCCTTAGCAGCTCCTCACAGGACTTGTGCTCCAGACCCTTCACCAGCAACATGGCCCTTCTCTGGACACGCTCCAGCACCTCAGTGTCTTTCTTGTAATGAACGGGGCCTAAAACCCAACACAGGTTTTGAGGTGTGCCCTCACCAGTGCTCAGGTACAATCACTGCCCTGGGCCTGTCACACTATTTGTGACACAGGCCAGGATGTCACTGGCCTTCTTGGGCACCTGGGCACACACTGGCTCGTGTTCAGCCACTGGGCAGCTTTCCAGCCCTCCTTCCCCAGCCTTTAGCTTTGCATGGGGCTGTTGTGGCCCAGGCGCAGGACCCAGCACTTGACCTTACTGAAACTTACACTCTCAGCCTTGGTCCATAGATCCAGATCCCCCTGCAGAACCTTCCTACTCTCAAGCAGATCAACACTCCTGCCCAATTTACGTCATCTGCAAGCTGACATAGGGTCCCCTCAATCCCCTCATCCAGATCATTGACAAAGACATTAAACAGGACTGGCCACAGTGCTCAGCCCTGCAGAGCACCACTGGTGACCAGCTGCCAGCTCTGTTCACCACCCCTCTCTAAGCCCAGTCATCCAGCCTGGTTTCTTGCTGAATGAAGAGTACTCCCATCCAAGCCACAAGCAGCCAGTTTCTCCTGGACAATGCGAGGGAAATGGTGTCTAAGGCTTTACTAAAGTCCATGTAGAAACATCCACAGCCTTTCCTTCATTATTATGTAGATCATCTTGTCACAGAGGAAGATGAGGTCAGTCAGGCAAGACCTTCATATCATGCTGACTGGGTCTGATAACATGTTTGTCCTGTGTGTGCTGCATGATGGCACTTAAGATGATTTGTTCCATGACCTTTCCCAGCACTGAGGTCAGATTGATGGGCCTGTAGTTCTCTTATCCTCTTTCTGAGTCACCTTCCAGATGAACGTCACATTGGCCAACCTCCAATCAGCTGGGACTTCCCTGGTTGACGAGTAAATGATCCTCCACCAGGTCCCCAGTATCCTTGTGTGGATTTCATCACATAAATTTGTATGACTAAGTTTTGTTACTGACCATTTCCCGTGGATGATGAAGGCTTCATTCTGCTCTCTGTCCCTGCCTCTCAGCTCAGGGAGCTGGGTACCAAAAAATGACTAGTCTTCTTACTGTTACAGACTGAAGAAAAGAAGACATTATGTACCTCAGCCTTTTCCTTATCCTTTGTCACTGTGTTTCTCCCCACATTCAATAAGGAATGGAGATTCTCCCTAGCTCTACTGCTGTTGCTAATGTATTTATAGAAACATTGTTACTGTGGTTTATGGAAGGAGCAGATGTTCTTATTGGGCTTTAGCCCTTGTAATTTTTTCCCTGAAGAACCTCATGATATCCTTGGAGTCCTCCTGAATTGTCTGCCTGTTCTTCCAAAGGTTATAAACTCTGTTTGTTTTTTTTTTTTCTCCCCTAAGTTCCTGACAAAACTCACTGTTCAGCTAGTCTTCTTTCCCCCTGGATCATCTTTTGGCATGTGGCACTAGCCTGTTCCTGTGTCTTTAGCATTTCCTTCTTGAAGGAAATGCTAAAGACACATTTCCTTCTTTTTTAGCCTTCTTGGACACTGTTCCCCCAACGCAGAGGTTTTGGTGACCCCCTTCCTTACTTCACCAAGAACAAAAAACTTGCCATTTAGTGATCACTATGCCCAAGATGGGCATAGTGACCTCTAACCATCACATCCCCACAGGTCTGTCTCCATTCCACAGCAGCAGTCCAGCAGTTACCTTCCCTAGTTTGCTTCCTCACCAGGTCAGGAAGTTATCCACATTCCATCTTTCCTCTTTGCTGTGCTGTGTTTCGAACAGACATCTGATAAGTTGAAGCTCCTCATGAAAACAAGGGTGAGTAATTGTTAGACTTCTCCCAGCTACTTAGAGAATATTTTATCTGCCTCTTTCTCCTGGCTGGGGGGTCTGTTGCATCCTCCCACCATGGTACGTGCCTTGTTGGCCTTCCCCCAGTTCTTACAAATACCCAACCCTATCCTCACCATCACTAAGCTCTAGAGAACCAAAACACCCCTCCCTCCACTGGGACAGCAGACCTTGCTAGTACCCTGTCCCTCAGGCATTGACATACTGCTCTCAGACTTCAGTGAGCCTTGTTTTATCCTTTTCTCCCTTCAAATGTCTTTAAAGCTCTTTCAGTGAGCCCAGCTAACTCCTGTGGAAAGATCTTTTTCTCCCTTTGAGACAGCTTCACCCTGTCTGTTGCCAGCAGGCCTACTGTTTTCTTCACTTTAGCTATATCCATATGTATAGCATTTATCTGTATCCATATATATATATATATATATATAAGTCCATGTACATATATGTATATATATAGGTATATAGTAGCCTTTAGCTATATTCATGCTGTTCAGCAGCTGTTCAGCAATTGGCCTGGCCCTAAGTCAAAATCATAGACATGATTTCAGCTGTTTTGAACTCCAAAAGACACTGTGAATAGTGAATAAGTTCAGGCATCTTGCATCCTTGCTTTTGCTTTGCTCCGTATAACCCTTTCGTTATAACACAGGCTTCGCTGAGGAACCTTGAATAAGCTGAAGGTAAAGATTTACTGAAAGGGACATCCAAGGAGGCTAAAAGAGAAGTCAGAAGTCTTCAGGATTGCCCAGCATGTGTTAAGCAACAATTGCTTTGGCGTACATGGTCACATATTATTTGATGTGGTTATGGTAAGGCAATCCCTGCCGACAGAGAGAGGAGGGATGCATCCATGCCTAGTTCGTCATTGTTTGTTTGTCTTTTTGGATGTCTTTGTAGAAGTGGGTTAGAACTGAAAATACTTACAAGATGAAGTATAGGAAAAGTTATATGTCAAGTCTTTTAGGCAACAGGAGATGGGAACCCTTTTAGGAGCGTAAGGCACTTGGTCTGTTAGGGTGTCTCATCACAAAAGAGTTAACAGAGTGCTGAAGAATCATACATATACCATGAAGGGTAAGGATTCTTTTCCCATCAAGAGGATCTCACCTAGTAAGACTGGCACCAGAGGACTCCAACACTCAGAACGTGTCCCACTGACTGAGCTGTTTCACGCCAGATTGCGTTGCTTGTCCTGCCTGCCACCCACAAGGATTATTTGTATAAGGTCGGAGTTGAATGCTGAACTTAGTGAGTCCTGTGTGGGGGATGGGAGCAAAGAGGGAATTGGAATGTGGTGTGCAGATGTGTGAAGGTGAGAGTAAAGCTTATCAGCTACTGGTTCCAGAGGGTGGTGGGCTTTTCCTTGTTTTTTTCCCTGACTCTACTGGTGAAGTCATCAGTTGAACAACCTCAATTATCCAGCCATACAAGGTAAAACTACCAGATCACTATGTAAGGGTGTGAATAATATTAAATATTTTAAAAAATTAACAATTAAAGATAGGCCCTTTTGGTGAGCTGCTCCCTGGGTGGCCTCTATTAAAAACCTCTTGAGACCCCTAAGACACTTTCCTTTGTTGCATAAGATCTTTCTTTTGTTTTCAGTAAACCAGGTTTGAACTGGCAAATTTCTGTGAAGTCCTGTAGCCAATTTAATATTTAAAACAGACCTGCAAAGTTATGCTGGTTTCAGGATTGCCTTGAGTCATCCTCCCTCTGCTAACCTACTGTGTTGACCCAGCACCTGAGAAGGACTTGACATCCCATGGGGAGAAAGAAGTGTTCTGTAACTCTGCAGAAAGGCAGGATAATAAAAGCAAAGAGTGATGCGGCTTAAGTTTGTGTTGTTGTTATCAGCCAAGTAATTTAAACGAAAAAAAGAAAATAATCCAGCAAAATCAGAGCATAGACTTGAATGCACAGCAGCTGGGGGCCTAAAATGATAACTTGCGCTAAATGTACTCCTTTGGTAATGTCTATGGTTTTCAGCCCATTTTGGGTAAAAATTTGTAAAATAAAGCTCTTAAAAATGCTTCTCTTTTTTTGAAAACTTTGTCTTGATGTCCCATCAAGAAGAGTCTGCAGGAAGGCAGCTGTTCTATGACCTTGAGAGCAAGGGGACAGCACACATTGCTAGTGCTGTACCTGTCCTGCAGAAGCTTCTGTACTTTGAATATTACTCGCTTCACAAATCAGAAATTACATTAGTAGTGTTGCTCAATTTCCATGGGCATATCATTCTATGTGCATATATCAGGGTGCTGAAGTTCTTATATTTTGTTGCTGTTGTGTGCTTACATCCCCAGCTTCAAACAAGAATCCCAAATTGCATTTTTATTTAACTTTATACTGTGAGCTTTATAAAGCTTGGTCTCTGCTTGCCTGTGCCTGTATTTTAAATGTGTATAAAATCGTTAAACTGCCCTACATACAATTAAAAATGTAGAGATTGCATTTCTTTCTATTCAGTGCTAGTGCAGATGTCTGAAAGTGAGTGCACTTTCAGAACCCTCCTTTCGAATCTTTTTGTAGTCATGCAAAAGATGAGTAACACTTTAGAGGATAGAGGACCACCAGCCAAAATACTTTTCAAAAGATCTTAAAGTGTAATTTATCTTCTTATTTTGCAGCTAACTATGGACCAAATCCAATCTGCAAAGGTTGCTTATCTTGTTCCAAGGATAATGGGTGCATCAGGTGCCAACACAAGTTGTTCTTCTTCCTGCGAAGGGAGGGGATGAGGCAGTATGGTGAATGCTTGCATTCCTGTCCCTCCGGCTACTACGGGCTTCGGACGCCAGACATGAACAGATGTTCACGTGAGTTGGGTTTTGAACCCTTTTCAACACTTTTTGAACCCTTCTGAACACAGAAGGCCATAATTCACGCTCAGTTTTTAAGATGATACGTTGTGAAACAGAGTTGTATTCTCACGGGTGTCTCAAGATCATCTCAAAACTTCTTTGCTAAAGAAGGCCCCAGCTCATTCTGAGATAAATAACATCCAGCAGATTAACTAGTTGATGAATTGACCTGTTTTTTGTTGTTGTTGTTGTTATTATTATTAGTTTATTAGAAGACTAATTTATGGGAAAAAATATATGATTCATGCAGATACTCCTAGTTTTAAGAAACAAATTCCCACTATATAAAAACAAAAAAGATTCAGAATGAGTTTAACATACAAGTCAGTATAAACACTAATATATGGGTGGGCTTCTTGCCATATTTTTTGTTCCCACACAAATTTCAGGTGACCAGACACCTCACACCAGACATGCTTTAATATGTAAGTGTTGCTAATTTAATAAAACAGATGTACTATTAAAAAAAAAAAACAAGCAACCTTTCACTTTTAATGAAATATTTTATTTGGAAATTTACAACCTGCTAATGTGCAACAAGATTCCCTGTTTGTATGCTTGTGCCTAGAAGCACAATTGTTAAAATCCACGAGTGCTTTGGTATCTCACATTATTTCACCTCTGTCTGGCAGTTGTGCCTATTCATATTGATTTTTCCATATGCTCATATGTGGAGTATTACCCATATGGATTATTAATCATTGCTGTTACTTCTAATTCCTATTTAGGGGGAGAACGTTTTTTTGTCATAGCCTAACCAGAATCAGGTCACCTGACATAAGAACCTGAAGTGAGAAATAGCTTTTCTTTGTTTCCTGCAATAATCAAGTGTCTGTTAAATGTGTGGCACCTTTCCCCTAATGCTGTGCCATGTCATTGGGAGCACTGAGCTGTGAGAAAGCGTGTGCTGGTTTTCACATCACACATAATCTCACGTGAGGTCACTCAGGGGCAGTCTGGGCTGGATGAGGAGCACTTATGGCCATGCTTGGACCTGTCCCAAGCTGTCCCACCTCTTTTTCCCGATTCTCTGCTTGAGCTCCTCGGATGTAGTATTCCCAGCTGCTGTGTAATGTTGCAGAGCGTTGCCTAATCTGTACCAGGTGGTTAAGTTTTGATAAAAAATTAAATGAGACAGTATATGGTTTATACATCCATTCTGTAAAGTAATTTAGAATCCTGGCCTTAGTTTTCATAACACGTTTATGAGTTCAACAACTTCTCTACTTGAAACCTTTCAAAACTGGGCTGTAAATACTTCCCCATGTAAAAATGTTTTAGAATATATTTGTAGGTTTAGAAAATAGATTAATTTATTTGTATTAGCCTGTACTGTTCTTGTGAGAAAGGCAAAGTAGACTGTATTGCAGTATTTATTTTCTTGAAAAGAAAAAAAATAAAAGTTAATTGCAGAAGATGGAGGGTGAATTCAACGTAATTTTTTTTTTTATTTTACCACTTATGGAAAGTGGCCTTTTCCCCTGAATTACAGGATTAATTTTGAAAAGCGTAAATGCAAGTTGTGTCTAACCCATAGTGGCATGTGTTGAGCACTTGATGTTTATCTCAGCCTCATGCCTTTGACAGTCCCCTCCTGTGAGAATAATGATGCACCTGCATTTATGAACCAGTCGTGGTTCCTCTCTGATGATTTTTGTATTGTATATTTTCATGTTAGAGTAACTGCTAACTGGTGTATTTATACATCACTTCGGTGGGTTTTTTTTCCTTGATTTGGTGGTTGATCTTGTTTTGCAAATATGAAACATTGTGGACACACAGACGTTTTGTTGATTGAAGTTGAGTTGAAATAAACATCCTTTAAAATTGAATAGGTTTCTTCCTACTTGCTCTTCTTAGGTATGCTTACAGATTCCATCGCTCAGATAATATTATCTCAGCTAAAAATAGTAAAAAATTTTGGTTATATTAAAATCCTTATGGGAGTTAAAGGGCTTGAATTACATAAACTGAAATAATTTCTGCCCTAATAATGTCTTCATAGGCACAAAAACTTCTTAACATTTTTTTTACTGGAACACTTTCCTGTTTTTGTTAGAGAAGCTAGAGAACACATTTTTATGTAAAATGTTCCCTTGATTTTAAAAGCCAAAAATAGTCAGTGCCAAATGTAACACAATAAATACCACAGCCAAGTGCAGCGGCTCTAAAATGATGGAAATTTTGTATTTCAAGACAAATTTTCTTTTCTACATGTAAGGAATATGTGTGCCTAGAATTTGCTAAGTGGTTCTAGACTTTTTCTAGTAACGGTGAATCATGAAATTTGAGACTGCTTGTCCCTAGAAATCAGTGTAGAGTTTCCTGCTGGATATGATTTCCACCTTGAACCCTGCAGTATGAGAATGCAGTCTTTTTGGACATGAACTTGGAAAGTGTTGAATCTCTTCTGCAGAAGAAAGCCCAAGAGATGAGCTACCGTTTGTTAATTTTCCAATAAATTTTTAATAATTAAGGATTTTGAACTGAACTGCTCCAACAAGAGATAATCTCATGAGAAAAAACAGAACTGAACTTAAAGAGTAAGATGAAACCTGTCAGTTCAGTGGTTGGACTGATTAATGGATCAAGACTATATTGAACCTTTCAACTTAGTCTGTGGCCTTAGTAACCTCTATAATTTTAGGAGGAGAAACCACTCAGAGATTAGAAATTACAGCTCCCTTCAGCTTCGGTTGACTACTTATTTGTTTAGGTTCTCCCTCTTTCTCCCAGGTGGGCCCAACATTATAATTTCCCCTTCCATTCACCTTCAGTTAAAAAAAGATAGAAACTTTTAAACAAATTGAGCATTTATTAAACACGTGTAGTTAATTCAATGCATTAATAAAGATAATAAATTTTTTAACAGTGTTACAAAATAGCAAGACTTCATTAATATGCTGTTGCTTGAACTATACATATGTAGTATAGTAGAGCATATGACCCTTTGAGACTGTTGTAATAGCAATTGTAGCAGTCAGGTGGTTCAATTACCAAAAAATTCTGGAGAGAATTAGCACTGAAGGTGTTGCTGGTCAATGACAGATTGGTGCAGAGTGCCAGTGGACACTGTGTGAAGTTAGATCTGTAGAACCAATGCTGTCCTAGTGAGCAGCAGAGGGATGGGAGCAGGAGCTGGAAGGAGTGTGTGTCATGGTCATGGGGACAGTCTGGGGATTGGTGAAATTATAGAACAGTCAGGTTGTTGTCACTCCTAATTTATCTTCAGCTACAGCTAAATTATTATTATGATTAGCACTCAGTAACCCTAAGCATTATGATGAATATCACTCTGATGAATTAATATTTTAATTTCAGTATTCTTACAGTATTCCTAATACTCTTTCAGTATTTCCCCCTAAATTGCATCTGATACAGATTAAATAATAGCTCTTTCATATTTGGAGTAGTTTATTTTCATGGGAAAAAATGAAAATAAACTGTCTTGGTTGAAATCTTCACCCAGCCTTCATCCAACCTTCACTCCACCCAGCCTTCACCTACTAAAGCTTCTAAAAGATAGTTATCTCAAGGACTCTGCTGTGAGCCAAAAGGAAACTGGCATTGCAGGTAAAGCAGAACATACAAACAAGATGGGAGTTTTGAAGTATGATCAAAACTGAAAGAGGATTTATTCATTCATTTAATGTTTAAAAATAGATTATTCACACAGGTACTTACATTAGATAGCCACAGTATTATGGAGGGAATCCCCAGGGTACAGTGAGGCCAGCTTCCACCCGCCAGGCGTGTCTGTGTCATATCAAACAGAACTTCTGTTGAAAGTTTTTCCTTTAGTCCTTCTTCCACACCCACAGAAAAGCTTTTTGCATGTTACTCCCAACATGTTTTTTTAAAGCAATAGTTAAAACAACATGTTTTTTTAAAGCAATAGTTAAAATGTTGTTTAAAATATGTTGGGTCACTTGGATGTGAGGGAAGGTTGCAAGATGCTGATTTTTCTTTTAATGTTCTGTTCTGCATTTTATCATTGGGACTACACAACTTGTAAAAACCTTGATGTCTTTTCAAGTGTCTCAGGTGGGTGGACAAGATTCTTTCTTAATATTTAAACACACAGGATGTTTGACTCAAGCATTGCATTTAATAAAATACTTCAGTACACCTTGGGTGTAACAAACCCAGATTAGCAATTAAGTATTTTGATACATCTCCAGAGTAGCTCACCTAGTTGGTTTTGCCTTGCAATTGATTAATCTAAGAAACTGATTTTGCAGGGTCACTGTGAAGACATTGACCAGGATTCTGTTCTTTAGGGACTGGTTCAACCCTTGTGAAAAAGAAATTATTACTCTAAAGAATTTCCTATAAACTGAAGTGTGGACAAGAAGACCAACTTGTGCTGCTTATATGAACTTGAGTTTTAAAAACCCCTTTGAAAAATGCTGGAGACAGGAGTTGGTAGCATTTTTCCCTGGTATATTTTGTAGGAATATATGGTATACATATGATCATTGATAACTAGTTCATTTTCAAGTTGACATGTTTTAATATGGAACAGGATATTTCTGAAAAGCCCACACCTGAGTCTGTCAAGTATTGCAGGTCATATTCCTCTTAAATTTTCAGAGAAATAAGATATTTCATAAAGGCAATAGTTGTTTTGTTTGGTTTATATATTTTTGTTTGTTTGTTTGTTTGTTTTTGTTATCTCTTGGTTGTGGTGTATGTCTCCTATTTATTTAAGAATGGTTATTTTTTGTGGATTACATGTCTTAATAATAAAGAGGAGTTAAGTCCAGAAAAACTGAGGCTTTTTGTACATGCATATGTGTAGACACAGGCATTAGATATACTACATGAAAGCATCCACTTAGCTATTTATAGGGTCAACTCATAGAAAAAAAAAAGTATCCTGCTTTCAGTCATAAATTATAAACTGAAGACAATATGTATAATACAAAATAATTTGTTGCATCTCGGTTTCATCGAAATTACTTACACATGAAAATAATTTATTTTGAACATATTTCCTCCAAAAATATTTCATTAACTCAAGTATAATTAAACTAGGCGTTTAATCAAAAAAATAAGATTAGAATGACATTAAGGAAAGTGTGGTAAACACAGTTACCTCTGATTCCATTTATGGAATGGATGGATTTCAAGATGAGAGTATTTCTGGCTTTTCTATTTTATTGCTTTATAAGTCCCTTCATTTTTAGTCTTATCCTAACTTAGCTCTCTTACTGTTCCTTGTGACCCTTTTCATTTAGGATGCAGAATAGAAAACTGCGACTCCTGCTTTAGCAGAGACTTTTGTACCAAATGCAAAACTGGCTTTTACTCGCACAGAGGCCGCTGCTTTCGAGGATGTCCCGCTGGATTTGCAGCCTTGGAAGAGCTTATGGAATGTGTGGGTGAGTCTTCTAGTACAGCAGTGCTGCTGAAGTAGCCCTTTTTCCAGGTGGCCATATTAAAATATATCACTATATTATGATGATGCTTAGTATTTCTTATCAGGAAACACTCAGTAATGAATTATATTTGATTTCTTTACTGATAATACTACTAAATTTTTCCAAACTTCAAAATCCTGCCTCATTGGAAATGCCTCCGTGTTGTGCATCAGAAAGTTGTGTCCTCTTAACTCTAAAATAACTTTGTATGAAGATATGCAGCTCAGAATTCATAACATTTCAGGACTTGTGTCAGAACAAACTCTTTCTTTCAAGAGTATTGCTTGCATTTCATGATGGAGAGGGCTTGGAAATGTGAACTGCCAAAGTTTTCAAACCCAGGTGACAACCAAATAGGATCTATATATTAGATATAGGATCTATATATTAGATATAGAAAAAAAAGTCAATCTCATTCTTTTAGGAGAGTTTTTCAATATTTGGAACTGTCATAACATATCAAACATACAGTTTTATATTCTGATTTTTTTTGGTTGTGTTGATGCTGGCTAAAAAGATTGAGGTTCTGTAAGTGATTTTAATTTTTTTTCTAGCTTTTACCTGTTAATAGTAAAACTGTCAAGTGTTGCTTTCTAACAGTGTACAGTGTATTCTAATTTAAAAAAAAAGAAAAAAAAACCCAAAAAACCCCAGAAGAATTGCTCACTTGTGTTTTCTTTTGCTTTGTCAGAAGGCTGTGAAGTGGGTCAATGGAGTGAGTGGGGAACTTGCAGCAGAAATAACAAAACATGTGGATTTAAGTGGGGCCTGGAAACGAGAACAAGACAAATTGTGAAGAAGCCAGCAAAAGACACAATACCATGTCCAACCATTGCAGAATCCAGACGGTGTAAAATGGCCATGAGGCATTGTCCAGGAGGTAAGTGTAGCCCATGCCAGAAAAATCTTTATGAGCTGAAGGCCAAACTCTGTCTCTGTTGTGTCATCCAAGGCTGAAAAGCAGCAGTACTACATCAATCCTAGTCTGTACAGCGAGACTGCAGGGAGATGCTCAGCATGGGAGTAATCTGTCCTTCAGCAGACTGTGAAACTGTTTTTCCTGGTGTGGTACTGAGGGTTTTTCAAGGAGGTGCCTCATGGAAGAACCATAACAGGTTGCAGTTTGTGCTTCAGCATGGAAACGATGCTAATGGTGGAAGAACAACTTGTTCTGCATGTGGCAGGAAAGATTATGATTCTAAACCTCTCTGCAGGTGGCACACAGTGTTGGTGTGATGGGTATTTAAATTAAAAGAAATTAATTACACATGACACTGATAGCTGGAGCTATTAGCTGGAACATGTTATTTGTTTTGAATATTGTAGAGCGAGGCCAAACTGCCATAGATGTGATACAAGAACAACAGTGATAGTTGTTTAACCTCTCTGTTACGTATCTTGACCACTTAAGAAAGTTTCAAAATTTGTAGGAGAGGTGATCATCAGGTGATAAAGATGCCATTCCTTTTGGAATCACAGGGTTAAATAAAGAATGGACTTCAAGAGATCTCTAGTCCAACCTCCTACTGCTAGCTGTAGGTCAGCTGTGAAATCAAACAAATGAAAAAAGGAAATACAGTGTTGAAGAACCCTCAGGAAAGCCATAACATGATGAATAAGATAAACTTGAAAAAGTCTTGGAGAAGGTACTTAAATAAGTTGCTTTGTATTCTGGGATTGTTGAAGATGTCTGTCTTGACTTGAACATTCTGCCTACCAGTGTGTATGTATGTTATACATAGAGTTTTGTCTTATGAATATGGGTTTGATCTCTGAAAGCTGCATTTTTGTCTCTAGGACTGCAAGACAGTCTGGAAGAATATATAAAATTGATTCTCTGGTATCCAGGTTGACAGTCTATAATGTACTTTTCTTCCCTGTCCCACTCCCTGTCCTCATACACACATGGATGCACATATAGGGCATAGTCACAGTGCTACAGGGGTGCACTGTACAGCACAGGTAATCTGCAACCTAAATAAACTTCTCAAAGGCACTGAAGAATGAAACCTAGAAAATGAACATCTTTATAGGGAAGAAGAAGAATAGATAAAAATGAAGGCTGATTTGGGCTGCCATGGTATGTGTGTCATGGTATGAATCTTAGCTGCCTCTACATCAAGGTAGCAACACCTACAGTGCTTGCAGCCTGCTGAGTGATCCAGTTACTTCTAACAGACTCTGAAGCCCAAATGGGGTTAGTTATCAGATCAACTGAGGAAATGTTTTACTGCTGAAATGAAAAGAAATAAAAAGGGCCAATGTCAAGTTCTACTAAATCTCCATCAGTGTTTTCTTTCTTTCTTTCTTTCCTTTCATTTGCCTTCAAAGGCAGACAAGTGTAGCTTGTAGTGGAAAATTTGAGAAAATTGCAGAACTCTTTCAATTCAACATCATGTGGTACAGATTTAGTCATTTATGTACTCAGTGTGTATAAAGGGAGGTATTTTGTGGATGCAGTGTCCAGCTTCTATAAAAACTCCTAGCAAGTAGACATGTTGGTTTAGTCTTGATAATTTTGTTAGGATACAAATTATTCAAATGTTTGTAAACAGTTTGAGAAGTATGCTTAAGTGAACCATATTATTCAGGAATGCTGTAGCATGCTCAATAACTATGTTAATTTGGAGCTATCAAACATTCATACCTTTGTATGTCTTATTCTCTTAGGTTGTTATAAATTTTCTTGTCTAGCAATGCAGATCACTGCCTAAAGATTTACATCTCAAATTTATCTTTTCAAAGGCACAGTGCCTTTCCTAAGAGTGAGGTTATTTATTGTCTAGTGTCCATATTGTCTCTGTATTAAGATCTCTGATCAAATCTTTGCAGGTTTTTTCACCACATATCAGACAAGTTGTTGCTGCAAATACAAATTTAATGTAGCAATTGTAGTACTTTGTCGTGGTCTCCAGTAAATCCTGAAGATTACAGTCCTCTCCTCCCATGGTGTGGAATTCCCTGCTTCCCTGTTTTCAGAGATAAAAATAAATGTATACAAAATTGCAGGTTTGAACTCTCACACTAAATACAGTGTTTAATACTGCTCTGTACTACCATAGAAACACCTCCCAGAGTATAAACTCCTTTCTCTCTCCTAAGAAACTCCTGGGAGAGTGTTAGTGGCATTTTAAGTGCCTAGGGTAAGTCTTCCCCAGACCTGGTTATCTCTGCAGGTGAGGAAGCCACAGAGGCTGCCCTGTATGAACTGCTGCATTGTAGTATGTTTTAATTCATGCTATATCCAGGGCTGGTCTGAGACCCTGTTCCTTTATCATATTTTAGTTAGCAGGTTGCCCCACTAGACCCTCAAAATGTTTTATTGCCTATTTGATCACTGTGACATAGTGGGAGGCACAGACACAGGTTACAGGTTCTGGCTGCTGAAGAATAGATTCTTCTGTGTCTTTAACAATATGGTGTTTTCCTACTGTTAGGAATTTTGTAACTGAACTTTTAAACTGAGGAAATAAGAGAAAAACATTGTAAGGTTAGCACTTCTGGGAGAATGAAGAACCATAATCCCCTGTAAATGTCAGTTGAGAGGCTGTTAATAGATCCTTTCATCCAAATGTTCTCCGTACATAAACTCACACAAATGTGGAGAATAAGTATTGGATGATACAGCTAAAATGATTGAAGATTGTGATGGATTAAGCTCAGCACAGGAAGTAAAGATATTTTTGGTAGAATAGGGTCAAATAAAGTGCTTTTGTCCTGTGCTTTCTACTTCTGCGTATTTTAAAGTTACTATTTATGGTCCACACTACCGAGAAACTTCCAAACCATATTTTTATGCATTTGCTTAGAAGGAGAGTTAAATTCTGTTTTCCTAGTAACTATTTCAGTTTCATATTTTTAAGGTGCTACCCAGTTGGCCATATGGATGTGGTACAACTCCAGTTTTTGATGAATTATTTATCATTTTCCCAGTATCTGCAGAGTTGTAGAGATACAAGCTAGAATACAAGTGAAAGATGATTTAACTTCTTTCCTACTGAAGCCAGCAACATAAGAATAACATTGATTTCATATTAGTTAATTAGAGATATTTTCTTATTTTCTCATTGATTTAACTGTTATTACCATATGGAAATGTGTATCTGTTAATGTTATGTAAGTTACCTGTGACTTGACTGTAATATGAATTCTACTTTGAAAGGTTAGAGTTAAACAAAGGAGATTTGGATTGTTCAGGCCACCTTCTGTCCATGCTGGTCTCTTCCTGATAAGGAGTTTTCTCCTCTTTAGTTCAAAAAGAGAGAAAACCCAGAATTTTTAAAAAATCAGTGGGGAAATCAGCACTCAGAAATGTAGCATAGAATGATAAATCTTGCTCTCTTCATGTTTTCCCATATATTTACTATAAATATTTTACTTGTACCTCTTATTTGTATGTGCCTCATGTTTACCTCATTAATTGCTCCTCTTTTGTTGGTACACTCCAGGAATCTGCGGGTTGATTTAATTTTTCATATTAAGTGTTACATAAGCAGGCAAATAGCTCTCTGCTATTTTAGTGTTCATCAGACTGCAGTTCTTCAAGCTGTCTGAAACTTGAATATGCCAAACTAATACTTCTGCAAGTGCACATTGCTGGCCCGTGTCCAGCCTCTCATCCACCAGCACCTCTAAGTCCTTCTAGCTCACCAAAGCCTTCTGTCTTCCAGGCTCAACAAACCCCATTCCTCCAGTCTCTCTTCATAGGGTAAACACTTCAGCTCACATCCATGTTGATGCCAAACTCTATCAATATTTTTCTTTTTTTGAAATAGGGTACCCAAAGCTGCATATTATATTCTAGATGTGGTGATGAATGTCAAATAAGGGGAGATGATCACATCCCTTAATCTGCTGTCAGGCTGTATTAACAGGTCAGCAGACTGAAGGGAACGATGGCTGCTGCTACAGCACAAAGTTGGCTCACATTTAGCTCAAGTTTCATCAGGACCTTCCCAGGAGAGCTGTTCTCCAGGCAGTCCATATCTAGCCCACATTTTTCAGGGAGTACTTCCTTCTCACATGCAGGACTTTGCACTTTGAATTTCATGAGGTTCCTTTCAGCTACAATGAATCTTTTCCTCCTAATTATGAAATAAAAAACAGTCTAAATAAATATCACACCAGAACTCAGTGAATGATCTTTGTAATCAGGAAGTTGATCACATTCTTTTGAGCATTTTGATCCATCTACATTGTAGTACCCAATGTTGAAAAGTTTGTAAGCTGGGACTCTTTTGAGACCTTAATTTGTACATTGCACTTGTAGTCTGTCTCAGTGCCAAATACCTACAAACACCATCTATCCTTTGAGTCAAGGCTAGGGCATTCTCTAGGTGGGTCTCAGGAAACATAACCAGCATATTTCCTGTCTCCTGTTGGTTGCTATGTTGCCACAAGAGCAGGTAGCTGAAGTGGCAAAGGCTGATCCAGGAACAGCAAGAACTGTTGCCTCCTCCATGAGGATTGTCAAGCATTTAGCTGGATTGGTCCAGTAGACTGTGTAGGCACCATCCTTGGAAGTTTCTAAGACCTGACTTGACAAACTCTTGAGCATCCTAGTCTGAATGGTCTTGGTCCTGCTGAGGGTGTTGAACTGGGGATCTCGATCCTACTGTTGTTTGGACTGGGGACCAATCTCAATGATTTTGTCTGAATGGCAGAACCTGCTGTGGGCATATGCTGAAAGAACAGTGTTCTTCCTTTTTGGGTTTTGCAAAAATTCTGATAACTTCTGCTCTGAATTAGAGAAAAGCTGGAATGACTGGTTATAGGGAATAGGAACTAGCCAGATCTTCACTGCAGTTGCTATAGTGCTGAAATATCATAATTTGGCTTATTTTATTCTAGTTAAATTTTATGCAAAGTATGTGTCATGTTGTGAATATAATACGAACTGTTGTTTCATGCCTTTTCAAGCTTAGCCTTAACCAAGATAAAAGCTTAGTTCAAAGTGCTGATTTCTTGATTTATTTGTTTTTATTTGACCTGTTCACTTAGCTGTCTTTGGATGAATGCTGCACACTTCTAAATTCAAAATCATGCATAGGATCTAAAAGATCCATAGTACAATGTACCTCTATTTTAAGTTAATGCACTATGGCAGTCTAATAAAACATTGAAAGACCAACCGAACTATAGAAATGCAGCTATAAAACTGTATTTTGGAGTTGCTGTGACTTCTCATATCTTAAAGAAAAGTCTGATTTTTTTGACTTTTTTTTTTTTTAATTGAGGATTTCATTCCATTTCTAGTTAAGTTATGACATGAATGTATGTATCAAGTTAGACATAATAGAAAATTACCCCACTTAGAAAAGATTGTTTTATAGGTTGAGGCATTATCTGACCAGAGATGGCAGCAACCAGAAACCATTATGGTTTAGGGAAAGATGACAAGATTTACAAACGGATTGTATTATTTTGTTAGTGTTGCATAGTTCTTGAAGAATTGGAATATTATTTATCACTGTAAGACTAAAACTAGAATTTACAAGACTTATCGGTATTTTAAAGAAGATTGTAGACTTAGAATATACAACAATTATACTGTCATTGCCCACTGCAGCTCTCTGTTAATTTTGCAGTTGATTTGGCTCGAATCTGCCCTTGTTTGCACTCACCAGACAGGTAAAAGCTGCATTGGGTGTAGCTCCACTGAGTACTGGCTCTGCTAGAATCCTGGTGTCACCAAGCAGGTTTTCCTCCTGATGTGTTTTTTGCATGCCACTCTGTCCAGGAAAACTTGTCCTTAGCTTGTCTGAAAATACAACCCATCATTTTCGTTTACAAATCATGACTCAAAGCTTTTAAAGGAGAGAAGGAAAACCCACTTCAGCATTAGTTTAAAAGGAGTAAACTCCACCAAAAACACTTAATTGCACAGGGCAGGGTGGGAAAGCAATAGTAATGAGGAAATATTTTTGTGAGCATTTTAGTTGATGGCCATTCTGCACATTTGGTGAAGTGGGAGCAAGAAAGGACAAAATAGTAATCTGATGTATTTTGGAGGCTTTCCAGGAAACAAGAACTATTTTACAGTGTGGCTTAACCCTCAGAGCCTAGCATGCTTGTTAGTACATTTTTTCAGGAAACAGGCCTTTGTCAGCTGCAGATTCTGCTCGTCTCGATTGTCAACATCTACTTTGTACAGTGAATGTTGTGCTGCAAGTATTAAAATGTGGGTCTTTTTCTACCCTTTAGCTGATCACATTCAGAATGGACTGCAGACAGTGAAAACTAATTGTAAAGGAAATCTAGACCCTGAAGAAAATGAAACACATAGTACTGCTCATTTCAGTGGGAGTGCCTGCAACTAGACTATGTATTTTAATTAAGGCACATAGGCAGGAGCTATAGTTATATCATCAATATTCAATTACGTACCAGCCTCTAAGAAGAGCAGAAATGTTTTAATCTCTGTTTGGTAACAATAAAAAAAGTGAAAAATCAAATCATAAGTAGTTTCAGGTTGGAAAGGGACACAGAAGGTCATCTAGTCCAACCTCCAGCTTAAATCAGGTCATTTGTGAGAAAACCAGGATTAACCATTACTCTCACAATCCTCAGACATTAAACAGTCTCCCTTTTTTGGTCTTAGTTCTATTCCTCTTCATATGCTTATTTCAGAGATGATGATTGTTTTTATTTGTTTCAAAGTGGAGAATATAGAAATGCACAGCAAATTTGTAGTTATATTTTCATTACATTTGCATTCATTGGCAGTTAGATAAAATGCATGCATGTGCCTGTATTGGAGCATCTTCGATATCTATGCTTAGATTTGCAGGTAAAAGTTAGGCAGTGTACCTCTCAGGTGATAGCATACTATAAAGTAACTCAAGTGAAGCTAGAAACTCTGATTTTTCTTTTCTGCATTAAAGTGTCATGTTTCCTATAATCTTTCTTCTTAGCAACAAAAAATTACATGGTGCATTTTCTGGGGGCTAAGAGAGCAAATAACTGTATTATGCATGCATTTGATTGATATTCATTAAAATGAATTCAAGTATTTTCACTGTGACTTTTAAACAATTGCTTTTATTTTTCTTTTATATTGTTGGGAGCAAGCCATTCCTTAGTTATTTTCCAAGGAGAAAATGCAATCCAATTGGACTCCTATTTGAGAAGTAGTTAGAAGTAGTTTTTATAGGCCACATGAACTTGAACATCAGTGGCAGTCAGTTGAATTCTGAAGCCAAGTACTCTCCATCAAGGACCAACAGGCAGATTTTGCAGGAATGGCTCCTCTTTGCTGCTACTAGATTACATCACATTGCTTGAAGGTTGAGGTGGCTCTTAATGCTCTGTGAACAAGATATAGCTGTTGACTGATCCTTCTCCTTTTTCTGTGTGTTTGGAATCAGGTCAGTTAAGGTAAGCAGTTAAAAAATTAAGTGCTCTGAAAAAATATCAACACTTATTGAAAATAACCCTTCTGAGATTTAGGTCTTTTAGGTAACTGTTCAGTGCCTGGGTTTGTATTTTTCTTGAAAATGGGATGGTGGTTCTTGCATGGAAATTGAGGCAGCTTGTTACTATGTCACTGTGCTCCTACAAATTTTTTTGCTGTTTTTGTCAGGATAAATATTGCTATGGGTTACAATTACAATTATTAAAATCTGTGGGTTTGTGTAAATGTGGTGCAATAATGCATTACTTATATTGAAACCTGTAACTTAGCTTAGGTAGACATAACTAACCTAAACTTCCTTGGGGTGCTGTTGTAGTGAAGTGTGGTTTTGGTTTGCTTTTTTAACTGATGGATTATGTTTTAAAGGTTTTAAGGGACTTCAGTCTCCTTGAATGAAGCAGAGTTTAAAAATGCATAGACTTGAAATTAGATCTGTCTGAAGTGACCTGTAGAGGTTACCTTTCATGACATTAGCAAAACACTTTTGTAGAAAAGCATTGCTGTAATTTGATTTCTGTTTTAGTTTTCCTTTTCAGTACCACTGCCCAAAGCATATTTTGTAATGGACTATATATACTGAGCATAAGGTTTTAACTCTATGTACTTTATCAGGATAATTCAGCCTGTGGAAATTTATGTATTGTTTTATCATATTGGCGGGATACATTCTCCACTTATTTTTAAATGCTTTCGAGGGAATTACTGGCAGTGCAGAAAACCCAACTCAAGTGCATTTTTCCCTTTCTTCTGAATATAAATTATCCTTCAATCCTCCTTTTTAATTAAAGTAATAGGAATTATTTCCTTGAGAAGACATTAACATACTTTTCCGAATCATTAAAAGGTAATATGCACAATTTATTTATTTATTACCATTATTATGTCTTACACGAGATAAGTACTTTGAACATGTGTGTTTCTTTAAGCATACCATATTTCAGAAGTAGCGTGAGTATTGAGTGATGCAATGCCTCCTATGGGAGTTATCCGTTTTTAATGAATAACTGAGTGCACCAGAGTGTAAATCCTCGTAAATGACCAGAGTATGAGTTAGAATGGTCCCATGGCAATTATACAATTCAAGGTTGTTTAAAAATCCTGAAGGAGAGCCAGCTGCTAATCCACATAGAAATACAAATACTGAAAAGAGCTGTGGCTGATCCAAGTGCACAGATTGAATTTGCCCATAAAAGGTACTTGATGGATTTTATTATTGTGCATACCTTTGTGAAGTAACTCCTGTTGGTTTTTATCTCTTGCTCATTCTGAAACCACAATCCACTTGTAGGAGAAAAAGCCATATGCATACTCATTTCTAATTCTTGACCAAAGGGCTATTTTTGTACATTGTGGTGTCAGCCATTTCAGTCTTAGCAGAGAAACCAACAAACGTTCACCTGCCTGAAATTATACGTTCCTCCCTTAGGATCAATCAGTTAGGTGCAGTTCTGTGCACATCCTCTGCCAAACCACAAGCCTGGGTATGGCCGGTCTGGAGAGCCATCTGCCTCGGGTGTGGCATGACTAGAGACTCAGTTTTTAAAGGTTCAGTAAGGCTTTCTTTGCGCAGAAGTTTCTTCTTAAATAATAAACCTATTAGGCTATACAGATAGTATTTGTATTCACAGCATCGGTACAAGGGCCACATCCTGACTGTTCCATGCTATCCTCAGGCACAAAGGTAAAGCTGACAGGTCTGTATTTCCCAGGGTTCTGCCTCCTGCACTTTTTAAAAATGGGTATCATGTTTCCTTTTTTTCAGTCACCTGGTATTTCACCTAATTGCCATGATTTTTCAAACATCACAGAGAGGGACTTGATGACTCCATCGGCCAATTCCTTCAGAACTTTGGGATGCATCTTATCAGGCTCCATAGGCTTATGTACATTCAGGTTCATTCAGTCATGAACCTGATCTTCTCTTAAGTGAGGATGGATTTTGCTCCCTTCATCTTCCAGTCCATTCACTCAAATCATGTGGGAAGAGAGGTTGCTGTTGAAGACTGAGACAAAAAAGTTGTTGAGTACCTCAGTGCTCTCCTCATCTGTTGTTACCAGTTCTGTCAGTTTTGCTTATCAGGGGAGTACACTTTCTTTGACCTTCCTTTTCTGGCTGACACACCTGCAGAAGCCCTTCCCATTATTCTTTGTGTCACTTGCCAAGTTTAAGTCCAGATGTACCTTGGCCATCCTGACTCCATCTCCACGCAACCAGGCAGAGTGCCTATATTCTTCCCAGAATACCTGGCCCTGCTTCCATTCCCTGTGCATTTCCTTCTTGCCCTTTAGTTTGACCAGTAGGTCTGAACTCAGCCATGCCGCTCTCTTGCCTTCCTTTCCTGATTTCTTACACCTGGGAGTTGTGAGCTCTTGTGCTCTATGGAAAGCATCCTTAAAGTTCTACCAGTTCTGTTCTACTCCCTTGTCCCTGAGGGCAGTTTCCTGGGGGGAAACCAGGGGTTTCTATTGACGAATAGAAATAGGACCATGGGGTCCTATTGACCAATTCCTTTACCAGCTGGAATTTTACTTTTGTAAAATTCAGGCTCCCAACTTTTCTCATTGCCTGACCCATATCCCTCAGGACTACAAGCTGATCAGAGCAGCCCAGGTTTCCTCCAGTCTTGGTATCACTGATGTCAATGAGCATTTGTGTTAGTGACCATCAGGGGCAATGCTCCTTGTCCAGGACCAATGAAATTTATCTAAGTATAGATCACCCTCCCACTTGCAGTGGGCCAGCAGTGTACACAAGCTAATTGCAGCTGATGGACTGTTAAGATAGAAACTCATTACACTGCTGTAATTGTGATTGTGATGTCGTGTCTCTAGCCTTCATAATAGTGTTGTTATTCTGGAGAATAATTTTGAATGCTCTGGGGCCTGCTTGCTTGACAGCTTGTGGCAACCTAAGGTAGCCTAAGACAGGAGCCTCACAGGTTCAGGCTAAATTCAGCAGAGGTTGTTTACTTCTTATCCTACAGCCAGAGAGTGTAAATGTGGAGGTCAAATAATCTAGGAAAGAGAAGGAGAGAGGAAAGAATCTGAGAAATGGAGTGAATGCTTCTTCCTTTTCTTTGGTTCTTTAGGCAGAAAAATATCATGAAGGTACAGACATAAGGTTCCTAATTAATGGCTTTGTTAGCCAATGGGAGAAGGTAAAGCCTATTCACACATGCTGATTCACTGAATGGTTTCCAATGCCTTTTAAAATCAGGCAAAGAGTGTGCAATTCTACAGTAATGTGTAGTTCAGAGACTCCTAAGCCAATGCTGCATAAAGTAGCTCAAGAAATGGAGAGTTTAAAAGTGTCAGCATAAGGCTGTGCAGGAGTTAGTGGTCCCTGCTGAGACATACGATTTATTAGATCTGGCATGCTGCTGTGCAGATATAATGTTTTCAGGTCATGCAGTACTATGTTTGGGATGAAGAATTGTGATTTGCTCTGTGGGTGCATGGATCAAGAATGGTAACATGGGGGAATCATTCTCTTGAAGGATTTATTCCTGTCTAATTGTTACAGAGGCTCACAATAACTATGGAAGGGCACTCTGCTCGATGCGTAAATGCAACAGCTTCCAGTAGTCTGGTGCAGGCCAGATTTAATTTAATTAACTTGCAGCAGACAGCTAGAGGAGTGAAGGAGGAGTGCCAAGAGGGAATATGTGAAGGAACAATCTCCCCAGCTGCTCTCACTTGTGTGACCACCAGTGCTAGAACTAGGCTGGAGTCAATTGCACTGATTTTTAAGGCTGTACAGTGAAGGTCCTTCACAGAAAGCTTCTAGATGCATCAGCATCTTTACCTCTTGTGCATAGCAGAAGAAGGGCAATAGAAGAAGGGGAATGGAAGAACAGATCTGCTACTCTTTTTTTAATTGTTGCTTGGTTTTGTCTTTTTGTTGTTGTTGTTGTTGTCTTTTTAGAGCTTTCGGAGATAATTTTATTTCAGATTGGAAAATTTGAGCACCAATGATTCCTGTGGTACATTTTGCTTTACACCTCAGAGGTGAATGCAAAGAACTTCTTCTTGAACACTCTCAATTCCTGATTCATTTTGAAGAACTACAAAAATACTGCAGAGAATGTTTGGTAAAGGAGTGGGAACCTGAGCAAAGGAAAAGAGTGAGAGAAAGCAAGAATTGCTCATTAAAAACAGGGCATCCCCACTCTGCATTGATGTTACATGGTATTGTACCCATTAAAAATGAGTAGGTTTAAATAATTTTCTGAGCACAGTCTTAAGAATAAATTAGCCTAAAATGAGCAGTAACATGTAAAGAACAGTACAATACCACAGAGATATTTCAGTACTTTCCCTGTGTCAGTATAACATTCTGCACCCAATGATCAAACACAGAAGCAGTATTAGTTATGCAGTGCCCCTTTGTGCAATAAATCCTCTATCTTAAACATATTTATTTTTCAGTGTTTACATTTTAAAGGGGCCCCAAAAGTCTGTTTAAAAGTGTCCTCCACTAAGTTAGTATCTTACAGCATCTTTGCCATTTAGTGTGAGAGTTTATCAGTTTGTTTTGCTTTATAAAGTGTGAATCAGGCAGAAGTCTATTGGGATTCAAATGAGGCTGAGTTTATACAGCCTTACACAGCACCTTCAAGTCTGACACTTCAGTCGTATGTTGTGTACATCTATTTACTGTGTAGAAATATTGCAGACACAATAGCAAGCTTTTAGATCATGTTTTAAGACTATGCTACTTACACAACTGTATTAGCTTGGCTGTCCATATATTTGTCTATTTTAAGCCTTTTATTGGTTTCCTGTGAGCATTCCTTGGTGTTCTTAGCTGAGCATACACATAAGTGTGATGACTTCTGCAAACCTAGTACCAAATCAGAGGTATCCAGTTGCTGAAAGCAGCACCAGTAGGACACCAAAGCAGGTGCTTTACATCGTGTCAGATTCCTTTAAAACTAAGTTCAGACAAGGGGCATGACTTGCAATTCCAACACAGTTGCTTGAGCTATCATGGAACATAAAGATCACAGGGATTTCCAATGACTTCAATATTCCATGTTAACGTCATGGCACTTGTTAGAGTAGCTCCTGATGAAAATGGCAGCCAGCTCTTAAATGATTCTGCTCCTCTGTCAGATAAAAATGTGAACATTTTGAATGGGTTGCCAACTGTACTTATACAGAAAGTTCAGCACAGTAGAAAGAGTACTATAAAAACTGTCAAACTCTTTTAATTCATTGCTTTTAATGTTGCACAATGAAACCTTAGCTGTTGACTAGAGGCAAGTGCCAAGCAGCTTTGATCACATCCAGCATAGCTGCCCTGAAGCTAGATTGCATGTCTAATACTATAGTATCTTCAATACTGATGAAGTTGCTACATTTATCTACCACTTGACATGAAAAATATTTAGTGGGTTTCTAAAACAAAGCTAGTTATAGACAACCAAAAAGATGGTTAAATTCTGGCTTTTTATTTTTGCTCTGAATTTATGGACTAAATTATTTTGTTACCTCCTCATTTACTATCTGTTCCTTATAACATCTAAGCAAGATGGAAAAATGTCTGTTAGGGTTTGCAGAGAAAAACCACAATTTGGTCAAATATAAAGGATAATGTTAAGCATTGCAAAACATTTTTCAGGGGATATGCACTAAAAATCAGTTTGCAATTTTGCCATATAGCACTAAGAGTGATATATGAGTAGAACTCTTTAAGTGTACTTAGAACAGGAAAATAAACTTTGTATTTGATAACTCCTGGCTGAAGAAATTTCTAGGCCATAAAAACTTGACAGATGAAAAATATCTGCTGAACAAGTCCTGTGTCAGGCTTCAGGTCATTGCTCTGGTTAGGCAACTGGAATGAAAAAGTGGTGGGAGGTTTCTAGATAAAAGAAAGTGGCAAAATAAAAGGAGGTGAGTCTGAAGAAAAAGGAAGTTGTTTAAAGATCATTACAAATTTTGTCAATGTGATAATACAAATTACTGACATTCTGATGTGAGGTCAGAATCAGTTTTTCATAGTCACTGAAGGTGATTCTATGTATGTTCTCTGTGGGATGAATAGATGCTATCAGCTATAATTCCCAGCACTCAGCACATGATTATTCTGCCACCAGACTTTGTTAATTGTGTCTGCAATCCAGTGCCAGCTTGAACATAGGCTGCAATAATTCCTCTTTTGAGAGCAGGGGAAGCCAGTGGATCATGAGCTCTAGACATATAAATGGAAAAATCCTGGGAGATAAAGTTCATATTTTTCTTGCAGCTATGGCAAGGAAAAAGAGAAGAGGATTTATTATTTCTGCAAAACACAGAAACAGAGATGACTCAAAAAACAGAATAGTGTTTTGAGAGAAATTTTATAACAAGCTAAGCAGTTCTTTTAACTGGAGTTTTTTAATTAAATAAGTAATTGTTCTTCAAATTTCAAGCTCTAAAACAAAAGTTGATTCATATGCCTTTTCCAGAATAATGGTTTTTTTGGTGGAGTATGTTGTGAAATAATAATATTTTACTTTTCTCTTAGTTTTCTTCCAATTATTCTGAATTATTTTTTCAGAGAGATAAAAGAAATTAAATTTCTTTCTTTCTCCCCCTTTTATTACAGTGTCATAGGTTTACAGTATCTCAAACTATGACTCAAGCTTATAAAGCATTCACCTCCTAGTTCATTTGGTGAGATGCTTATCTGAAATATGTTGGTGATGTTTTATAGATGAGTTGCTATTAATCCTTCGTAGCACTGAAGAGCATGAGCTTCTTGATGGTTATTTCCAAAAATCAGAAGTCCCATCAAAGCCAGCAAAGTTTAATTGCTTAGTTGATTTAAATGAGAAGCAAATCTATCTGTTTCGTAATTATTACTTGTTCCATGAAGTAAAGAGATATCAGAACTTAAAAGTGAATGTAAAATAGGAGCCAAAATATAACTAAAGTCCTTCTCGCTTCATTGACCAATTTTAGAACCTCTCTAAAATTTAGAGAATTTCTCAAGAACCTCTCTAATTTAGAGAAGGTTGTCCTAGAAGAAATAATTAAAAAAACCCTAAAAGTGATACACTTTCCTCAACTGAGAATAAAATAAGAGTTTAAAAAGCATTGTTGGCCTTGGAATTATAACTGTCTGCATCAGTGAGTGCACTTCAAAGCTGGGAGCAACATGTTTCAAAACAACCACTTAAAAATGATTATTCTTTTTTAGTTGTTCAAGTCAGCATCTCTGTATCATCTTTCAGGGTTATTAAAGAAGGATGCGGATCTATTGATAGGAGTTTAATTTTTCTATGTAAACCAAAATTTTATCTGGCTGGATAATTAGCTGTGTAAATTCTCTAGAACTGGTAGAGGCTTCATGTCAGCTCAATAGCAATTGAATTGGTGTGTTTACTTTTTGTACCATTTACAGTATTTCTAATTGTCTTGTTCTAAGACAATAAGAGACAAAAGAGTAGAGGAGACCTTCTGAGAACAGTGTCATGTACGAACATTGCCCTTCTCCTTCAACCAAAAATGACTGATTTTGGAAAGACACTTTTTTTAGGGGGTGAAACTCCAATGCTGTCAGTGTGGCAATGCTTCAGCTGCCAAAGCAAAGGTACAAATGCCCTGAAATCTGTAAGAGTATTTGTTCCTTGTGGACACTTTGAGGAAGCTCAGGAGCTTCCTTCAGCAGAACTCTTTGAACTGTAAAAGTTAAAGTGTATCGCTGCAGGAATTTTTATAAAAAGTTTTACCTTATTACTTCCTAAAACAATTTAGAGAATAAAGTAGTAATGAGGACATTAATGGTTAATCAGGTCACCAGTTTCTTGATTTCTTAAAGCTCAGCTGCTGGAACCACCACATAATAACACTTTTAATGTTTTAGCTGTTTTTCCAGTCTTTATAGCTGCAGGCAAAAGTTGAAGAAAATGGACACTTTAAATGTTTCAACACCAGAAATTAAATAAAAAGCACTGGAAATTAATTATTCCATTTAAATCCAGTGGTTTTAAATTTTACTTGCAACTGGGTTATGATTTTTGACTCAATGTGGCTGTCAAACTTTTACCTGACATCCAACCCCAAAGGGAACATTTTTAGAGGTGCTGGTTTAGAGTTTTCAATGTTTGCTAAAACGCTGCGTCTCAAGTAATCATGTGAAAACTCTGATGTATTTCTGTGTGAAAACATTTGGTTTTTGTGGTATTTACATAAAACCTAGTCAGCAGCAAATAATCAAGTGTTACTAGTGAAGGAACACTTCAATGCATTATCCGGCATGCTAATTTGAGAAGGTTAAAAATTCATATTCTTTAGTAAGCTCTAAAAAATGAGCTAATGCAATGCATTGTGACTGAGCAAAAGAATGGCTGGTAATTTACTTCCTTGGTTCCTGTCAGCAGTTTCACTTGTCTTGAATAGGTACAATTGTGTGTCCAAGAAGAGATTGCACTAAACCCGGTTGTGATATAGTCAGACTTTCCAAATCCTGTATTAAGCACAGCAATTTCCTGCTTCAGATAAAAATACTTCAGCCTTCAGTTATATTTATGTTCTGCTATTAAAACATAGCTTTCTTTTAAAATGTGCTCCTTGTGGTCTTCAAAGCTGAGTTGATTGGAGTTGTCCTATTACAGCGGTGTTCACATTGTGGCGGTGTTCACATGAATGCAGTGTTCAGCTGAGCATAAGTTAAAGTCAAAAAATCTCATTTCAAAGGGCTGTTGAAGGGTAGTGATGTCACCATGCTACTTCAGGTATGAGATTTGGAAAGCAAGCACTTGCTGATTTTTTAACAGTCATGAGTTGTCACAAGGGTCACGTGTGGGAGGTTTCAAGCCTAAGCAGAAAATGAAGTGATAATAGTTACTGCCATTAGCCATATGAGTCAGTAGTAACTCAGAGAAACATTGTTTATGCTTGGCAGAAATTAATACTAAACAAGCTCCATAATCTCATCTTTGCTAGCAAATATATTTTCCCATTAAAAAGGATGTACTTTTTGGTGATCTTACACTTCTGAAGATAAATGCAAGAGGTACTTTGCCTAGTTTGGAAGTTTTGGAGTGTTTTTCTGCCAAATTTATAAAAATAATGATAATAAAATCAGATCTAGATCTTCCTTGCTTTAGGCTTCATACAGTGTTTATCACAGTCTAGCTTTATTTTGATGGCAAAATACCAGGAAATTGAGTATCTAATTGTGTATATAATATTAAAATGTAGAAACAATTTTATCTGAGTGACTATACCTCAGGAGCCAACGTTTAGTGTTCTGCTTTTATTTTTCTACCACTCAATACATTTAGCTAAGATATGGGAACTTAGATTTTTTTGTGTGCTTAGATTTTTCTGATTAAGTTTGGTATATATCATGTAAAAACATGATAACATTTATACCTGAAGCTTACTGTGTTATCCCCAAAAGCTACCACCCCCACATTAGAGAGATTGGGACAATACTCATCTGTTTAGATATAATATGGATACTAAAATGTGTGTGTACATGTACAGAACTAAAAGTGTTTGTGTGCTTCCAGGCTTGCTGGTATTTCCTAACTCCAGAAGATGCTTGCAGCTTGAATAATTTTAATCTTTCATTATTGGTGTTTCTTTTAATACAGAGCTGCTGTTCCGGCTTTTAAAATTTTGTTCCATAACAATTTTGTTATTATCATGCCCTAGGGAGTGCTGAGCACTTTTGAACATTTGCTACTGAAGAGTATTCTTTCAGAGGGATGAGTGTGTTCAAAGTTTCCTTCAGCTTTTATAAAAATGCCTTACTGATTTCTAGATGGACTTGCTGTTCTAAATCCCTCAGGGGGTTTTTGTGAAAATGTTCATTGTCAAGTCAGTCTTTTCTGCCCAGAGTAATGGTATTGCAGAGCATGCTGGAAGATTTTTGTAGTCTTACACTTCTCCACACTAAACTTCAAGATTATAAAATGCTAAATTACAAATAGTCCCATAAAATCATATTCTTGTTTTCCTCAGAAGCAGCGTCCTAATCTGTGCAATACTTCTGACTCTGTTACACATATCAGCCCAAAAGAGACAAGTAACTTAGTGGTCAGATGTGCTGAACACTCCAAAAGGAGCCCTCCCTGACTGGCTTAGAAATGGGAGTTTGAAACAGTTTGGCAATAAAAATGTTGTTGCACTATTCTTGGAATTGCTTGATATCAGTGAAAGTATACAGAATTTATTTTCAAGTATATAATACCCTGGTTTTGCAAGGCTTTAATCAAGGGATGAAATAGAAAGAGAGAGATTTTTGTGTTGTAGCTACCTGTGAATTACATATTAGTTTGGAATAATGGTAGCACAGTATGTCTGTGAATGTTTGTGGATATTAACCCACAGCCCTAGAATTCTAACTATGACCTCAAGAATATTTAGCTTTCCGTATCATTACAAAAATCTTGATCATGATTATCTTACCCTTAAAAAGGAATGTAAAATCCTTCAAAATCATGCCATAAGAACTAACTTTCTTCCAGGATTTTGGAGCTTCCAGTACTGGCTAAAAGTAGGAATTGCAGAAGTATATGAAAATATTCAAATTGTGGTTAATGGATTGTGTTTTGTTTTGTACGGTTATATTGCCATTGTACTGTGTATAATTGTGATACTTGATATACAGCTATTTTTCTAAATGTCAAGATGTGGCTACTAAATAACCTTAGAACTCCAATTCTTGGTTACTAAAATAAATGATTTGCAATGGAATAATGCATTTTGGAGAGAAGACATAGCTCACACTGTGCATTTTTGTTGGGACATTTCTACTTCTGGGCATTTTTTTTTTTTAGCTCTCTGACATAACCACAAAAAAATTTGATATGTTTTCTTAAGTCCCTTGAGGAAAAAGAAAATCCATAGTGTTTCATAATATTCCATCCAAATCATGCAAATTTTTTCAGTCCTGTACTGAGGCAAGATTTGATATTCTTGTTTGATGGAGCGACTCTCCACTCAGGATGCTTGGACAAAGTTGGATCCACTCTTACACAGGTGCTGGCATAGTGCATATTGAAAATCAAAGTTTCAAGTATTCATGAAATTGTTGTCGCTTCACCAAAACCTCCATTTTTGAACTTGCTGAGCTTAGCAGACATGCATAATGACATGAGTTTTCTGCCCTCTGTAAAATAATTACAGTATTTAATTTTAAAAGCATTATATTAAATTATTAATTGCCTTATTTGGTGGATGATTATAAAATGCATGACTTAACATAAATTCACAAAAATGTCAACATCAATATTTCCTCTGCCATGGCATTGGTGGTTTCTAGTGACTACCAGGCTTCTAGAACTTTCCAAAACTATTTCTGGACACCTGTGTGCTTTCTTCTTCCTTCAGTTTTTGACACATTTCTCCCTGTTTAGCTATATTCCTCCCCATTTCCCTGGTTTACTTCTGCTTCTTATGTTTGTACTTCATTTTTCTTCAATAAACAGGGGTTTCTACTCTGTGTGTCTTTTCTATTTACTCACTAAAGCTATAATTCACTCTTTCAATTTTGCAAGCTCTTTCAATCTGTGTAAAATAAATTGATTGAAGTAATTAATCTAGAGTGATAATTTTTATCAGTCTGCCCAATAATTTTGATGTTTGCTGATAATACCACTTTGTATTTAATAGATAATCTACGTGAATGGGGTACATTTATCTAACCTTTAAATAAGAAATCTCAATATATTTATGTATTTGAGCCAGCAATGTGCCATTACAGCCTTTACAGCCTAGAAGGTTAATGGTGTCCTTTGCTGTTTTAGGAGAAGGTTGCCAGTGGGGAATGAGGGAGATCCTTCCCTCTGCTCAGCAGTGGTGAGGCCACAGCTGGAGTAGTGTGTCCACCTCTGGGCTCCCCACTACAAGGGAGACATGGACATACTGGAGACTGTTCAGTGGAGGGTTAAGTGAAGATGGTTGAAGGGACTGAAGTGTCTCTGCTGTGAGGAAGAGCTGAGAGAGAGAGGCAAAGCTGTTCAGCCTAGAGAGAAGGCTCAGGGGGTTTTTACTAATGTGTTTAAATACCTGAGGAGAGAGTGGAAAGAAGGCAATGGGAATGAACTGAAACACAGGAGGTTCCTTCTGAATGTCAGGAAACTTTTTCCACTGTGAGGCAACCAAGTGCTGGCACAGGTTGCACAAAGAAGTTTTGGAGTCTTCCACCTTGGAGATGTTCCAAAGCCACTTGAACATAGTTTGGGGCAAGGTCCTGCTTGATCAGGAGATGTTGGACCAGTTTACCTCTCTTTTTAAGCTCAAAGTCTCTTCCAACTTCAATCATTCTCTGCTTTGCTATCTGTAGTTGGATTTCAAATTTGAAATGGTGGCAAATTAATCAAAATTGTTATACTAGCCATCTTAAAAAGCAAGCATATTTCCAGAGGTAAAAAGTTCATGTCTTTTTTATTATTTATATGGTTCTCCATTATTAATTAAAAAAAAAAAAGAAGTGATGTAACATATGCTTTTGTAATGTAATTTGGAGAACCTGACATTTTAGTCCACCTGACATTTCTAGTCTGTTGCTTGACCAGGGAAGGGCAATTTATATGACTAGATGAATGATGAGAAGCTGTACACCTCGCTGGAACATTGAGGGTGATTGTAGAGAAAATTTCTGAAACTTGCTGAGCAGTAAGGAAAAAAAATAGTGAGAACTTATGTGAGATATATAATGAAATATCTGCTGTTTACTTGATGTTGCTGAAAATAGAATGTAGTTCTTTGCTATACTCTGGATGCTCTTTTCTTACAACTGAGACATTAGCACTATATTTGTGTCTCTTACTATCTTAAAATAATCCCCCTCTTCTATAGTCACTCTATCTCTGTCTCTCTGCTCTAATAATAATGAAAATCAATACAAGTGACTAGAACCTAAAAAGATTGTCTGCCTTGAAATGTCAGTACAGAGGCCTGAAATCCCTTAGCCTCTTGGACTTTGATTTCTGAGTCAACTGATGTCTTAATCTCCTCAAAATAACATTTACAACTGAACATTTGCAGTGTTGGTGGTTGAGGCAAGTGGCACTGTGCTTCAAATTCTCTTTTATAATGGTTGTTAAACACACCAGCATCTTCAAAAAGCCCAGAAGATTTGGCTGCATTTATATTCCACTGCACATCTGCAACAAACTGTTGCTATTTGCATTAGCACAATAGTTGGCTGAATAAGCTTGCCTCACAACAGAATATTAACAGATGCCTTTCTCTTTTCTGACCCCATTTAATCACAGTGAAAAAAATTTTGTTTTCTTTCCCAAAGGTGATAGAAGTCTTACTTCAGTGTGTTGTCTGATGTAGTCAGCTTATAACAGGAGTCTTTCATTTTATCAGAAATTATTGTCTCCACATGCTTTCATGTTTTGTAACTACTATCCTGGGCCAGCCTTTCCAAACTGTGGTACTTGAAAGCCATATGCAAAAAATGAAATTATTTTTTATAGTAGTAAGCTTCGGATAACAGAAATGCAGGCCCTGTGCCTGATTTATAAGGGATTTAAATTAGAGATGGAGTGATGCACACATTTTTGTATGAGACACTATGGAGCTACAAGTTTTAAGTGGCAGCATCTCAATGGCTACATCGTGCTATAGGTTGGTATTGCAAAAGAAATAGGTTCATGACCTATCATGTCAGGACTGGACCTGGTGTTCAGGGCATAAGATAATAAATATCCTGATTTTAGCATGAAAACACTGTTACGGTGAGCTGTACCTTCATTCTTTATTTTATTCTCTATTAGTTTAATCTCATACAACAGTTCACATTTTCCCTTATTGTTTCTGATCTCTCATGTCTCAGGCAGTACATGTGAGACTTGCCGGTTCAATCCATTGTCTTGTGCTTTTTTAATAAGCCTAGATTTCATACATTACCAGTTCCATGCAAAGTCAGCTGCCCCTTTTGTGCAAAAAAATTTGTCCTAATCTATTATCAGCTGAAAAATTATAAATCAGAATGTCATAGTTACATGGTCCTGACCAGAATTGCAGAATTAGCGTCATGAAGTGGCAAAGAAGTCCCTGAGTGGCAGAAGGTCAGGCTCAGTCTTTCACTTACCAGGGTTTTAGGAGGACAAATGCTCTCCAGCAGAAACCTGTTTCCAACCCCTTGTGCAGTGAGTGCCTCCCTATGGCCACGGATATGCCAGGCCTCATGTGTGTTAGGGAAGCCTCTTGTGAAAGGGAGTACATGTCTTTGTCCTACTTTTATACTATTACTGACATCTCAGTTGTGGGTTACTGCTGCAGTAGTGGTTTTGGTGGATCCTTGGTTGACCTAGAGCAGCCACTTTCATGTTTTTGTATTCTGATGCCACCAGCTGACTCTTGCAGCCCATAACATTATGCACATAGGCTTTTAAGGATTTGTGAAATTTGAGTTTCAGTGATTGTTCAAGACTTATGGCCAGCATGGAATGAGCAAAATTCTGCTAGCGATGGTAACTTATATCTGGTCTGTTGTTTGAAAGCTCAATTATGTTTCCAAGTAGTAATTCTTGTGCATAAGAAGAGAATAAATCAGTTCTTCAAAGATGACCAAAATTTCATTGCCAGATGAAATTTCAGAAGAGATTAATTTATCAAAACAGTGTTTTTGAGAAATGATGAGATCAGGGTAGTTAAGTTGTTCATTATGTAAATTATGGATGAAATAAATCCCATCTATTATTATTTTAAAAAAGAAAACCCCATCTTCCCACTTAGTAACATATTGCATTGTTCAGTGTTAGTTTTAGCTTCTGTACTTGGCCTATTCATAGATCTGCAGCCCATTACAGTGGCGCCTGTTAGGGCAAATACTATGAAAGTTTTGCCAATTTTTCTATGATAAACCATGTTTTCCAGGAATTCATAGTTAATCATAAAATATCCCTCACAGTAGAGTCTTGGCTTGGAAAGTCTTGATTCACAAAAATTTCATTTGTATGTTTATACAGATATTCAAAAATAAATCAGTCATCTAATTTATAAAATCAGAGGTATTTCAAAACAATGTACTCTTTAAAGATCAGAGAATTGTATTTGTTGGAAGCAAATAATATTATGATCACTTAATCTAAATAGACACATTTCCTGACAATGAATAATTGATTTCTTGCTCTTACCTTACTAATCACTCTTAAATGTTTCTGTGTATTTTGTCTGTTGGGCAGATCCATAGTTGAAAATGGTCAAATTTTTTCAATATTCTAGAAATATTCAAATGTCTAAGATACTTCCCTTTGAAAGGCTAACTGTGTATCAATAAAAACCTAAATATATAAATAACTCTGTAACTCGTGGTATGATGATATTACATCGTAGTGTGCATTTTAAAACTTATTTTTCTAAATGTCATGCTTATATTGCTGGTGGCAGGATTTTTTAGTTTAGTTAATTACATATGAATAATGATTATTGCAAGTTGTGAATGTCCATCATGGAGATGTGAGATATAATCTGCATTGTTACTCTTACTTAGGATGTTTCCATACTTCTGATAGAGACAAGCTTTAACAATGCAAATTTTTAACTAATAATCCAAATAATTGTGCAGATTTAAATTGCCTGTAATTGACAAACCAGTGAGAGATGCTTATTCTATTGTACAAACATTTCTTTTCTAATGTGTGTTGGTGCTTTATGTTTCCTGTGGAAATCAGGTTTGAGGAAAGAGCTATTACCTAAAGTTTATTTACACAGAAATGAGCAACAACAGAAATCACATGTTCAAAGCCTGTATATGTGGAAAGAAGTTTAAAGAAGAATAACTAGTTAGCATTGGGGGCTAAGTAATTATTTGGCTACACAGAAGGAAACTGGAAGATATTACGCATAATTGGAAGGAGAATACATTCAGACAGGATTTTGAAAAGAGTTTTGTGAAGTCAGTAAATGAGAAGAAGAAAATGCTTTCCAGTCTGAGTTAGAGAGAAGGAAACTGGCTGTAATAGTGGTTTAATTGCCTCAGTAGAGAAAATAAACAATTGAGAGGATGCTTGTAACTAATTCGATAAGTATGTCACACCCTAAATGATCCGGTTGTCATCCACTATTAATCTTACAGGACAGTTCAAATCAACATATGGAATAGATTGTGATGAATGTGCTGGCCAAGAAATGAGAATTTGCTAACATGATGAAATAATTAGAGTTTGGTAGAGATCAGTCGTACCTCAATGTGAGAAGCTGATAATAACTTAGCTGAGCTTGGTTCAAATTAATAGTTCCTTCCAGCACTTAAAATTGTATCAGCCAGTCCAAGTATGTAGCCACAGTCATACATTTGTATTAATTTTCCTCCTTGTAGCTGGTACAGTGCTCAGATTTGGGATGAGAATAATGTTGATAGCACACATGTGCTGGTTGTTGCTGAACTGTGCTTATACTAAGGTGAGGACTTGTCAGCTTCTCATGCTGCCCTGCCAGCAAGGAATTGGAGGGGGCACAAAAAGCTGGGAGGGGACACATCCAGCACAGCTGACCCCATCTGAACAAAGGGATATTACAGACCATATGGCATCATGCTCAACAACAAAACTGGGAGGAATTGGCTGGGGGCTAGCAGCTACTTCTCAGAGACTGGCTGGGCAATTGCACCATGCATCACTTGTTTTCTCTATTGTATCATCATCATGGGTGTTATTGTTGTTATTGCTATTTTCCCTTCCTTTTCTGTCCTATGAATTTGTCTTTATCACGACCCATGAATGTTACCTCTTTTCCAATTCTCCTCCTCCATCTCATTGAAGAGGAGTGAGCAACTGGCTGTGCAATGTTTGGCTGCCTGTTGGGTTAAACCCCAACTTTCATGTCTGGCTTTTAGGACCATGTATTACAGGGGGTTATCACTCATGCATCTAATCTGTAAAAATTGTTCAGCTTGAAAAACAGCTGTAAATCTGAAGCAGTGAAGTCGAGGCTTCAGGTAAATACATCATCTTGTAATCTTTTACAAAGAACAGACGAACAGGAAGGTAGCATTCTTGGAAGACAGTTGGCACAAGAAACATGCCAGGAAACCTTCTAGTGTTTCACAACAGTATTCAAACCTGCGTTCTGACTCTGTTTATTTTCATATAAACGTAGAATGATTTGGAGTGGGAGGGACCTTAATGACCCTCTAGTTCCAACCCTTCTGCCATGGCCAGGGATGCCACCCACCACACCTTGTTACTGAATTTATGCATAAGATGTAGTGCTTGCAGCTGGCCACCAGTTTAGCAAGGACTGTGGTTTGTGCTGCTGTACTGTATTCCAGTCTCTGACTGCCAGCCTGAATATCTGCTGATGGAAGTATCTCTGATGCACAAAGAATTTTTAGCATCAGGCATTTCTAAGCAAAAAAAAAAAAAAAAAAAAAAAAAAAAAAAAAAAAAAAAAAAGANGGCTCTTGACCAGTTTCAGTCTTTAAGCTAACACTGTCACAAAATAATAAAGACAAGATCTCACATACATTAGAAGCTCACCCAATGTAGCCATAAGAATCTGATGATGTGGAGCTGGAATAGCACATACATTTATATTTTTCATATGGTTAATTAAACCCATAGAATCATTCTGTACATTATAAGGTTTTATTGGTATTAGAATAAAGAATTTCTTTTTTAAAAAAACCCTGAAACTGATAATTACTTCTCTCTGTGCTTCTAATCAACAGTCTTTGATGTACATCTGTTTTTTAAGCACATCTGTACTGTAACTTCCAGTCAGGAAAAGCCTTTTATGGCAAGTAGCCTTTAAGCTACATGCTGTGTTTATTTCATGTATTCTTTTTCCTTTTCTTCTTAAGGAAGTATCCACACATTTTCCTTCAACTTTCAGCTGACTTTTCAGTGAATATATACTGTATATACTAATATTATACAGTAGTAAAATGTTTTATGCAAGAAAAACTTTACAGGTTTTCAATTTTTGTTTGACAAGTGGTTTAAACTGATGGTAAAGGTTATAGTACAGTCTTTCTTGCAGATACATCTCAGAATAAGAAGAGAACCTATTTGTCCACTCCACATGTATTATTGGACACCACATTATATTGCTTCTTATATCATGTGATGCCAAGTGTGTCTCCAGCTGCTGTGTAAATGAGGGGGATCTGAGGGGAAAGACATCCTGGTGTGGTGCTGGGAGCATCTACAGTGCTAGGCTGCTGTAACAGAGATGCTGCAGACCATTCATTGATTCCCCTAGCAAATCAGTCTCTGATCTCTGGAAGGGGAAAAAGGCATTTTTTGAGTTGTGTTCTTCAGATCAGTGCTGAATGTAAAAAATACATGCTTTTGAGTACGTGTTTTAACATTGATGCACTTAGGTTGAAGTGCATACTTGTTATTTAGCATATTTAAGCATGTGAATAGCTCCTGTGGATAAATTTATTGTCATGGGCTTATTTCAGTTTAGTGAAAAAATGTTCCAATAAGCCTTTGTTCAGTTCTGGGTGGTTGCTGTATGTGAGGCCAGCACTGCCCTGCTGTAGGTGTTCCTGAAGCTGTGCCAGAGGAAGGGACATGGCAGTGCACAGCTGTGCCAGAGGAAGGGACATGGGAGTGCACAGCTGTCCAGAGAAGGGACATGGGAGTGCACAGCTGTGCCAGAGGAAGGGACATGGCAGTGCACAGCTGTGCCAGAGGAAGGGACATGGGAGTGCACAGCTGTGCCAGAGGAAGGGACATGGGAGTGCACAGCTGTCCAGAGAAGGGACATGGGAGTGCACAGCTGTGCCAGATGAAGGGACATGGGAGTGCACAGCTGTCTGGAGAAGGGACATGGCAGTACACAGCCATCCGGAGAAGGCACACACACATGCACAGTTGTCTGGACAGGGGACGCAGACATGCACAGCTGTCCATCCAGCCTCCAGCAGCACAGGTGGAGCTGAGCCTTCCTGCAGGCATGACACTTTGCTTCCATGGGCTGACAATTTTAGTATGGCCTCTTCTGCCTGCAAAGATGTGAGTAGTAGTTGCTGGGTTGGTGGGTACTGAGGAAGAGCTTGGACAGAATTGTCCCCAGCAATTGCAGCTGGATTCAGAAAAGGGGCATTCCCTGTAATTGCAGTAATCCTGGTTTCAGTCTGAAAGTATGCTCAAGTTATGTTTCTAATGGTTTTTCCTGGACATACATTTCAATAGTGAAGATAAATAACAGACTTGGGCTCTGTGGCACTGCCCTGGGTGATCACATTTTGGTTATTGCAGCTTCTGATGTAAAAGGTGTTACAGGCATATGGTTAAGTCCAGCCCAGGTTGTTTTGGTTTTCTTTGGTTTTGTCATGCCATCAGAAGAGTTTAACCAAACATAATTACTTTAAAAGTAGATTTTCTTTTTGTGAGACTAAGCCTGTACATTCATATATGGAAATCTTCCGCAAAATTTGTTCCTTTTGGATTAATATTTGCAGCTGTATAAATGAAGGTAACAGAAGCATCACAGGAGTCATGTCTGGGCCTGCCTACCATACCTGAATGTTTTTAGACTCAGGACATTTAGAGACCTATTGAATTTTCTTTATCTCTACCACAAAATGAAATTCAAGCATTTGCTGGTTGGATGTCTAGGAAAAAGTGGTGATGGCTTCTAGCTATATCTGTAAGCATTACTTAATGTTTTAATCAGTTATATAAACTGATTAAAAACTTATAAAGTGATTATAAACTGATACCTTTTAGAAAAAGAAATAATCTGAGGATAATGATAAACCATACCATAGAATAGACCCTATAATACACTATAGGGTAGACCCATAGAAACATATAGGTTACGTTGTAAAACAATCACAATTACTTTTCATGTAGTTAAATGTAAAGTTATTCTGGAGAATCAAAGAGTTATAGAACTAGGCAAACATACCTGAAGGATGAGGAATAATATTCAAAGACCAGTGCTTCTCTAAGGAAATTATTTGAATCCACTACAATATATAGAGAAAAATTTCAAATGCAATTCCTTTCTGTATAATTTTGGCAATAAGGAAGAAGCAAAAAAATCAATTTCAGAATTCTGACATCTAAACAGAGACCTATATTTTATACAAGGTACTGGAAAACTAAATAGATAGTTCAGTTGGAAACTGCAGGCACAAGTGAAAAAGAATTATACAATAAACTTTAAAGAAAGGTGCATAAAATCTGCCATATGTTTATCTTCTCAGATGATGAAGAAATATTTATCTACAGTCTGATCTAGGACAGAAAGGAATACTGAGAAATAATACCTGCATAATAAAATTCAAGTTAGAAATTGGACAGAAATTCTGGTGGTGGAACGATTAACTGCTGGAACAATTACCAAAGTATTGGACCCTCCATCTCCTCTTGTCTTTGGATTTAGATTGGAAAAAATTCTTCAACAAGTTAGTAGCCTCAACAGCATATGAAACTAATATTTCATTTCTCATGTTTATGTAAGAGATCTCATTAAAGGTCCCCTTGACCCCAATTCTCATTTGTAATCACTGCATCATCTTAAGTTTGAAGCAATAAAATATGTTGCCAATTATATTAACGTAAAGTGTAGGCATTCTAAAAGAGACAATATATCTAATTTGCCTATGTGTTTATTATTTAATCTACAGATTTTGAAAAGGTTTTCAGATATGAATTATTAGGGCTTCATGGTCTTGGGAAAGTACTTCTCATTAAGCCAGCAAGAAATCTATTGTAACACATGTAGGGATGAAGCCATGTAACTCAGAACATCCTGTAACTCTTGACTGGCCACAGCTGGATAGTTGATGGTCACTATCTGTGTAGTAGTTCACTAAAGCTGCTGGGGTATTACCTGGCACTGCACTGAGGGGCACAGGTTGGTCCACATCCATATTGTTCAGCTCAGGGCTCCCAAGCCAGGGAGATGCCTGCAGGAGCAGCCCTGGCCTGTGCTGCCTCTCTGGGAAGGGCAGGGCTGCACCAGATCAAAGCAGGACAGACAATTGAGGAGGGGTCTGGGGATGTTCTCTAACACTTGAATTTAGTAATGCAGGCCAGGCATTACTACAGAGAAGTCTGTGGCCATGGTGTGTGGGCTGTACAGGTAGAGAGAAGTCCTCGAGGCTAAATTTGGATCATTGGTCTGATCAGATGTCTCTGGAGAAGGGAAAGGTGTGCACTGTATTCAGCAGTGGAGTTGGGGATAAACAGGGACTGCCTGGCCAAATTCAGGCAGGGGCTGCAAATACCTCGAGCACCCTGACAGTGTAAATCCTGTGGGTGTCAGTGAGCAGTGCAGGTACAGCAGTTCATCTGGTACACTCTTCAACACATGACAAGAACGAGGCAAAAACTTTACATCATATTCAAAATAATACATTGATATTATTTGTAATAATTCATTTTCACTTTCAGTTTTTATTCAGAAGGAATCTTCCTGCTGGACTGTACTTTAGTTTGTTGTCAGGTGTCTAATTTAGCCTCTTTTCCTCCTGAACATCTATAGGATTTACTGTGCAATACTTAAAGAGAGGCATGAGGGATAATATAAATAAGTTTTGAGCTGTTTCAGTTATAAAAAAAGGAAGAAAATGAAAGAAGAAGATCCTGGAACAAGTTTATTCCTCAGTTCTTGACCTGAATCCTTGAAGGGAATTAAAAAGGGACTAACTGTTCATGGCTAAATAGTATTCTACAGAAGAAAATATGTCTCTTAAAAAAAATAGCTTCTCAGTATAATCTTCCTCTCTGTAAGAAACCCTTAATTGAATAAAATGCAATCTCCAATATGAAATTAAACTTCGGGGGTGCCACAAATAAATGCTGTTTCAATAGAATTCATTTTTTATTCTCAATATGATAAGATAAAAATGAAATCAATTAAGTTCACTTAGAAACAGAAAGAAAAATAAAAAATCTATTTTGAAATACTGAGTAGAGGGAGTTTAAAGTCAGATTAGTATCCAGTCAAACCTAGAGAAGTTCAAACCAATTAGTTTTTAGCTATAACTATTGCCTGTAGTGTTAGAATATATAAAAATATGTGTGTGCATACTCTTGGCAGTGTATAATTTTTTTTTTATTTTGAAATTTGCTTTATATTTCTCTGTAAAAGGAAGGGAAATAAACGAACCCAAACTTTTCATTGTAAATATTTTGCTTCCTCTGCTTGCAAAGTATCTGATCTGACATGGTGTTGATTAAGATATGAATGGTGAGTACCCTGCTTGCAACTGATGTTCATATTGTTTGAGCTAAATTTACATTAGACAAACATTTTGGCTGCAGTGGAGACACACCTGTTTTCATGCAACTGTGACTGAGAGGAGAGTGGGACCCAACATTTGAGCATCTGTATATTCACTTAAACATGGGGTCTCCTGTGAGAGTTTTATCGAGTTTCCATGTCCCCTTGAGTTTACTAGTTTTCCTCTTCCCTGAGAGTGCTTAGTCTTGCTTTCTTCTCTGAGTATGTTTGCGAATTTTTAGTCTTTTACTTTCCATATGCTTTCATGAATATGTACTTCTACAAATAAAAAATAATATTCCTGGAAATGTTGGAAGTGCAAGCCAGTTTTCCATTCATATCTCACTGCCATCTACTGTATATGCTGAAAAACTGCACTGTGGGAAATGCATTCCATTTCAGCTGTGTGAGATGACTCTTTTCCCAATTAATTTGCTCTAAACTTGAGGGAAAAAGCTACTGAACTTTCAATAGGCTGTGACATGTAAATTCCATTCTTTGTGTAGGAATCAGTGTTTGTTAAATAGATGACAATGTCTGATGACACTATATTGTCCAGAAGGAAAGAACATCAGATTATAGTATTGCTTAGTTAGTTTGTATTCAGGCCAGATGAAAAATTTGCAGTTTGGGAGAAAAATAATATCTCACTTTGCTTATTCTTGTCCTAAGTAGTAATACCATTAATTTCTTAATGAATATGTCAAAACAAAAACCTAGCAGGATTTAAATGCAGGAACTTGAGATATTTTGATATTTCTTTTAGTTGAAGAACTAGCCCTTGAATCTTTTAAATTAACTTTCAACTCAGTAGCTGACTCTAGTGTACGCAAACGTCAGGTATGTGCAACACTAAGTGGTGGTTGGGATAGATATAATAATTTACCTAAAGTTGTGACATTAAGTTGAAAATAAACTATCAGGATTCTGGATGTCAGGAGCTGAGTAAGATATCACTCAGATCAGCTTTGCACTGAGTGCTTTTGTAGTGGTTTGTGTAGAAAGTGCAAGGTTTACTCAAGACAGAAATTTTTCTGATTTCATCATGAAAGCTGATATCAAATAGACAAGAATGCATGCAAAACATCAGACTCTGTGTTTGCATAAGTGAATTCCACTTCTTAGTGTATTATTAATTTCATTAGGCTGGGAATATATATTTATACCAATAGCTACCAGTATTACAGCAAAAAGAATAAAAGAAGACCAGTATGCTTGCAAACTCCAGCATTTCCAAGCTGAAGAAGTGCCTTCATTTTCTTCTTATTTTTTATCTGTTGTGATGATGGCTATAATTATGGTATGGGTTTTTTGTATTCTTTTTTAGTAATTGTTCTAAGATCTCATTTGCTGAACATTATTCAACCCTTGCAAATGAAGAAAGAATGATTAAAAATTTCTTACTTTTTGTGATGTCATGTTTCAGTGCTTTGCAAATATTTATTAACCAACCTTTATGCATTCTGGTCTTTGGGGATTTGAAATGGTATTGTAGGCAGCTGATGTACTCTGTGATCATTCCATCCCTTCTGGTGTCTTCAGAGGCAAATATGTGTTCACAAGATTTTGTCAAATGACACCATAAATTCACCCAGGAAAATGAGGAAATGAGGTTTCTGACACTTGACCCTTTCTGTTGCATCTCCTCAACCTTATTTCTTATTTCTTTACCAGTGTCACCATCCAAGACCAAATGTCTTTCCCTCCTTGTCCAAAAAGATATTTTACTTTAGCTGATTTCCTCAAAATCATATTCCTCCTAAAGCAGATATTGAGCACAGCCAACTTCAGCCTAAATGTTACAGCTTTAAAAAAACCCACAACTGCAAACTAGTTTAGGAAAACTGTCATGAATTCAGTAGTGGGTGACATTGGTAGAGATGCCCATGGGTTGTGGTTTGCAGAGTTATGAAAGCTCTGTATGTCCCCTTCTTCTGGGCCACTTGTCAGTGTTGGTTTATTAATCATGCTTTAGGAAGAGGATGACTCTGTAGCAGTGAGGAATTTTTTTTTTTTTTCCATTGAGTGAGTGTTTATAAGATTTCTTAACAATTTATGCATTTCTCTGGCAGTTTCAGTATCCAGAATTTTTACTTGAAAGCCCTGGGAAATAAATTATTTCTGGGGAATAATTTCTGGACTGAATTCTTTGTTTGCTTGGTTTTTGGATTTTTGCAGTCAGTGTTTATGTGTAGCTTGATGTGTGGTGCAACTGCAAAGTGATGAGGCATTTGTGGGTCTGTGCATAACCAGTGTCCTGCCAGAGGGGGCTGCCCCAGAAGCTGACCTGAGGAATGGCTGAAGCAGCAGGGGGGGTTTCCCTGGAGAAGGGGAGGATCAGGGAGACCTTAATGCTCTCTGCAGCTACCTGAAAGGAGGCTGTAGCCATGTAGGAGTCAGGCTCTTCTCCCAGGCAGCAGGTGACTGGATTAGAAGACATTGCCTCAAGCTGTGCCAGGGGAGGTTCAAGGTGGACATCCTGAAAGAATTCATTCACAGAAAGGGTTGTTGAACCACGGAAATAGTGGTGTCATCGTTCCTGGAAGTGTTCAAGAAAAGAGTGGACATGGCACTTACTGCCATGGTCTAGTTGACAAGCTGGTGATTGACTGGACTCAATCTTAGAGGTCTTCTCCAACCTAAATAGTTCTGTGATTCTATGATTGTGACATGGTTTAGTGGCAAACACGGTGGTGGTGCTTTTTTGGTGGTTGAACTTGATGATCTTACATGCCCTTTCCAGCCTTAATGATTCTATTCTATGATTCTGTGACCATCTTTCTCTTGAGTTGATCTCATTGACTAGTTAATCATTGAGTATCTATCATCTTTCCACTGCTGTCATTAGTTCCCTGATGTTGCCATCCTTCAGTGATATGACTTGATAATAGTTTTCTTGCTCCCTACAGGGATGAAATGCTGCCACACATGAGGTCTGTGGTGTAACTGTGGCTGTAGGAGCATGATGTACAAGCAGCATTTAGCTCCTAAAAGGACAAGCGAAAGAGAAGAAAAGACTAAAAGGTGTATTTATCAGGGTCTGCTGTTATCTTAGGACTCCCCTGTGCCTTTGCTGCAGTGAAAGTTCTGTTTATGAAAATCCATGGAAGGGAAACAGGCGCACACATATAAACCCCATCATTCAGTAATCATCAATAGAAGAGAAAAATGCTTTAAATAAGGAAGGGAGTATTAAGCATTCTGATAGCTCTAATATGATGATTTGTATGTAAGACTGCTGAAATTATACTGTGAAATAAAACTGCAGATGGTAGTTTTGTTTTCCCCTTTCATTAAATGTTTTAAATTTGCTGCCCTCATGTGGCTGTGTCCTCATGTGTACTTCTGCTGAAACTCCCGATGGACAAGGATTTCTTAAGACAGCAGTATGTGCAGCAGTGTTTATACACCAGATAGTTATACACCAGACAGTTCAGACCCTGAATTGATGCTGTCTGCCTGACTAAAGAATCTCAAGAAATGTGGCTGGGAGTCCCTGTGAATACATTTTCTGCCTTTTAACTCTGAAGAGCCAGGACTGCCATGGATATTAGGAATCTGCTACCCAATTTCTGTCTGGAGAAAGCTGCCTTTGCAGCTGTCAGAAGGTGATAAAGCCTCCTTCTGAACCAGGTAATGTGTATCCCCAGTTGACCAGGTGTGTCCATCCAGAAGGAAAATGCAGTATTTCCAAGCATCTTTCAGCTTGGGGTATGAGACAAACCAGAAAACTGAGCACAAGTGCATGAGTTGTAGGAGGAACATGGATAAAATAGTACAAAACCAACATAAAATGAAGAAAAATAACCCAGCAAGACCCATCTTAAGGTTGTTTTTGGGGTTTTTTTTGGTAGCTGTTACTCTTGGTGTACAGACAAAGAGTACAAGACATATTTATGCTAATCCACCCACCAATTGCTGGGTATGTTAGCATAAATAATGTTTTCTCAAGAATTCATGTTATAATTGCATTATAATCTATATGTTGTTGGACCATTACCTCTATGTTGCCATTAAAAGATGTGGTACATGGTTAGCTAAAGATAATATTTAATTACATAGCATATCAGTTACCTAGCTACCTACCAGAAATAAGAGGTCCAAACAAAAGTTTAATGAATAACACTGTAAAGACACCATCCATTGGGATAAGTTACTTAGAAAATAAAGACTTACTCATTGATAATTTATAAAGCAAATTGCAAAACCGAATTTTTAAAAATTGGATTAAAAAGTTTAAATTAATGGCTCTACCAATATTGCTTCTGCAAAGATAACCTGTGCAGAAATGCATGATTCAGAATGATAGATTAGGCTTTCAAGGCGTTTTTTTGGCAAGTAGTTGAACACTGAATTCAGCTACATTTCACATCTTTCTTGGGCCCTATAAACTTCTGTGTATACATATGACTTTACAGACAGTTAAACAAATTATGTAAATCATGTTCAGAGCTAACTTTGATAAAAGGAATTGAGGAGCCTGTTTTTAGACAGTCAGAAATAAAAAATGCTTTCCAAGGAAAAGCTAGGTAGCTAGTTAGTGTGCACAGTCAAAATAAATATAAGAATAAAGTAACCTGAACAGTGCTCGAATATCCTGCTCTTAGCATGAATTATTTGTATTTGCTCCCCTTGCTGCTAGCACTGAAGTCTTAAAAAATAAATAAAGACAACAGTCATAAAACAAAGATTGAAAATGTGGCCAGATCTGGAGACCTATCACCTGGAAAGCAGAAACAAGGTGTGTTGCTATCTGCCAGATGACAAGCAGATGAGCATCCTTCCACTAGGATGTAATGCCACTTAAAAGATCAGTGCTGACTGTGGATCCTAGGCAGTTGCAATGGATTGTTTACCTGCTCAGATACTGCTTCTGATCAGGAGGGGTTTATAAGGTAGTTGGATCAGACTTAATATCTCAGATATTCATATAACCATAAAATGGTTTGGGTTGGAAGGGACCTTAAAGATCATCTACTTCCAAACCCCCTGCCATGGGCAGGGATACCTTCCACTAGACTGGGTTGCTCAAAGCCTCATCCATCCTTGGCCTTGAACATTTCCAGGGGTGGGGCAGGCAAAACTTCTCTGGACAACCTGTTCCAGTGCCTCACCACCCTCCCAGTAAAGAATTTCCTCCTAGCATCTAATCTTAACCAACTCTCCTTCAGTTTAAAGATATTTTTTTCCTGCCCTATCCCAACATGCCCTTCCTTGTAAGAAATCCCTCTCCAGTTCTCTTGCATTGTCACTTTCTGTCCTATACAATAATATTATAGCCTGGTTTTGATGGTGACAAAACCCTTCGAAAGAGACAGAGTCCTTTTGCTCACCCTCCTGATTTGTTTCAGTCAGGAATTACCTTTTTTGTGCCACAGCAGGTTCTGGACTGTACTACAGTGCTGCTAAAAACATCCACTCGTTTTCAACTGCACATCAGAGCCAAGCATGGCAGAGCCCTGCTGCTTCCTATGGAGAGACAAACGTGGGGTCAGGGCTCGTGCTCTGAGGAGCAGGAAGTGAGCAAGGTGTGGGGAAGGCTGTGCACACAACCTGCACATGGGGCTGTCCACAGCTGGCCCATGACACAGAGCCAAGGTAGCTGCTGCCATCCTGGCCCCAGGGGACAGTCTCCTCCATTGGCTTTGTCCCACTGTTGGCCAGTTGGGGAAATAGGATATCTTGGCTCACAGATCCTCTCAAAGGACCTACTTTGCATATCATAAACGTCATGTTCTTCAAAAGATGTCTGTAGCAAGATATTCAGAAGATACTTCTTCTGTTCATTGTGCTGCTGCTGCTTATAAAATAAATGCTGTAATTGAAATCTGCATTTAATAAAAGTTCTCATGCATGAGGACTCCAACAGCATACTTTGTTTGATCTCTAGTCTTTATAATCAGTTTTCACATGCTAATCTCTAGTCTCTGTTGCATTCTACTAACAATATGGGAACTGATGGTTATCCAAGAAATACCTTTTATATTCAGATTTCTGGTTAAGATGACATGTGGAATTTTGGACTCTTAGCATCATCAAATCATCTGGATTTTCTCTGTGTCGTTTAATATTGTCCTGAAAATAAGGAAACATAACCTGTACAACAGGGCAATTTGAGATATAGTGAGCAGCCAAAGAGCTTCTAACAGAAGAGCAAACTGTCACTTATCAGTGGCTCAGGGATGCTGCCTCTGCATGGGTAGTGAGTCCACAGCACATGTAAAAGAAGGTAGTTTGCCTTTGGTGTCCCTTGGAATAAAAAAACAGGTACAGAGACAATTGCTGCAGAGCAGCAGAAGCATTGTAATGTGCTTGTTGCACAGTGATATCAAATAATTTAACTCTAGTCCCATTCATTTCTATTTTAAGGATATCATATGGTGAGTGTGCTGGCAATTTGATTTGATGTTTGTGTCACAGGAGTTACTGTCTGAAGCTTAGACAGAGATACCAACCCTGTTGTGTGTCATTTTATGAGAGCAACTCATGATTTTTTAGAGGAAAAATAATAGGATCTTTCACTACCTTAAAATTTTAGTAAGGAATTAATCTAGTTCTCTGGAGGAGGTCATAGAGAAACCAGATGAGACACTGACTGAACTTTATATTTCTTTTACTGATTGGTCTGTTTAGTGAAAATCCCCAGAAGGTAAGATCACTGAGCAAACTGGGTAGCAAATTTCCAGTAAAGCTCCCATTGCACTGACAATGTTTGTAAGAGTCAATTGACCAGCAGAAATGGTCACTTTTCTCATATTATTTCCCCTCATCTACTCCTCCTTAACAAGCATTTCAGAGATGTGGGTAAAAAAATTTAGAATATTGAAAGTGCAAGTTAGAATACAGTGTTAACAATACATTCATGCAAGTTCTGATGTCTTAAAATATACCGACTAGTACCATTCCATAAAAAAAAAAAATTGAAATTTCTATAATTCAAACTACTTTGTAATTGTATTGTAATGCCACTTTGTGTCAAGTGTTCCTTCCCTCTGACCTCATTAGGCGTGCCTTGTCATTAGATACACTGTTACTAAAGAGTTTTAATTTAAAAGCTGCTTTGATTAATGCTTGGTTGGACTGAGGATTTATTGTGTAGGATTAACTAGATTTAAAAATGGCAAAATGCCATAGTAACTTTAATGCCAGACTTTAATGAGAAGCAGAAGTAAACTCCAAGGTCCCTTATGATTTTTAATATGGACTAAGCTCATGTGCTCATTACCTTAATGTCCTGCCCTGTTTTAGATACAAGTACTCCAATAATATCTGGAGAATAGTAGCCTAGAAAGTGTGTTACAAATGTGTAACCTGAAGTATGTATATATTTTTAATGAATCATAAATTTTGATCATTTTATAATCAGATTTATTCAGTATTATTACCAAATAGAGAAAAACTCTTTGCACTGGTTTGGGCCTTTTAAATTAAGAAACAACATGGAAGTAAGACAAAACCAGACTGGCAAACATTTTTCCCAATTAATAATGCACTGACAATGTGGATGAAATTTTCCCCAACACATTTTTATGTAATCTGCTAATTGAATTTCTTTTTACTGTCTTCCAAAGTTTATTAAGTTCTCCTGCAAGTTTACAAAGTTGGCGCTTCTAGAGTTTAATAACCTTATTTTTTTACCATTGATCACATATTTTAGTATATGATACTGCCAAGAAAATCCAGACCATTCTCACATCCGACAACATTCGTTCATCTCCTTAAATCCTACTAGACTTGATAGGATTTAAGCATATACTTAAAAGGTAATGCACTGCTCAATGCGGGCCTTCGTATCTGACATTTTTTCTGTCCATGCTATCTTTGCTGAGGTAACCAAAGGGCACTGATTTTTTAATAGAGCTAAACAGGAAAAACTTTCTCATTCAAAAAGCTTGTACACTTTTTTTTCTGAATTGATACTGATTTCCCAGTTTTATTTTTCAGTGAACTTCCAATAGGAGAAGCATGTAATTAAATTTTTGTTTCTGCAGTTATATACTGTGAGATTTAGGCACAATGTGCTAATAACTACAGTTCTTCACAGAGGTGGTACTGTCTCTGCCAAAGTGTGTAGGATGGCATCCAACCAAGTTCTTGGGCTGTAATGCCTAATTTCTCATTGAAATCACAGATGTATTGGACATGACTTAAATAGGATTACTCACTCAAGCAAATTTACACAAGGGTCTAAGGCATATATCCAGCTTCCAGTGAGTAAGGAGTCTGCATACTCATTTGGCTCAGGGCCTTGGGCACTTGCATAATGTTGCTTGTGTAACTTACCCTGCCAAAAATGAAACCTGCATCAACATGGTTACTCATACCAGAAAAATTGTGCCTGTGGAGAAGTGATGACAGTCGGGGATCCTGCTTCCTTTTGTAATGCACTGAAAACTTCTGTTTTCACTGATGATTGAAACTCTTTAGCCAGCATTACCACTGCAGTCCCTACTGAAAATTTCTGTACCACTGAGTTGCTTTTGTTGGGGTTTTTAATCACTTATGGATTCTCTATTTGACTCATTGCTGTTTTTTTTTTTTTTTTTTTTTTTTTTTTTTTGGGGGGAGGNTTTAGGGAGAAGGCCAGCAAAAACGAAGGACAAAAAAAAGAAGAAAAAGAATTTGATGGAAAGGGCTCAGAAGCAGCACAGCATCTTTTTAGCAACAGATAAAACAAGCCAGTAAAGACTTGATTTTCTTTAATGTATTTTTTTGCAAAGTGCACAAAAGCTGCTATATGCTCCTGCCCATGGATGCACTACAATTCAGCTGCTTTGACAGTATTGGTGGCAAATAACTTGTGAAAATAATGCCCACAAGCTTGTTTGTTTTATTTATATATTTTTTATTTTATTTTTTCCTCTCATTTTTGACCTGAAGACTTCAAGGTCAGGTGTGCACTGAGCTGGATCAGTGGAAGTGGTCCTGAAGTGCATCAGAGATATTGTTCTGAGTGCCTGGTCAGCATGTTGACAAGGGAAGAAATCTACGCAGCACCAGTAGGTGGACTTGTGCATATTTAAATAAATAAGAGAAAAAGGAAGTCTTGGAGGTGTAGGTACAATTGCATTTATGGCCTTTGTTTCCTATATTTGTACATTTCAAGAGTAAATGGATATGACTTACCTACTTAGTGTTAATGTACATTGTTCTCACACCTGCTACGTCAACACAGTTGTATAATAAAACTGCTTTAAGACAACGTGCTGCAGGATTCACTGCTTAGACTCATCGAAGCACAACAGACTCTGTGTGTACATACTGCTCTGTCTACATATAAATGAACATATTTACTGTACATCTATGCATTTATATGTATACTTTATACATGTTTAAAGGTATGTCCTGTTGGTTCTAGTAATATACTTTTAAATAATCCAGTAAATGTTTACTTTTTGCTATGTCTTAAATATCTTCTCATGTTCCTCAATAGCTACAAACTGGATTTTTTTTCTCATTTGCAAAGCACACTCATTTGCAAAACTACCTTGCACTGACCCTCACAATTGAGTGTCAGCTCTGAAGTATACTTGCCAGACTAGTAATACACAAATTCTTTCTGCTATTCAGTACTTCTGTCTCAATCCCCAAGTATTTTGTCTCAGAAAAAGAAGTTCAATGTTTTTTAAGATGAGGCGCAATGATGATAGAAGTTTTGAGTGTCAGGAGAGAAATTACTTGTAAAGTTCTTGGTATCTAAGACTGTATGTGTAGTTTTTTATTTTTATTTTATTTTTTCCCCAATATAATGCAGTGTTTTAGTCCTGATGCAGTCAGATAAGAAAACAAATACCTGAATAAGGAAGAATCAAAATAAGTCATGTGAGGTCAACTATTCACAAGTATAGAAAACACCAATGTCCCACTATTGCCCATTATTTGTAGAAGCGTAACAAATTTATTCTGCAGCTGTTTGCTTTGGGATATTTTTTGGGGGGAAGTGGTGGAGACAATTTTCTGTGTAGTACATTAAAATCACTCAGGATATGTAATTGGGTAATCTTGCATTATTGGGCTATTATTCAAGGTGATTTTTGGATACCTGACAGGGAAAGTCTACACAAAAATACTTGTTGTTTAATATGTCACTTAAGAGAAATTATCTCACTTTTAGGCCTAAAACTTGCATACTACCTACACAAAAAAAAAATGAAACAGCAGAACAGACCCCAGACCTCCACAAACCTCTTTTTGACATATACTTTAGAAAAATCCCACAAATACCAGTTTTAGTTTTATGGGTTATATGCTTTTCAAATAAACCAGGGAAATAAGGCATCTGTAAGCACAAATGTATCTGTATTTAGCTATGACAAGTGTTACTAGCAAAATGTGCAGTAGTTAGACACATATGAATGTTCTATCAAACTGCTTGTGGACTTCCACTCAACCATGAGGTTTTCACTGTATGTTCATATTTACCTAGAACATAATAATGTTGCAGACAGTAAGATTGTTCTAATCTTAGGATGCTATTTTGAACGTAAAATGCTCACTTAAAAAAAAAAAAAAGACAATAAGAACTGTAGCTGCCTGTTTGCTTATTGGTTATCAAATTTGGCTGTAAGTGCAGTTAATTCCCTCATACAAGCCTTTCAGTAGTGGTTACAAATATTGTATTAGGCATGTCATGGAAAGAATGCTACAAAATACAATAAAATGGTGTCACAAGCTCCTGAGTAAAATATTTTTGGTCCTTTTTAATTGAAATAGCAAAGTCTTTTGGAATTTACACGTAGAAAAATTGCAGAAGATGGGGAGATGTAGATTTTCTTCCACTGGAGTAAAAAATGGAGGGTTTTCCTTAAAATTGCTGTGTTTGAAAAGACAATGAGCATTAGATGTACATTAATTTCTCCTGTCCCAGTCACCTTCACATTTAGAGTTTTCTTGGGAGTGTAGAATGAAAAAAATTATCCCTCAGTAGCCCTGTGTAGTTCCTCCTTGGCCCTAGACATCCTGCCTTTGCATGGTGGATCCTGTCAGTGTGTTCATGGCACTGGGGTTTTGTGGGATCATACTTTGGAGGTTGGAAAGGACAGTTCCTTGGACATGAGGAAAAGGCTTTGCCCTGAGAGGATGTTTGGTCACAGGCTCCTCAGGGAAGTGGTCATGGCACCAAGCCTGGCAGAGTTCAAGGAGTATCTGGAAAATGCTCTTAGTAATATAGTTTAGTTTTAGGTACTCCTGTCAGGAGCAGGGATTGGACTCAGTGATCCTTAAGGGTCTTTTCCATCTTGAGATATTCTATGATTTGATGAATCTATGACCTTGAGAGATCAGCTAGTCCAAATATTTGCTTGAAACAAGGCTACCTCGAAGTTATCTTCAGGTACTTGATAAAGGGTGCTTCTTGATAAAGCGTGCCCACTGTGCCTCTTATTTCCTTTAAATTTGATCAGAAGTGGACTTACAATGATCTTAATTCATTCTTTTCTGGTAAGCAACTGACAATGTACAAATGTGACATTTTCCCCGCTTTCATAGCTGTTACTGCTTTTTGAATCAGTTTCTCTCAGACAGAAGAAGGTTTCAGAGCAGTGGAACCTTTGTGTTCACAATGCTTTTATGCCCTAGTTTAATGATTCACTATTGGAAATTTATTTTAAACTACAAAAGATGAAATTAGGAGGACAAAGAACTTTATATGCCATAGTCATTGGTTTTAAAAGCTGTTCTATTGCTGTGATGAATAAAAAGTGTTTTTTCAAAAGTGTACACAATTTTATGTCTTATTCACATGTCCCAGAAAAGACAATTGCGTAGTGCGCTGTGTATTTAGGATCTTTCTATTCTCAGTTTGCCTTAGTTTATCCTGGCCTCCTAATATCTGTCTCTAAATTAAAACAACACCAAACAAAACAAAACAGAAAAAAAATAAAATAAAGAAAAACAACCCTAGGTGCATCTTTAAAGCAATTATTTTGTGGTTGACTGGTTTTCATTGCATCTCAGCTGCTCTTGTTAGTGAGAAATTATTGTTATATGTCTCTTTTTTTATTCCTGGGTGAAAAAAAACAATGTTGCGTTCCACATTATGGTGATGCAACCCTTCCACATTACAAATGTCAGTATAAGGAAATTGTTCTCTTACATCTGTACGCTCAATATAAAGATGTCAGCAAAATAGTAGTGAATAATTACAGAGCTTACATGATGTGCCTCCATACATCAGTATGAGTTACAGAAAACTAGAGCAGAAGAAAAAGTAGATTTTCATCCATGTTTGCTAAAAACAACCCCAAAATCAATTAAGTGCCATGTTAGCTTTTCTATACAAAAATATTGCTAAAATTCTGATTGAAACCTTATCAAATGAGAAGACAGATAATTTCCAGACAGATTAAAATCAAATACAATGCTTCAGCTTTGTTATGCTGATGAAATAGAATGTAGAATAAAAATAACCAGACATTTCTGGCACAAGTGCCATGCTTTTTTAAGTGGGTGATGTTACTGAAGGCTGATGCTGCCACTTACCAGAGAATGTGAGTCTTTTGAATTCAAGCTCTCTCTCTTCACCAACAAAATGTATTTGTTTTTTGACACCAGTTCACTTTCACATCCAATGGTGTAAGCCAGCATGAATTCCGGTAAGCTCTAGACTGAAGTTATTTTGGACTGACACCAAGAAGAACAAAATGTACCCTTCTGAAAGTGTAACCCAGAAACCACTGTCAGCTTTTTTGTTTAGTTCTTTACCGAAAGCTCTGTGCTGAACCTGGCATTGCTTCTTTTACGAGAAGCCTCTGTCCAGGACTGAGGAAAGGACATTAACTTTAGGATGTATTAGATCTGCAGGACATCTGGGAGAAGAGCAGCCCAGTATTTGAAGTGCAGTTCCTCTGAGAAGTGAAAAACTTTAAAAGTGTGACTAGAGACAGTGTCCGAAGTGAGCCCAGTCTTTAGTCTATTGCCAAACCCTTCCAGACTTCAGCTGATTTTTTTAAAATGCAAACTAGTTTCTGTTTATGTCTAATAAACATGTCTTCAACCCCAGTGAAGCTGTATACTTACTTAAAGGGCCAGTAATATATCTGTGGTCATGCCAGCTGCAGAAATGCTCCCAGCCTCCTTGTTTTCAAATTGTGTCTTCAGCGACACTCATGTAACACTTGATTTTAATTGGGCAATAGTGATGAAGTTAACTAACAGTTCATAGACCACAAATGAATAAACACTGAAAATGAGGCTGGTTTATTTTACCCCTGCAACTTTTCAAAACAGAAATTCAGCTCAAGAAAGCAAACAGTATTAGTTAGAAGATATGTCTTGGCTTGCAACTGTTTCTTAGGTTCCCTTCAGACTTTAAGGGGGCTTTTGGAGAAAGATAAGAGTTTTGGGGGTTTAGTTGGGGTTGTTTGGTTTTATTTTTATTCCTCTGAAATCCTCTTTTTTTTTTTTTNCAGAAACTGCAATGGGGTTTTGTGTTTGCTTTCTGTTTCTGAGGGGATTTGGTTGCCATCTACAGAAGCTAAGGGCCAGAGCTGTAAGGGGGCTCCTGATATTTGCTCCAGAATTGTTTCAGTCTTTTATTTAATTGTCTTGTGGTAGGTACATGTAATGTCTCAGGGACATGGAGTGCAGCTACAGGATTTCTCTGTCACGGTTTGGTGCTCTCCTTTTGGCCTCATGTTCCTTGTTACGCTGTAGCCTGGCTTCAGCAGGAGCAGTGAACAGTTTTTCTACCATAAATGTCTTCTAGTCTGCATATTCTCTTGGCTAGAGCATGTGATTTCTAACTCTAAGGCTGATCCTAGTAATTTATTTTGTGGTCAAATATTTTCTCTCTAGAGAGAATTAAATCCAAGGACAAAAGGTCTATAAACAGATGATGAGAGGAATAGGCAAGTGTGTAACCTCTCACAGCTATAATCTAATACAGGAATAGGTAAGTGTGTAGGTAAACAGAATGACCATTCCTGATCCAGTGGTTGCAGATGCTGAGGGAGTATGAGATGAATGGACAGCAGATAATGGCTCAAGTATTACACAGTATTGCCCATTGCCACTGTTGGAGACAGAATATTAAACTATTGGTTTAACATGTTAGAGGTTCTCTTTTAGGCTTTTATGGAAAAGTATGTTGTGTATAAAAACTAAGATAGTTTAGATAACAGGTTTTCTACCCTTTTTTTTTTCTGTTCATAATGAATTTATAAATTCAAATCAGTTTAATCCCAGTTCAATGGGTTTGTTTAAAATCAAAGTCTTTCATCAGTTCTCTTGGGATTATTGATAAAGACAGCCAGTGATCTTAGCAGGGAAGGTAAAAGGTCTTTATCCCCTAAAGGTATATTTGACTGAAGTAAAACCAAGACAGTTAATGACAAGATGAAGCCTGGCAACAGGAAGAAAGATGTGGAAGAAATATTTTTTTTTGTCTTAATTTTATATGCAGTTATGAATTTTATTTATCACACCTAAATATGTGTGAATGTTGAATGATGACATTTTAAAGATCCATAATGAGATGAAAAAAATTGTGATTCTTCTGTATGTAAGTGACTGCAGTTCTGCAATGCTGATTAATTGGATGAGGCAATATATCTTCCTTTTTACTCTAATTTTGGTTTTATTATTTTCTTTCATGCTAACAGTGCAGCACAAGCATTTGAGGTTTTTTTCTACTCTTTCTTCCCTTCCCCTCCTGCTCCCTGCCCTCCGTCTGCCATATTTCAAGGGATTCCCACAAGCCCTAAGGTGCAGCTGCTTTGCAGTATGCAGCTGGCCTGGATACATTTTGGCATGTATTTCCAAGTTACACAGCCAGGCACTCTGAAGAAAATCCAGAGGTTATTCTGAGAGAGAAACTAGGTAGCACATGCATTCTAGATAAGTATATTAATTCTTCTTATTTCCCTGGTCAGCTCCATTTTTTTATGTGTGATGCAAGAAGAAAGAGCAGATATATTTTCTGGGAAGCCTCCAAATCCACTTCTTTAAAAAATAGAGATTTTTTACCATACTAGAATTGGAAAATATTGGTGTGGTTTGAGCAGAATGCTCCTATTGTTGTGCTGAATAGACAGAGGAGATGGAGAACTCAGCTCCTCCACAGAACTTCATGCCACAAGTGCCCTTATCATAAAATTACCTTTGCCCTGTTAAACTGGCAGATAACGGATAAAAATATAGATGAAGGCTTCTTGAGTAAATAAAGATAATTTAAGGCTCATGGACTCTTTGCTAACAATGAAGAAAATGTGCATTTCTGCCTGGACTCCTGTACCACCAAGGCTTTCAAGACCAGTCTTGAATCCTAGGATTGACATTTTAAAATCTGGAATAGGACTTGAAACATAGAGCAGGCCAATTTTTATTTCTTTAGTGCAATACCATGGAATCATAAAATAGTTTGGGTTTGAGGGATCCTTAAATGTCATCTAGATCTTTAGAAATAAACTCTCCAACCAGTTGGATAAGTTAGAAAGTCAGTGTTATTTTATTCAGCATTGTGGGTGCATGGGGGTAGCTCCACCTAACATATACACACACTTTCAAAACTTTTCATTAGTTATACATTTTAGCAAACAAATTCATGTCCATTGGCTATAAATTACATAATTTACTTCATTAATTAGTATTCTGTCTTCTATTGGTTATTGATTTCTTACTTCTCATGTTAATTAGTCCACCCACATTGGGTTTCAGGACATTTGCTGAATTGTCCTAGTTAGTTCCTTTTTTATCTGAGGGCTCTAAAAAAATGTCCTTGTGGTCCATAAATTCTGCATGTCTTGTGCCCACTTTCAGCAATAAAACTCTCTCCCAAGGCTTTGTTAACCCCCTTCTAGGTCTGAGATCACTGAAGCATACCAAGGTTGATTACAGCTGCTTTAGTAAAACTTAGAGTTTCATTAATTTTCCCAAACTGTATTCCCACAATGGCAGCTTATCACAAACCTTGCTAAATGCTGAATACAGTGGGATGTGACAGAGTGGATAATTGCAGTGCTTATGATTATTTAAAGCAATTAATTAGAAAATTAATCAAAACAATTAATTATAAAAGTTATTAGGAAAATTATATCACTTACTGTGCTCTGTATGGTGCAAACCTAAGCATTAATCACAGCAAGGGATGAAGCACTGCTGTGGTAAAGTTAAAAGAATTTTCCAATGTCTTCTCCCTCTCCTGCATAGATGCCTTTTTAAAGAAATACAGCTGGTTCTGTAACATCCTGAAGGACCAGGAGTGCATATGTCCAGAAAGAAGGGCAATGCACAGAAGGCAATTTTAAATTATTGTATAAACTTGTCTTTAGAGTTGAGACAATACAGCTGAGGACTGAGTCACAAGCCTTCTTTGACTTAACTGTGGTAGCCAGATACTTGTGAGTTCCCACCCATCTACTCCACAGGGATCAGCACTATTAAGGAAACTTCCCTCTCCGACCATCCAGGACCCACTCTGGCAGTCACTGTCACACCACAGCACTGAGCTGGGACCCGCCCCACACTCACAGTCAGAACAGGTTTCCTCACCAGCTGGACCCTGGGTTCCCCAGAGCAAAACCTACGACATGGGGATCCTTTATTTAATAATGGTGGAACAATTAAATAACAATATAACAGCTTGAGCTGGTGCCTTCCAGAAGAGACCTTGGACAAAGGAACCCCTGGGCTTTTATACCCTCAGGGTCCAAGTCCACAAAAGCCTGGGGGTCACTGGCTCCTGCTGAGCCTCTGAGTGTGTCTGGTCCCCTGGCCAGGCTGCAGTCCCCATGACACTTGTTGTGTGAAGGGGCAGCAGTTCATGGCCTCTTGCCTGGGGCTGTCACCACACAGAGCTCAACCTGCAGCTGGCACTGACTGCACATGAGCTGCTGGCACTGCGCCTGCTCCTCAGCAACTGTCACCAGCCCCTGTCCCCAGCTGTGTTCACTGAGATCCATGTGTCCTCACTGGAATGGAAATGGATGGAAATGCAGCTGTGTTTAGCAGTTTATGAATGACAGCACCTCAGAAACAAATGCACACCATGTAGTGTACTGCTGTGTTGGTTAATCTTCAGAGTGGAACTGAGACTGACATCTAAGTGCAGGCACTTTGTTAGATCTTGCAGCTGAATTTGTAGATCTTGCTGAGGTGAAGCTATCAGACACCACTGTGTTCATCTTGTTGGTGAGCTCCCAGAAGGCACATAGAAACTTTAGTGAATTACCATGAGTTTGAGCAGGCACAAATCTAAAAATACAGACTCGTCTGGGGTCCTAAAATATTATCCCATTTCTTTGAGAAAATTCATACTGGTACTCAGTCAGATGCAGATAAAGATAAAACCAGACATGTTCCAAAATTTTCATCCCAAGCTGAAGAACAGTATGATAAGGTAGCAAGAATCCTACCCTCAACCCTCTTGGAAGTTATCAGATGTAACCAGAAGCACAGGCTCACAAACACTGTTAGTGAAATCTCTCCATGAGTAGGTATTATTTAACTTTTAGACCCTCAGACCAAAGCACATCTAAAATAAATGTTTTACTTATATCTTTGATGACTTTTTAACAGCAGCAGTATGACATGATATGGTATGTATTGAACAAAAAATGCCAGTTGCACAGGACACAGATCTTAAGAGGAAAGGAGGAGATCTCACAGGCTGTGTCGAGGAGATCTCACAGGCTGTGTCCAGCTGTATGTGTAGAGTTGTTTGAAGTTATGTGCCATACAGGGAAGGATATGACACTTTTAGATAATTAGTTGAAGATTAGACATCTGGATGAATCTGGGCAGTATTTTCTTTGTAAAAACCACAAAAGTACTATTTGATTTTTAAAAGCTGTCCTTATAGATGAGCTCTCCTTTACTTCTTCCCATTTGGTGTGTGTAGGTAAACCTCTTGCCTTCTTGGGGAATAAGTCCTTTTTCCTGACTGCATGAAAAAAGAATAATTACAAGGGCTGTTTTTCATTAGTGGGTGACAACAAAAACTCAAAAACTGTTATAAGCTTTATAAGCCCTCGAATTTCTGAAAATCCCCACATTTTTTTTTCCAAGAGTATTATTTTAACCAATCCTGGATCTCAGGATCATGGGAGAGATAGAAAGCATGTGTACAAACATGAATTTCCTAACAGCATTGGAAGCCATGGCTTGGACTCAATGCCTTACATATTCAAGGCCAATTCAATGCCAATTATGCAAATTGCTTCTTAGAGGGCTGAGAGCTTCATAATTGTTACTTAGCTTTTTAAAGAAAATGCCATGTTTTTAATTCTTTTAGGTTTTTTGTTTGAAAACAAAAAAAGGAAGAAAATACTATTTCTACCCCGAGTTCTTTGTTTTAGTTAATGATTCAAAGATACATGATTGCAAATTACTAACCAGAATTGAAGTAAGATTGATATCTGTTAATTGGCAAAAGTACTTTTTAAATAAACCCTCCAAACGTAAATGTCTAGTTTATATAAATAACAAGTTAAAAGGATTATTTTGATGAGAAATATTTGGCAGTGTGAAGCATAAGAGTATGACAAATATCAGAGCTGGTAACAATTCAGTGCTGTTTTCACTATATATTGTCAAAAACTACCATTTAATTTTTCAGGACATACTAATTTAATCTGAATTTATTGTTGGTGTGTTAGTAGACATAAGTTGCAGGTTTTGTGTCTCAGAGGGGTGTAGTGACCCCTGTGAGGAGACCATGAACTACACTGTGATGTTCACAGCTTCTTCCAGCTGACTCTGAAAGAAGTGTTGTAAACACTGGTAAAACAGTAAACAGTGGTAAAACCCACCTGTGAACAAAACTTTAGTTTAACTCAGAAGGTGGTTAAACTAAAGTTTTGATCAGGTGCTGCTATTCAAAAATATTTTATAAGGACAACTGCAACTGCTGGGGACCAGAGATGCACTCTTGGAGCAGGAGATATTCCGTGCTGAAGGGGGTATGGACACTGTGGATCCTGTGAGCAGCTCAGACTGGTGCAGGTACCTATGAGGGACTGAGGCTCATCATCTCGCTGGATGGATCTTGATGGATTTAATATAATCCAGGGCAGAAGGAAGGAAAATACAGACTGAGAACAGAGGGGGGTAGGGGTTTTTAGGAAGCATTTTTTTGTGTGTGTTCTTTTTCTCAATGCAGACTTGGTAAGCAGAGATTTGTGTTCATTGGCACTGCAGAAAAAGTCCCCAAATCTTTGCCCAAAACCATGCAGGTTGAAATAGACTGGCAGAGTTGATAGGCCTGAGGTCCCAATTTTGCAAGCAAAAGTCTTTTTTCTGTTTGTGTTTGTCTTGAAATCTATTTTTCAAATTTGTTGAGTTCTCATGGGAAATGCTGAAGGCAGCCTACAAAGAAAAATTAGCACCCATCAGATGAAAAGTGATTCATAAACCTCTGGCTTGTGGAGTTGTGCCAGCCTGGGAGAGTTTTCAGGATTGCTCCTGATGTGCATGTTCTGTTACTTAGGATAAAAGAAAGAGAAATATATATCAAAAAGTTTATAGTAGTAGAAAAAAGGCATGTTGAGCCAACATATGATGCTATAGAGAATAGTTTTAGTCAGGCAGACTGTTTTAGTCATATTTCAAATGAGCACAGCTGCAGTTTTAATTTCTAAAATCTCCATACCCTCAGATGCTTGGCATGACAAATAGTGCCAAGCTGAGGGACCTACTGACAACACTCTGATTAGAGAAGTAATAAAAATGTCCTGAACAGATTAGGACTTTAGACAAGACAACAATTTTTTTTTTTTCAGTATGAAAAAACCCATAAGGGTACCTTTATATTGAGGCAATGAAGGAAATTAACTGTGCTTGTTTTGTTGGAAGCTTAACATTTATTTTGGTTTTTTGCTTCCTTGAAATTTTATCTGAATTTGTGTGCAAATATTTCTGGGTCATTTATTGACTCAAAGGATGCATTTGGCAAGAGTATTGCAGAAACCAATGAGTTCCAATCTTTGATTAGAAATGCAAAAACACATTTAATAAAAAATAATGAAACCACTTTTAATAAGGAACTTATTTAGTGTTTCCTTTTCTCTGTCTCAAAAATTGTGTCAACTGGTAGCTAGTAATATTTTTTGCAGAGTTTAATGGCAGCCTAGAACAGAAACAGATGCTTCGTTTCACAAAAATTGGAGTTTTAAAATGCTCCCATGTTGCAGGATCTCTGATGATACCCTTCTGTCTCTTTGGTAAGATTTAATTCAAATCCATTTAGCTATAAGCCTGTTTTTAAGGGTGCCTTGGCTGAACATGCTGTCCTTGAGGCACATGCCTTGGCAGAGCCAGTGCCAACCATGGCTCCCATACTCCTCAAGGCAATGCTTGAGGACATCAGGTGATGTTGCAGGTTTGCTGGCTCAACAAGTAGGAATTACTGTAACTTGTCACAGCTGTGTGGTATTGCAGTGTTGATCCTCTTCTCAAGAATCAGTCACTCATGTGAGTGTTGAGCTCACAGTGTTCTGCAAGGAAAGGTGTTTGCACAGAGCTGGAGTTCTATCCACCAGTCTGTGTGGGAAAGCAGTCAGAGAGTGTGTTGGTAGAGGGAAATGTATGAGGGAAAGTGGTTCTCCCATCAAGATTTTCATGTTTGGCTTTCTTCCTCAGTTCTGTGGGTCAGATTTTGAAAAAAAAAAAAGGGTGGAGGGGCGAAAGTTTCATGTGTCTGTGCCTCAAGCACAGCTCTCTAGCACTCTTCTTGCTCACTAGACATTTGTGTATAGATTACTTTGACTAGATGAGATTATTCTGATAAAAAAATAGTGATAAGATAGGAATTTCTCTTCTTGATGTTAAGAAATAGTAACATCACATAACAAGTGGTGCAGCCATTCTGCTGCTTTCTGCTACTTCTTTTGGGAGCCCTGTGGAGACCCTGAACCTTTGAGGGAGAGACACATGTCCAGCTCCAGCTGGACAATTGTCAGAGAATGCAATATCTACATAACACTTTTTTGTCATGAACTAAAAAAGAGAAAGGAATTTGTCTCCAAGGCCAAAACAAATTAAAGGGTCAATAGCAGAAATACCTTCATGAGAAAAAAGCTCTGGTCATGTTGCTGTCTGCCCAGACAACAATAAATGGAGGTTCATCCATCCATGTCTGTGATGAGGATGTGGGTGGTCATTGAAGTGTCACAGGCAGTATACTTTTCAGAACTGAACCTCTAACTCTCATCCATGAGATCTGAGGTCTGGGAAAGCCAAGACTTTCCGAAGCAACCAGGCCCACGTAAGCATCACTGCTGTGCATGCTGTGAAGGAGGAGTTCAAGCACCATGAAAGTGCTCTGCTCTCTTCACTTTTGCATGAGACAGAAAACTGCTCTTCTGGATATCAGCTGTCTGCTGCAATACCTAGAAAAGCTGCATCTGTACTTAAGATTAATGCTACAGGTTCAAGCAGTTGTCAAATGTGAAGAATTTAACTTTTTGAAAATCTTCAGTTTCTGCATGAAATCCTCAGTCATGGCCCAAGGTGCTTGCTCTCCTGCATTTTCCCTGGCTTGCTATCTGGTCAAAAAATTCTCCTACTCCTGTCCTTTAATTCAGGCTCTCTGCACAAAATAAGTGGAAATATTCAGACATTGCACAACAAAAATGTTTATAATAGTGGAAGATACCAAGATTTTAACTAAAACAATAGGAAAGATGTATTAGCTCAAAGATGCATTAACAAATGTAATATTAAATAAAACTGAACCTTCAAGAGGTAAATATTTAAACCAAGCCAGAGATGGCTCAAATTGTATAAAGCTTTGAGGAAGTATGGAGTGTTTTGTTGAACAGAGTCCTGCAATGTGAATGGTAAAATTTGCATTAAACTTTATGCAGATTTCTCTGTATCATAAAACTGCATAGTAATCGAGATGTTTTGCTTTGTTATGTAAACTGGAAGACAACACAGCAGTCAGAGGGCTTGACTGACTCTTGTTTGCCCTCCATGCCTGTAATAAGTGTTGCCAAGAGAATAGCAGCACTTCATTTCTTTCTAGTCTGTCCAGACCCTTCTGGATAAGACACTTGTGAATAAAAGCCACCCCAGAGGAGAAGGAGGGCAACAACATTCCAAAACTCTGAGCAGAAATATTTTCATCCTTGTTAACATGAAAACTATGCCCAGCATGTTCTTCAGCTTATTATGATTTTCCTTAGAAACTACAGAACTACAGCCCATATGAAGAAGAGAGCTCTTATCCAGAGAAGGCCTGGCAAATCCTCAAAGAAAACTGAGACAGGCTTCATCTCCATCCCTGCAGAAGACCATGGACTATTTAGAGACTTGTGTGGGGCATGTTGTTGGAGAGGGGCACTGTGCAAATAGAGCAGCAGCAAAGAGCTGTGTTGGATCCCCTTCTATTACAGATATCAAATACCTCCTTCAAAAAGTGTGGAAATTATTCCTTTTCAATAACACTCTTTTCCACAACATTCTCTCTTATTGCCTTCAGAGACAGAGATAAGGACTATTTCGAGCACATCACCTCCTAGGATTTCCTGAATACCCCTTTGTCTGACCATGCCTCTCTTCTCCAGAATTTAAGTTTTAGCATTTGTTTAATTGACACTCTTTTGTTTCAAGAGTAATATGACAGTTTTTTATTAATGCAATAGAATTGTATTTCTGAAAGAGCTATTTGAAAAGATCAGTGTTTTACTATTACTTTTCAGTTTGAACAAGCAGATTCCCATTCAGCATGCTCTTTACTCACAGCCATTTTTCTTCAGGTAGGAATAAAAATCCTTAGAGTTTTTTTGGTTGCCTGGCATTTCTTTTTCCTTAGTCTTAAGTCTTATGAAAAAATACTGCTGCATTCACCTATCACACAAGGCTCTTAATTAGCCATGTATTAAATTTTAATAATGTTATCATCTACACATTAATGAAGATACAATGATCATCTACACATTAATGAAGATACAATGATTAACTCTCTTCTGCACACTGTGATTCATGCACTTGCACTTCATGGGAGCTTACTGAGGGACATAGCTTACCAACCTTTCTTATCCTGGAATATCATCAAGGTTGCCTAAAGCTTCTGATCTGTGGTTTGTGAAGCCTTTGGACTCTAATGCCAGCTCTAAGCTGCTTTTGAAATGCCCCACTATTACATATAGTCCTGTCCAGTTAATTTTCAGTTACCGGACCTGCTTTTCTAAATACATCATCATACATAATTTCCTGGATCAGCTGCCATACAGCTTCACTACACTGATTTGCTGTTATTTTCCACAGGAAGACATCAGGACTCTCAGCACTCAGGAGGAAGATTACTGCTAGTCTTTCATGCTTAGTCAAAAGGAGTCTTCATCTTCATCAAAAGGAGTCTTCACCTTCATCCCATCTGCAATCATCAAACAGCCCGTCACTGTTCAGCAGGGTAAAATAGAACATTATTATCTAAAAGGTACTGTGTTCAGGTATGACTTCTTGCTAACAACAGTTTTGCATTAGAAATTTAACCGAACCCACATCACACAAACTTTCAAAACATCTTCTCAAAGGAACAAGATCAAAACAAACACTTTTTGAAAATAAGGCAGTTGATCAAAATTGACCACTGCTTCCTTTGAGAATAGTCAAATTAAATTTGTGTGTAAAAGGTGTCCTCTGGAGGCAGCAAATTTGTTTGATATTTTAAATGAAAATATTAATAAATCTTAATAAAGAATTTGAAGTACTTCATTCTGCCTAAATTGATATTAAAAAAGCCCTTCCTCTGCAAGTAATAATGAAGAAAGAACAGTTTTCCTTGTTCGTCATATTATAAAAATGTGGTAAAGACAGCAGTTGTATGTGCCAAAGGTAGTTTGGTCTTCAGAATTTTTGTGAATTCAGATTCAGTTTATGCACAAAATAAAGCACAATTTCTACTTCCTTCATATTAAACATTACCTGGCAAATCAAGTATTCTTTGATTGAAGAAAAATTGTCTGCATCTTATATAAAGATGAGTGATTTCACTGTCATAACTTTTAGTAAAAAAACCTGTCTTGTTTACAAAACCACTCTGACACAGAAGAAAGTCACATCTGTTAAATCTAGAAAAGTTCTCAGGTCTGGGGGTTTTGCATGAATAGAATACATACATACATACATACATACAAGCATACAGTCATATACAAATATAAAATGTAAAAAACTAGGAAACCTTATCTAAGAAGTTTTTTCCAAGAAACTGAAATGCATAATAATGTGCTAATTACCCCCCTCCCCATTCCCACCCCTATAGATTATAGTAAGAGCATTTTTAATAAAAAGGAGACTGACCCTTCTGATTTATCTCTGAACAAAAATCATAGCAGTAATATGTGCGTGTGCATGTACGTTTATTTTAATATTCTTACGCAGAACTAGAAATTCTGAGTTACTATGGGAAGATTTCTCTTGGCATTTCCATCTCTGCCAGAGCCAAGCATAAGAGTTACTTCATTGATATTGCGCAGCCCTTTTGTTTTCCACTAGTTTTCAGGGGATAGTTCTAAGAAACACGCAGATTTGAAAACAGGACTAGTTTCTGATGGGAAATGGCCCCGCAGGGTGGGAGTAACAGAGACACAAATCTCGGGAACGCACAGTGGCGGAGCGCGAGTGCCGCCCCGAGGCCACAGGAGAGCCCCGAGCCTCCTCCTGCTGCTGCTGCTGCTGGTTCTGCTGCTGCTGCTGGTTCTGCTGCTGCTGCTGGTTCTGCTGCTGCTGCTGGTTCTGCTNTGCTGGTTCTGCTGCTGCTGCGGCGGCTGGTGCTGCTGCTGCTGCTGCTGGTTCTTCTGCTGCTGCTGCTGCTGCTGCTGCTGGTTCTGCTGCTGCTGCTCCCGGCCCTGCTCCTGGTTCTTCTGCTGCTCCAGCTGCTGTTCCCGGCCCTTCGCCCCCCCGGCAGGAGCATTCCCAGGGTTATCCTGTTGTGTTCATCTCCCAAGAGTAGCACAGATTTATGGGCGCCTTTCCACCCCTTAGGACCCTTGCGTTTGGTTTATATGGGTGATGCAAAAGGGTTGTGGCTTTAAAATTTTTCATATCTCTCCATCTTATCAGGCACAGAGGAAAACAGTCCTGCAATTTTGTGCTTCTGCAGGTTGGGGGAAAAGAGCCTTAACAGCAGTTTAAGGCAACATACACAAGTATATAATTTTTTATGAAATGTGAAATACTTCACATCAGAAGAAAAAGAATTATCTTCCAGAAACTCTAGCTCTATGATTTTCAAACTCTTGCTTTCTTAACTTAAAAGCACAACAGAAACATGAAAGTGACAAAACATCTGCTGCAGGTTCCTCACAGTCCACATTTACAAGTCTATTTCTGCACCTCACCTAAGTTAATCAAAATTTAATATGTTAGATGTTGAATCTTGTTTCTAAATTATATTTCCTTTCTTAGTTGAATAATGTAAAATGTGTGTGCAAATACTGCTACAAAACTGATGATAAATAGCTGGCAATACACAGCTGTAAGAAAATATAAATCATAAAACTACTGAAGCTGGAAAATACCTTTAAGCTCATTGAATCCAGCCATATACCCAACACTGCCAAGTCCACCATTAAACCACGTCCCTAAGTGCCTCATCTAAGTCTTGTCTCTAAAAGTTACATCTACATGTGCTTCTTTACAAAGGAAGAATGTAATCCTGAAAGAATTACATGTGCTATATTTCACACGAGGAACTTTTTCATACCCTGCGTGATTAATATTTTTTATACCCCTGCAGAAAAACCTAGGAAATCTTCACTGAGCAATATTTCTTTGTTGAAGCATTCTTTGTTTTCTATGTCTGAATGGGGGCATGTATCCTTCTACATTATAATACCTATTTTGTGGAGACTGTGTATTCTTTTAAATAAAAAAAAATGCCAGAGCAGTACATAGATTTAATTATTTTTTTTAAAAAATATAGACATTNCTGAACATTCTTTGCAAGATAATCAAGATAATCTGGTTTAATGCTAAGGAATATGATAATTAATATGCTATTTTTAAAATTCAATTAAGATTAGATTTAAGGAGATTCTGAATCAATTCTAACTTGATTTTTTTTTTTTT
>VYXD01016169.1:251490-338661 GCA_013397195.1 Hylia prasina
AATTTTTTTGCTCATTTATAAAAGGCAGGAGAACTTTTTAAGGACATCTCATTTTAATGAGATGTTACTCATAGGAAACTTTTTTTTCCTTAAGTAATTTGCTTAACAGTGGAAAAACCTGGAAATATCGCCATGTTAAATGGAAAGCATTTGAATTTCTGCACATTGGTAAAAGGAACAGTTACACAATTTTCCCTCCTACTTCTTCTTGTTAGTTTTAGGATAAAATATAAAAATATGCTATTATTTTGCTACAATGGGTTTATTTGCTGAGTTCTGTGAATAACTTAATACTCAAATGGGAAAAGCCACATGGTTCAGCCTCCACAAACGTTGGCAGTTATAGCATTCGAAACATGAATCTGATGTGAAAATGCAATGATCTTCCCCATTACATGAATAAAAACTTATTTTTTTAAAAGCAAAACCATTGTTCTTCTTGAACATAATATGGAACACTAGAAAGAGTTCATAGCTCCAGAACTTGTTATCCTACAATTCAAACTCATTGTCAGAATTTCATGCCAGACAACAGAGGAAATTAAATAAAGCTGTTTTCACTTTTCAACTTGCCATGGGGTTAGAGCTTAACTGGATTTTTGATGTTTCTATTAGAGATTTCTGTTGGAAAAAAAAATCTATCTGTTCATCCATCCACTGATTCATCTATTCTTTCATCCATCCTCGGATGAGATTTAACAATTTGGAGGAGGAAGTCTGCTGGTGATTCCTGGCTGAAATTTCTGTTATTTCCCTTTTGCCCTCAAACTGAGTGAAAAATGCCGAAGGTTCTGTTATGCTCTGGTCTCTCCTTCTCATGCAGGTCCCTCTATCTTCCCCTTTCCTGATGTGTCTTTGGAAATAGGGTGTTGATGCTGATGTTCAGGGTTAGGAAACAGCAAAAAGTTTTCGAGACTGGATCATATTTGAAGCTACAGTTGTTGGAGTTGCTTGGGCAGTTTTCTCACTCCCTAAGCAACAGCTAATTCTTGTTGGTCCAGGCTCAGATTTACTATTGAAGTGAATAGAAATTTTTAATTAGAAAATGAAACTTTCTCCTTTTCTTACATTACAGTTTTAAACTTCCTATAGAAAATATAAAAACAAATTGTTATGCAAATGAAGAATTAAAGGGATTAAAATATCCAGTACCTTTTAAAACTTCTTTAATCACAGAGAGTTGATTAACGGCTGTATGTCTTACAAAATCCTTTAGCCAGTATTAATCTTACAAAAAGTACAAAGAGTTGGGAAACAAGGGGAATATAACATTTACATGCAACACTGTCAGCTGTGAATAGCAAGAATTGTTAAACTTCAAGTAACCAGATCATGCAGTCAACTCCAGCATCCCTAGGCTCTTTTAATTCCTTCCATGAAGCAAACACATGCATTCTTTTTAATGCAATGTTGTGTGAACAAGACTGTCTTTTCTCCACATGGTCTCATAAAAAAATGACTGATGAAAGAGATCCCAGATGTACAGAATAAACTGGAACATGCAAATATTCATTTAAAACACTTACAGATTTTTTTTAAAAAGTGGGTTTTAGAAGGTAACTAGTCCCCAAAAGAAAAAGAATACAATTTATAATGTATTTTACATTGACACAGGGGAAGATTTCTATTAGTGGTGCTTTTCATCCATGTATATTCTTTAAATATCCTCTATGTAATAATAGCAAAAATTAATTTAGAATTAAAGAAGTGAAACACAGCAACAATTTTATGATTATTCATAAAACCACTGAAATGGTGTCATTGTTTAAGCATCTCAGTTTCCAGGGTATAAACTGTCAGCAGTTGGCTCGGGATCTCCAGTGTAGGTACTTTATAGCCGGTACTTGAAAGAGTAAAGTCAATCCTTTTGGGCCTGTATCAGTGCACTTAAAACTTCCACTGGATGCTGAATAGCACCTCAGCACATTCTGGGTCCTATGTTCCTCCATAAGGTCAATGAACTTCCACAGAGATACAGACACACATGAATGTAGCTACCCCTTTGGGTTTTGAGACATGTTTTCCAGATTAGTGTATTCTGAATTCATAACAGTGAATGAGCATGAAATGCACTTGGAGGCTTTTTCCCTCTCACAAGTTTCCAACTTTTGAATAATTAACACTTTCATAGGTGCCTGCCTAAATAAATTAGATTTGTACAGCTATATGAATATTTCTGCAAATAAAGATTTTCTGTATTGCAGGTCATTTTATTAGCCACTCACAGGTGTTAACTATTTTGTTAATTAATGTTGTGACCTCAACTGACTTACCAGGAGGTCATTAAAAGCGTTGTTCTCTTTCTTCTGTTTGCAGAACAGCAGACAAAGATTTTGATTTACTATCACTTTTCAGGACCCAGGACTTCTGCTGACAAAAAGAATACAAATGCAAAATTCTTTGGCAATTTTTCAGCCTAATTTGCAGCTCCACTCTCACAGGGACCTGTTCGATAGACGACTCAGTATGTTCTTCAGATAGTTTAGGGAAAGTATTGTAAAAAGTACTCACAAAAGGATAAGAGAACTCTCAAGTAATTCTGTCAAGATAAGGCTAAGCTCTTTTATGTTACTGATGAAAATAAGTATTTGCTCTTTTATGGATTAGGGGAACCGGGGATGGAAAAGTCACTAGATTTACCACAGGTCTAAGTGATACTGGTAATTAGTATAATTTATATATATATATAATTCATTGCATCTGTTTAACTCCTTGTTAGCTAGAACTCTGTGAATAAATGTCATGTTTATGTCATGTTTGGGGACAATATATGACAATTTTGAGACACACTAAGTTCAACTGTATAAAAGTTTAATTTGAAGACTCAGTATTTTGGAAAAAAAATGTGGGTTTTTTCAACAGTTACAGCCATTTTGAATGATTAAAAAAAAAGGAAAACCAAGTCATTTATTTAAAAAAATTAATGATAACTTACTTTTTTGAAGCACTTTCCCTTCAGTTCCCGTATGAGACAAATAACTGTTCTTGCTGGCATCAGGAAATCTATGAAATAAAAACTCATCTAGTTCCAGTGCTAATGGCTATTCCATATTGGTGTTCACCAACAAGGGAAATGATCAAGAGGAAGGAATTTGTTTCAGGAATTATAAACGTGTCCAGTGTGGATAGTGCAGCAAGATACCAGCGGCTGGTTCAACAAACTTCTCCTACTGCCTCTGGACTAAGACATGCCAGGAAGACTGTCTCTCCAAACTTAATAAACCGCTGAAAGTTGGTTAAATGCTCGGGAAATGCCTGTGGCCAACACAGGACGAGGTGGTGATGAATTCACAATGTATTATTGTACATGTATCATATTCAGTTATATGTCCAGCATAATCACATTGCAATATTTAATATAAATTCTGTGTAAACTTATATTAAATGTGTAAACTTTGAGTAAACTTTGTGCAAACTTTGTGCAAACTTTGTAAGATCCTTACTTCCACTGAAGTAATATAATTCCAGTCACCTGGCTTTGGAAGAGAAAGCATGTGTAAAATCACCTACAGCTTTTTTTTGATGTACATCATGCCAACGTATCCTTTGTGATTTACAAGTCCAAAGAGAGGTTTTTTTGTTTATGGATTTTTTTTTCAGTTTGTTCTGACATAAGAGAGGAGTTAAGCTGTCACATTAGAGGAACAGAAAAAAGTCCCACATGATTTACAAAACAATCCAAATAAAACAGTATGCCTATTAATCACAGCTCTTAAAAAATGTTCTGTACTTCAAAGACTGTTGAAAAAAAATGAACTTAATAAAATATTTTAAATTTTTTTGTGACAAATTGTTGGGGGAACATCTGTTTTAGCATCTAATAGTAATACTTTGCATATTTTTTTCCAGTAGTTCCTCCAAAGATTTAAACATGCTTTGCAAATAGATGCTTAAGTAGTTAATGAGTGTATATTGCCTAGATTGTCTTTCTGTCTTTGTAATTTTTTAAAACTTCCATGATACTTAAAAGAAAATTCAGCTTCCTTTTGCTCAGCATGAGATCATTTCAGAGTCTCAGCTTTCATTTGTTAAAAAAGAGAAGGTTTGGGGGTTTTATTGTTAAAGTAGTAGAGCACATGAGATTTAAGTCTATAATTTTTACTGATTTGATTATTTGTGTCTCAGTATCTACACAGTTACTGAATACCTTTGAAATGGCATTTTTTAGGTTGATTTAACACTGTGTTCTTCTCTTAGTCTCATAACTTGTTCCTGATCAGGAAATAAAACATTTCTGATGCTTGTTTTCCATGTATTTCATCTCACATTAATATAAAATTCCAAAATAACTTTATTGTCTCTCAAGAGAATGGTAAATTCTTTTCAGTTAGCAGCAAAGAAAGATTCCCTTCACCTGAACTTCATCTTGCAAATTACCCTTAAGTACCAGATTTTCCTCCTACTAATTATAGGAGTACACTTCCCTGAAGTGGGATGCTGTTTTGGCTCTTTCAGCTAAATGAACTTTATTTTATTATGAAGGGAAAAAAATAATAAAATCATTAATAAAACTCTAAACTTAGGCTTGGATTTACATCCTATATACAAAAGGCTTCTAATGCATATGTTCCTCTGTATAGTATTCAACACAGGCTGAGTTTGTGACTGTCCCTCTCTGGGTTTAAATTTAGTGGTTAGAGATGAAATCTAGACAAACTCGCAGATGTTTCATACGATAGGTAGATAGATAAACTGCATTGGAATGTTGTATTTTTTTTTTTTCTGTGTCTCTATCTGAAGTCTTATATTTCTCCATAGTACGTGAATGAGATGAAGAATATGAAATGAAAAGTAACATTAAAGATCTGACATACTATAATATTTCATAGAATTGGTGAGCAGAATATTGGAAGTCTTTTGCCCTTGATCCATCCCCAGTCTCATCAGTGAATGACTAGAATATTCTTCAAGATGACAAGATACCGTTTTTTGTAGTTCAAAATATGGCATATTTAAACATGCCAGGAGGAAGATCTTGGTTGAATGTTCCTTTTTAGGTTGTCTTCTTACCCTCTATATCTGTAGGTTTGATATCAAAATCTTTAGTGAATGTTTGTAAATAGACGTTGCTGGGAGACAGAGCTGAGCAGAAATTGTGAAATAAGTTATGCTTCATGGAAATACTGCATAAAAACAGAACTTTCTTAAGAGTTTGTAGCACTAAAGCATGCCTCAATGAGAAATTAATTTCATTTAGAATTTAAGAATAATCTGAATTTAAAGCAAAAGGAATTATTCTCACAATAAAAATGATAGCGCTAAAGTTGTCTTTTAACAACCCATTTCAATAAACCAGTGCAATTTTCCTGTAAGAACTAGGTCTTAATTAAGTCCATGTACTCCCTGGTAGTTTCAGTTTAGAGGATTCTTTAATAATTATAATTGCTTATAACTTCATATGTACTTTTAAATCCTTAGAACTTTTCCAGATAGTTACATTTTTATCTGCAAGATGAAAGCCTAAGTTCTTGTTGACAAATAGAACCCTTTCCTATTCCCGTCAAAACATTAATTTTTCTAGTCTCTGTGTCCAAAAGTCCCATAGCAGGCCCTGGAATGCTGAGGCCATCCAGCAGTTTATAAATGAACATTTAGTGTATAATAGTGCTTACTTTTATCTTAAATTCCTGGAATTTCCTATGCTTCCAATTCAGCCACTTCAGTCCCCTCGTGAACTTAACTAATACAGTTTTTAAACACAGAAAGATTGTCACCAGCTATATACGGTGAGGAAGATGATGTTGAGTGCTAAGTCATGTTGAAAATAAACTTTTGCAATGGGAACAACTTGTATCTATTTGTAGCATTCCCCTCTTTCAGAGGGAAGGAACATATAAAATACACAGCAATAATGTGTTTTGGGATTCTCAGCTGTTTCTCAATATAGACAACTTTATTATCAGCTCTGAAACAGAAAAAGCCTTTAATTATCCTCCTAAAAGATTTAGCTTTTGTATGCCTCTGACCAGTTGTACATAATTTCATTACAGCAGTGACTTTTCTGTCTGTAATAATTTTGTGCTCTGAATGATTCTCTCCTTCTGAAAGAACAGCATCCACACTCCTCAGATGAAATGCACAGCCTGTGTCAGTTCATCTTTTGGCACTCATCTTATTTTTCTGTAGATGCTTTGAACTTGTCATCATGAGTTAAATAAATGCACATTCTTTGGCTCTTAGCTAAAGTTTTGTTGAGGAATTTCAACTCTTGTGCCTTTGACAACTTCCCTAGCTGGCTGTATGGTTTCAGTATTATCACTCTTTTCTGTATCCTTGCATTTTATTTCTTGACTTCTGTTTATATCTTTAGTGAGTTTGAACTTTCCACTTTTTTTAAAATAATTCAGTGTGTCTGGCAATGTCAGTATGAACCTTTCTGTTGGCTGCAGTGGGCACTGCCCTGTCATGTTTCATATGGTGTAACTAGTCTGCCGTGGCATTTTCCATTGGTGTAGTATCATCACTAGAGTGTTTATCTAGTTTCTTCTAAGTCCTAACGACAGGCATGGATGAAGTATAAGTAGAGCTTAAACGGTACTCAATCAAGTTTTCCTCCTTTTTGTATTGGTAAATAGTTTGTATGATGACAATGACAAACTATATCCGTGAAAGGAACCAAGAGTCTAAGAGTCAATTCAAAAAGGATATTAGGGATCATGTCATGCCACAATTTACATCTAAATAGCTAAGTTTTCCTCTCCCTATACCCTATGCTATTCTCAAACCATTCTGAGAGTTATCTGAAAGAGTCCTTTTTTGCATAAAAAACTGCCAGGTGAATTTCTAGTAAATAAACAATGTGAAGAGTTGCATGTTTGGTCCATAATAACAGCTCTCAAATAAAGAAGGTAAATTCATTCATAGAATATTCTGAGTTGGAAGGGACACAAAAGGGTCATTGAGTCCAAATTCAGGCTTTGCGCAGGACAATCACAAGAATGGTAAATGAAATCCAGAACTAACCTACATCCTCATGGAGAATTTAAAATGTCTAAAGGATAGTCAAGAAATCTTGAGTTTTGAGTAGCCATTGATTTTTAGAACTTACACAGACTTTTATAAAGGCTGTGGACAGGTATTTTGCCCATTTAGCAAAATGAAAAGTTGTCTCCTGGGACTGTAGATCAGAATAAACTAGCCCTATGTTATCCAGAAAAGTAGAGGTTATATTTCCTGACTGTAATACTAAAGCAGTTGGACCTCCTGCCAGAATGTGGGATTCATAAAATCGATATACTTTTCCAACCTTCTAGGACTCAAATCCACAGAAATATAGCCAAGTTCTCAGACAACAACAGTGTTGAACATCACCCACTGAATCAGACAATTTATGGTTAGGGACCTCCGGAGGTCATCCAGTCTGATCCTTTGCTCAAAGCATTTCTATTTAGACCAGACTTCTCAGGGCTGTATCCAGAACAACTCCAAGATGGAGATTCTACAATCTTTCTGGATGACCTTTCCCAAAATTTAATAGAAAAACAAGTTTTCTAATATCTAAGCAGATCTTTCTATGTTCCTAACTTGTGTCTCTTGACTCACTTTCACTGGGTAGTTGCAAGAGTTTGTCTTCATAGTAGTCCTATCCTCTACTCAGGAACTTGTAGACAGCAATAAGGTCTTCCCTTGACCTTCTTTTGAGGCTGAGCAGGCCCAGTTTCTCAGCCTCTGCTCATGGGCCTTATTGTCTGGCCTATTGTCTCAGTGCCCTCACTGGGCTTGCTCCTGAGTGTCAGTGTCCTTCTGGTGCTGAGGAGCCTCCCACCAGACACAGTACTCCAGATGTGGTCTCACAACTCTTGGAGTTGGTAAGGACACAAAATTTAGTCTGTGTTTAGGTGTAAAGGTTCCATTTCAGAAGTTCCAATATTTTGAAACTTCATAAATCAATGGATATTCTCTTCTATGAAGCATAATTTTCCACAAAGTTATATCTGAGAGCTACCATTATCACAACATTTGGTTTATTTTCTGAGAATCAGAAGAGTAACATTGTTAAATGGCTTTAATCTGTTTATTAATATCTCTAAGACATGCTTAGAAGCTGCTTGATTTCCTCTGTACTCATCTTGGAAGATAAAAAATGTCTACTCATTTGTAAAATTATTGAAAATACAAAACATCTGTTGAAATAATGACTCAAACATCTCAAGGATGCTGGTGTGGCAGAAATAAATACACTTTAAAGTATTCATGAAAGAGTCTCTGAACTGCCTTACAGTGTAAGACTATGACCATATCCACTTTGAACTATTATAAAGAAGAAAATAGGGTGGTTGCGAAGGATCAGGTCCTACATCATATTTTAGTCTTGCTACCGATTTCTAGTCTGTTGGTTTTGCAGAAATTGTCTAAAGTAATTGTTTTCTAATTTTCTCAATGGGCTTAAGGACTATGTTGCTCAAGAGGTCTGTATCAGCTAGTTTATGAATAGTACTAAAGAAGTAAAGTACTTATACTTTTTCCTTCAGATTTTCCAATACCCTGAATAAAACGTGGCAATGCAACCACTTCCAATAAACAAGAACTTCTCTGTATTCCAAGACCTGTCTTTATTTCATGTTTTTGTAAGTGACAGGGACAATTCAGACAAGATTTAACCACACTGGAATTTTATTGTTAGACTACTAATGTGTAAATTTAAAAAAAAATAAAAATTCACTTTTGTACTGTGACCTGCTTAAATAATTGTTGTGTATAGCTATAGCTATTTACTCCTCTGAGTTTGCCATGATACAGAACTGAGCTGTGTGTTGAAGAGTCCTGGATCCCAGTGTTACACGTCAGACCTTTTGCCTTTGCTTTTCAAATAAATCACACAATAAAATAAGAGCTTCCATGTGCCCTTCCTGTTCAGTCTGTCAGCAAATAAGGATGGGTGAACTCATTTCAGAAAGGCAGGTTTTTGAAGATGTTTAGAAAAGAAGGGGGGAGGCTAAGATCAAAGGACCTCAGAACCTGTTCTGTGTAGTCAGTAAGTATTGTTCTTGCACATCTGGGTCAGTTCACTATGTTTTTTTAGAGGCAATGAGAGCTTTTTACATACTACATTCTCTTGAATTTATGATGTGAATTCAATCTTATATTGAAGTTAATTGGTACTGAACTTAAACATACACAGTCTTAGACAAAAACTATGCTAAGCTCAAGTTAAGGTCACAAGATGTAGCTATAATTTGAAGTAATAAAGATATCCAAAGGGCATGCAGAACAAATACAATAAAAAGAGCTGTGTAAGAAATCTGAATGAGTCTGATGAAGAAAATGCACAAGAGACATTCAAGCCTCCTCCTGGCCCCCTGTTTTTTGTAGTGATGCCATGTGGCAATAATTTGATTCTTTCTTAGCAAACCAAATATAATTAAAATCTTTTAAGGAAACGTTTCCTTTAGTTGTTTCATCCAGCAGACCTGTATCACCCCAAATCATCCAAAGATTTTTCCCACTTGTGCTCCATTGCCAATGAACACTAAACCTTTTCTTGTTACTTTCTCGCTGAATAAAAAACAACCTTTGACAGGTTTATATTTTCACTGATGAAAGAAACAAACAATATAATCAGAAAATCAGCATGTCCAGATAAAGCATTGTATTCTCCTGTGAGTATTACAGAATACAAAACTTCCTTCATTTGAGACCTTCTTCTGCCCAGAAGGAAGACACTGTGGCATGTTCTGAATGTCCACAGTCACTGTGCAGGGCCAGCAAATGGATCTATTCCACATCTGGCAGCCACTGCCAACCAATGGACCTCCCTATCCTTCTGTTCTAGTTAAACAGAGCACATCCAGCCTCTCTTCTTCACTCTGGATCAAATAAATTTGATTTGCCCTTGACTGAAATGTTAAAGACCAGTTGATTCTTTGGGCAAGTATAAAATCTGTCTGAATAAATCACTGAATTTTGCTGAGGCTCAAGAAACACGTGGGTTCACTTCAGTGAAATTATTTAGGTAGTGCAGACCTTGGATTTTACAAATTGATACATATTGTACCAAATTATAGTACACTTATAAAGTAGATACAAAAGAAGAGAAGTCAATGTTTCTTGCCACATTGTCAGGTCAACTACTTCAAGCCAGGAATTTCATCTGAGTTTTCAAACTGCTAAGAATTAGATTTATGGCATTGACTTTGATGGAAAATGGTTTTACAACTACAGGTTTTGTTCCTATAGCTGATGATTCTCAAGGAAAAGTAAAAATTTTGCAATCACAAAAATAAAGTTACATTTCTTAACTTTCTGCATTTTCTCCTTCATGAACACTTCAGAGGGTGTCTATTCCTTTTGAGATGTATGGAGTTTATATAAAAATACATGTCCTCTGTACAAGATTAATTTTTTCCTATTCTAATCCCAGATCTACCTCCCTCCACCAAACTGCTTTTTACAGCTCTGTAAAACATGCCTTGTCTTTTTAACCTTAAACAGCAGAGGGCAACCTGAGAATGACTATTCCAAGTGTTCCTACACCTTAAGATGCTGGAAAAATGGTGGTTTAAAGGTTGTTGCCACTTAATGGTATGTTAAATACATGTCAAATAATTACAGTATTCAGTATTGACTGTGAATATGCCAAATCTGTTATATTTTTCAGAGCAAACTGACATTTCATTCTACATCAACTGACTATGTGGTCTCAATAAGTCATGACCATGCTCAGCATAGTCTGTTATTTGCAGAATAAAATTTTTTCAAGTAGGTGGAAGAAATGTGTAAAATAGACGGGGATAGGTCTCTGTGGAAAACAAAAAACCTTACTGAAATATTCTTAAGTCAAAAAAGAATAAACCAGTGTAATTTATAAAGCTATTATAGATTTAAGTAAACATTTGCTGACTTATAATACTATGTTTAATTCTACAGACCTGAGTAAAAATTCTGTATTTTTTTCTAATTAAAGTTCTTTAAATATCATACTCAGTTTAAGGACTCGTACAACCTTTGTCTAAACTTACTTGAAAGTGTTATTAGGCTAGATTAAGTGGAAGAAATTAGAGCATAATTTAGAGACAGTGAGACACCAGAAGACATGAAAAAGAGCCCAAGAGAGAAGAACCTATGTAATATAAAATATCATGAGTACTTGACAGCAGCGGTTGCTCATAGCCTGATCTAAATACTGAAGCAAATTTATTTATTTTAGATATTGGAAGTCATCTTTAACCACTATGTTATAGCTTATTTCAGTTGTGTTTCATTGCATTTCCTTAAGGAAATCTTTGAATTTTCAAACATGTTACAACAATATGTGCAAAGAACATCTGCTGCTATTGTTTCCCTTGGGACCCTTCATGCCTTCCTTCCAATCTCCTCACAGGACTCATCCCTTAATACTACTTTTCTCTTCCTGTGGATCTTCTTTGCAAAAAACTCCAGCTGTGAGATGATGCCAATGATTCATAGGTTTAGTCTTTCACTCAAAGTTAAATTCAAATTATTTTCCAGTGTTCTCAGTTTTACTCACTACCAGAGCAGGCTCAGAATGCCCAAAACAATTCTTAACCTTTGAAAACCCTTTGGTTTTCTTACATTTGCATGATGTCCTCACTGTCCTTCCTGATGCCTGCAAGATTGAGATTGTGTTAACCTCAACCTTATTCTAGAGCTTTTGGTTCCATTTCTATGAAGAATCTTCTGTTTTCATCCATGTGAAAACAAATCTTGACTTTTAACTCTCACAGATTTGAAACATTTGATTTATATCCATTTAAGATGGTGTTGATGTGCAGAACTTGTTCCCTAATACATTCCACACCTTCATACTGTAGAGCTTCTTTTTTTTCCCAGCAGCAAAAGACAAACTGCTTGTCTTCCAAACTGCTGGGAACATTTTGTAGCCCTTACTATCTCTTCAGTATTGCTGAGCTTCTGAACAGGTCTTTTCTACCAATGTCTCATCAACTCATTGCTGCATATTTTAAACCCAAGGTTTTTTTTATGCCGTTTGCTCTAAATATTAGAAGTTAACTCTCCACTTAGAGTCATTTGTGGTTGTTAATGCTCTTAAAAGTCTTGGAGGAAGTATTAAACCTTAAACTTCATATTTTAACCCTATTTTTTCCCATTTTTTTCAAAGCATGGTCAATTTTCATCATAATTGGCTTCACCATAAATATCAATTCATTATACCCAGGTACTCTGTCCTGAGTGAGGAGCCAGTAGAAGATGGGCAAGAGTTGGATGAAGTTCTTCCATTCCTCTGCCTTGGTTTTGAGGCTGAGCCTTTGTAGTTTCCAGGGATCTGTGTCTCCCAAGTTCTGCCATTCAACTTGGCTTGCAAACCAAGCCCCTTTTTTTCTTCACAGAGAAATTGAAATTCTGGGATTCACTCTGCATCAGAATTGCACTACATTTTAGTTCTTTGTTGACTCACGTTGCTTCTCTCAGAATACTTCTGAGAACTTCACAACTGTTTAGGTGTACCAGTCTCTGTTTCTCTGGAAAAACATTTAAGAACATACTAGTTCTAAATTAGTACACAGTCATGCAACAAACAAGACAGTAAAGAGAAGGAAAAAGTAATGAACTCACTAGTTATGTTTACTGACCTGGCTAGTCTCATAGAATTCAGTATCATCATTCTTTTTTTTCTTCCTTTACTTCTTTTCTGTATGTTCATGTCTCTAGTGCTGTCTTGTAGACTGCTAGGGCTTCATGATAAGGACATCATGAAGAGATTACGTGAGCATATGTGTGTGACTGAGAGCAAATAACTATATTTTGTGTTCATTATTTCACAGGACAAAAAGTGAGCCTCTTTGTCATATGAAATCTGAATGTACTCCAGAGGTCTAGTTCTTCGTTTGTTTTCTTTTTTTATCCAGTGGTATGAGATACTGGACAGACATCATTTTTCATAAAAATCTACTAAATGTTTGCATTTCTTAGATGTCCTTCTTAATATAATATTGGCAAAACCTATCAACATTTTGTGAAAATATTGGCAACGCTTCCATTGGCACAAATGTTAAAACAATATTACTTAGAAGAAAGCAAAACTTAGTAAGGGATTAACATGAGAGATTAAAATAACTTTTTTCTTTCATTTGTTGAAGGTGCAGTCATTATGACCACCAAGAATTTTTCCACCCACTTTAAAACTGTATTTTAAATTAGCTATTCCAGAACTTTTTGGCATAGAGCTACAGAGAATCATGGATTTTGAATTGCTGTAGACCAGCAAAACTGGTTTGACCACAGCTAATCTGGTGTTGTGCCACTTTGTTTATTCTAGCTGAGGCTGTGGCACTCTTGTCTACATTGTGTATTACTGTTACCAATTTTCTGATGGGAAATTACTAGCTGCTGTGTCCGGCTGACTTAAGCACAATTTTGTTAAATTCAGCCTGCCTTGCCTGCTGTCAACTGTGGATGCGGGTCTTGTTTCTACAGATATAAACATTTTATGGTTCAATTTCTGAGCCATATATCTTAGTGGTGACTGCCTTGAATTGCAATCCACTGTGACGTAAAAAGGCACCATGATATGTAATTACCTTTTGCACAATCAGTTTCTGCTCCTTACTCCTAACCCAACCCCCGGTGTTAACAGGGATCTGACAGCCTGTCCTTTTGCCCAGCTGCTCCATCTATCTTGCCTTGAATATCCATGGGGGCTGCTCTGGCTGTAGCCCTGAGAAATGTGACTGATGGTGACAAGTGCTTGGCTGCTCCGAGATCCAAGCTGGAGCCTGGGGCTTCTCTTGCTGCACAGTTCTGGTGGCACACAAGTTGTGCCCTTCCCTGTAAAAACTTCTGTTTCAGGCTTAGTATTTGTAACCCTGTCATTATTAAACATCGATTTTGAAATTAAGTTCCATTTTTATTTTAGATGTGTTTTGAAAGAAGCAAAGCATTTTCAGTACAAGCTTTTAAGAGTGAAAATTTTCAAAAAGCAATGACTGTAGCCTTAGTCAGAGAGAAAAAGACAGACTTGGATGGATCATGCATTGTACTCTTATTCAGAATGATCACATTTTGGCCAGCTGAAGAAAAGCTTATTTATTTTTATAGGACAGGAAAACCACAAAATATTTAATGAAAATCTGTGTGTAGTCTTAATTCACTGGCACCTTTTTGTAAATATTTAGTTTTCTAGAAATATTACAATATAAAATTTAATAAAATACAATAATAGAAACAGACTAATGCCAAAAACTAGGGTTGAATAACTTCTTTCTGAAATTCTGGTAGTTTAGAACATATTAAAAACACTGTTTCCTTCTATATTTATACATTCATATACTAAAATGCTCAAATAGCTTTTTCTTTGTATTTATATATGTTCAAGGCCGAGATACGAGGGTGGGCATAATGTGATCACTAACTTATTGCTTGCTACTTGAAAATGTGCCTTGCTCACAGCTTGGGGGGCTGGACTACTGTTGACTCAATTGAGTTTTTATGCTTATTTTGCCCTATACCTTTTATTAACTACAACTGCTTATCACAGTGTATTGTGCATCCAACTTTTCAAGAAAAGCTGAGTTAACAGCATTTATTTATGGCCTTGAGTCAAACCTGGCTGCAGACAGAGGGGTGAGTGGTCAATGTAGAGAAATCCATACCAACCAGTTAGGTGATAACAAGACAACAAGAGTGGAAGTGAACCATAAAGTAATCCTTTGTACCATCAGTTTACAATGTGAAAAGTTGGCATGTTGTAGTACACATTATGGTGACCAAAAGGAAGTTTCTAAGTACATTTGCTTGTGCTTACTATGCCTTCTGGTTTGTAGCTTTTCCAGAGTTAAAGGTTTTGGTTTGTGTATTGGATGTATACTATGGGTTGACAAAATTTTATTCTGACTGACATTTCACAACACTTTCTTTTGCAGTTAACAAGTGAAAAGCTCCTGCAGATGAGAGAGGCAACCATATATCACTGAACCTAAGCCTCAGGGTATTGGAACACTTTCATTTACCAAGCTTCTTGTACCCAGGTGTGTGCTGTACACCTTGTCTGCCCCATATACCCTTGTTTCTCCAGCAGAAAAAAATCCACAACCCTTGTGTACCTGTTGCCTAGTCTAGGCATATCTTCTGTCACTTTAACTAGTCACAGTCCACATACACATAACACCTACATTTACTATCTACTGGAGCATCAGTGGTGATCCCCTCACCACGATATTCACCAAAAATTTCAGACAGCCCTTCACCAAGAACTCATATTCATGGTATAGGAGTCCATCAGCAGAAAATGGTCTAATGCAGTGTGTCTATTCTGCATGCATGACTGACTATTTATGATAACCCCAGAATCTTTGGTTCTATTTAATGGGATATGTTTGGAACTGAAAAATTTATTAGATCAGTGCGTTGCTTAACTTCTTTTCAGTTCCTAGGTCTTCTATGAGCTTTATTACTTCTGAAGGGTTTCTCTGAACAAATTCACAGTAGGATGATTCTCTAGTTAAGTCTACACATCTCTACTGAAAATTTTTCACATGATGTTCCAGATAAAATGAAAAAAGGCTAAATGCCATTGGACTAAATAAAAAATGTTGTTCTGCACCCTTCTCTTACTGCCACATAAGAAAGTAACATCAACATGTTGCTGCGTATTGTCAAAATTATGTCAAAGTTGGGCAAGTGTCTGATTTGTGCATGTGTATCATCTGGCTCCATGCATGTTGTTGTCATTCCTCCAATTTATGAAACCACCTGTCTAAATCATCTCTTCTCTGGAGAACAAACCACTGCATGCCTAATTTGCCTACCTTGGTGGCACTGGTGAAGTCTTCACGCTGGCATCAATGAACCCACTTGCAGGAAAATGTGGATATTGAATAAAATAACCTTAACCACATCAATGGAACAATCTAGCTTGAAACCATGAAGAGCCTTTCTGATAATTTCAAAGGGTGTGGAAACAGAACTGCAGTGGTTTATAATCTTCAATTTAGTAAAATAGGTGTAACTAGAAGTCAGCTCTGAGGTCTCTCTGTATGAAACTTAGTAAAACCACATGACAAGTGAGAGTGTGATCAAATTCTATTAGAAAGTCACTTATATTGATTTCATTGTCTGTGAATTTCTACTCAAACATTTTCTAGTCTGTGTAAGATGAAATTTTGGAAGAAACAAGTATTTTCTTTTAATTAGCTTTGTTCTCACTGATCAAATCCAGATGATGGTGATAATGTTTATTACTACTACTACTACTACTACTACTACTACTACTATTAGTTATTTTTAGCTAGCTAAATTTCTTGCATTGAGGTCTGAGATAAAAGCTGTAAACTTCCCACTGCACATAATAAGGACATAATTTCAGGTTGAAGTGGCACAGTTGGCTCTGCACTGGTCTTTGATGTCTGGAGAGTGGAACTCACATTCTGCCTTTGATCTCAAGTGAAAATAAGTTTGGTGAGTCTCATTTTAGCTTCTTCTCTACAGTATAAGTGCTCCCACAGTTCAGTACAATTGGTGTTCTCTGTGTAAGAGAGGCCCTAGAAATGGGGTGTTGTGGGGTCAGTGCTGACATTTGCTGGCAGAGCTGAATGGAGGTGCTTGCATAAGAGCTTGTGTGATGCCTGGTTTATATTTAGCACTGCAGTACAAAATACATTTGTTCTATTATATAGAATAATATAGTTCCAAAGCAGCTTGCAGATGGACATCTTTGTTATCCATATAAAGTATTTTATTATATTGTCTTATTCAGAAGATTTCTTTCTCTTCACTTGACATGCTGGTTTTTAAAATCTCTCCTTCACATGCTCACTACAACAGTAACCCTTTGGTAAGCCCCTCAAAGCTTGCCAAGACCACACACACTCCATAGTTCTACCTAAAGAAAATGCACTGAAACATGATTAATTCTGAATATTCAGTCATTATTTTAGCTTTGCGTTTACCTCATTTTTTTCAATCAATTCTTCAAAAGTCCTACTCTGTCACAGTCCAGTCTCTGAACCTAGTTACTCTTCAGCAGGTCACTGAAGATCTGGTATGTATCTAAGCAATCCCCAGATTTAGGAATTGGGAATCTTATTTTATTGCTCATCTATGAAAGTATGAAGGAACCTGGTATAATTTGACCCTGTATTTAGGAGCTATGGTGGTACATAAAAAAAAAAGACAAATTAAATACGTAAGTGCAATATAGCACAGTCAAAATGTAATAATGCCTTGAGACTGTCATTGTAGGGCTTATTTGGCAGTGTAGAAATTTAAATACAGAGAGGAGTTTTGTGTGTGCATATTTCACAGTTCACTTTGCTATTTGCTGTGATTCAAAGGAATTAACAAAAAATGAAAGTAAAGAAGCAATAATGAAGACCTTATTTATTGTTTAACAGGCCGAAATCCAACTTCACTCCAATTTGTGTATGACTTCCCTCTCCTGAAATAAAATCTGTATGTCATTGTTGCCTTTGTAATCCTTTGTATTGTTCAAAAAAAGTTGAATACTTCACAATATGTTATGAAATGAAGTCATTAACCACAGCTTCAAACTGTGCCTCCTCCAATATACTGCTGAGTTTCTTGTCATGTTTTTTTTTTTTTTAATTTTTTTTTATTTTTATTTTTAATAAACTGAGAAAGTGGATAAGACTGAGGAACTTCCAGAAGAAAACCTTGAAGATCACCTTCCCCATTTTCTTATTTGTATTAGGTGCCTATTAATAATAATTGCTTACATGGGTTAAGGAATAGGGGCTAAAGGATAAGGTGAATATGTTCAGGCAACCAGCAGCTGGAGACTTCCTGAGCTAGAGATCACGCTGCCCATGCTGGCCACGTTGGCCATGTTGATGGCTACTTAAAGACCCTTGAGGTATGCCTGAAGTCCTGGCACACAGCATCATGGTGTTGACTCAGCCACTTTGGAGGAGAAAATATTGAGTGTTTTTTATAACTTTTGATGTTTTTTCTGTTATGGACACAGCAGGATTCCAGGAACAGGGAATGGGTGTTTTGCTAACCTCACAAGATGAGGATGCAGATCCCAGCAAGCTTTCTCAGCACCATGATATCGTTACATCAATGTCGAATACTTTTTTCTCCCACTCTCACTGGGGGCTTCTTGCCTTACTTTTGTAGACATAGAGTTCTTCACAAAAGGACATCCAATGACTCTTACAAACTCACCCATCCATCATATTACTTGGGCTTTGTGCCATGAGGTTTTCTTCTGGTGGGGCATCTAATTTTTTTCACCTCTCTACTTCCAGGTGGCACCACAGCTGCTCCCCCCATGGCCAGATGAAATGCAAATGAAAGTCAGCACTTTTATTAATGATAATAAATTTTAACCCAAAGCTGTAGTGTTTGGAACAGTCTATTTGTCACTTTTGGTTAAAAAATTATTTGTTTGCACAGAGTAAAGCAGCAACCTGCCAGAAGGCAGGAAAAGAAGCAGCCATGCCTCATCCCTTCATCTTTAACACACACGCAGCAGGTCAAACAAAGATAAAAATCTGAGGGCTTAACTCTGTCAATAACAGTTTCTGCAAAATTCTTTCCAGGCAGGAGGAACTTTTCTGTTCATTATAAACATCTGCTGAGGAAACCACATTCATTTCCTAAGGAAAAAGATGTGCAGGCATTCACCTTTTACACTTGCTAATGTACACATAACTTTCAACCAAAGGTTATTTTTATTAATAAAAGGGGTTGTTTTTAATTAATCATAAAACCAAATATCATGCTAATTTCATAACATGTTTAGAGCAATGCAATTGAAGTAATTTAATTGAATCTATAAAACCCTTCCAAATCATGTAGCTACCTATTAGCAGTTAATTATAAACAACTCCATGCTTTTATAATGTCATTACAACTAATTTCAAGAGTTATTGTTTTATAATGGGGAAGGCATCTATCCAGGTTTAAAGGTTAATCAGCTGTTTGACATATTTTATAAATATAACCTCTAAATGTCTAGGACAGGAAATGTATAAACAAATATTCACCAAACCAATACCTGGACTCTAAATAAAGTGCTCCTGCTTCAAATAGGTACAAACCTTTCTTACTTTTGCTGTGTAGACATGCCTGAAGTCTGTACACTTAGTGGCTGACACAGAGTCTCTGGATCTTGGTAATTATTTCTTCCTGAGAAACTAAAGCTTCACTTGTCCACATAGAGGACTGTGAGATAGTTTAATAAATCCTTTGACTCTCTCATGGGCTAGTGGCTTTGTGAATCCCAGTGTGAGCACCAGGAAGAATAGCTGAGCCTTCTATTCTCCTGAATTTTTGGGATCTGTTGGACCTGAGCCCTCAAATCCCTTCAGTTTGGCAGGACATCAGGAGGTTGGGATGCCACAAAGGGACAGATGTAAGGTGTTACTGGTGGGTTTGGGTAAATGCAGGAAAGTTTATCTATCATGCCAAATCATGACAAACAGGCTGTTTCAGGATGCGTGAAGCTGTCCCAACATCATACCATTATCTTGGAGCTAAAACAACTCCCATCAGAAGATGGATGTGTTTGTTTGTTTAACTATCAGACCTGTTCAGCTTCTAAACCAGAGCTGTCTCATCTGATGGATCATTTGTATCAGTCTTGGAACAGGGTGAGAGCTGAGGGCTATGGTTAATCCTCAATTCCCTGTTCTTCCCTCAGAGCAGATAACAGGCTGGCAATAGTACACGAGTGCAAGGTTTGGGAACAATCAATGTATTTATCAGTTGCATCTCTGAAAAAAATGAAAAAGCTCTTTTTTTTTTTTTTGTGAATTTTGCCCACTGTGAAATTTATCTATTTATCTGAATGGCTCAGGGTTTTTAGCTGTGGAGCTGACATCCCAACATGCTGATGACTGTTGATTCTTGCAGACGGAATTCAGCAAGGAGGATAATGGTGCCAGCGAAGAAAAGACTAGGAAACAAAGGAGAACCTGTCAGCCTGCTGGAAGGAGACTCTGCTAATCCTCTTTGGGGATATCCATGCTGCTTTTCAAATGACTTGTTTGCGGTAAGAGTGATTTTGTTAAAGATAATATATAAGGCATTTTCTCATGAGCAGTGGGTCCACTGAGACATGGAGACATAGGAACTAGCCAAATAAATATTAAGGAAGGAGCACTAGCTAGACTAAGCTGAGAGATAATGTAGAGGACAGATGACCTTGTTGATACAAATTTGCAAAAGTCACTTCCCTGCTCTGTCAAAAATTTCCTGCTTGACCACATGCAAACTGCTGAGGCCAGGTATTACAAGGAGATAATGGTTTACAGCTTAACCTTAGCATTGTCTGCAAATTTCACAAGAAATTAGGTACCTAATTAAGAGCAGTTGTCTAAATACTTTTGTGAACAGTCTCCAGCGTATTTGTGCACTACTGCTGAATGCACTTCTATTCTTCTCAGAGGCATTGGAGGAATGAAGACCTTAAAGAGCAGGCTGAGAGGGTAACATGCTTTGGGCACACCTGTCTCAAGATGATATGATGTATTAGATGTGCTTACTTTTCTCCATGGACTATAATGACAGATCGTAGATGTCACACTACCATGTGTATTAAACACATGCCAATGTATTTATGGCACATAAATACTGCTTTTTGTGGTTGAAAAGCTCCTAGAGGTTAGTATTATGACTTTGTTTTCAAAAAGGAGTAGTGAATAAAATCTAGTGGCATATACCCACTGAAGTAATCTCTGTGGAGTCCAAAGGTGTTGCTTGGAGAAATCCAAAAGAACTTTGTAGAACATACACATTTTAATAGTATTTTATTCTCCCTTTTTGTTGCTTGAGCATTGACTCTAAGTGAATGTGATTGTTTAAGGAGAATCCTACCTGCTTTTTTCTGTCATTATAAGCTGGATTTTGCCTGTGGTTACAAGCAGTGGGTGGCAAAATATGTAGGCTGCCGTTCAATCCAAGTGATGAGACTGAGCTGGTGCTTTACTCCATTTTTTTGTTAGCTTCTTGTGTGGAGTTGGTCTTGTTTTCTGTATGCTGTACATTGTCTTGACATAAAATGCACACAGCTCACTTCATGATGAGCCTGACAAGTTAAATTAAGATGGGAGCATGTGGCTGTGCCAAGGCTGTTATTAGAACATTTGTGTTGCCAGAGTGTAGTCTCATTCAAATTTAATACCCAACAGACCTATCTCTGACAGACCAAATTTTACTGGTGATTTAGATTGTTCTGTACTGTTGTCCTCATCACCAGGCCAGATCATAATTCCTTGACACAAATATACACTAAGCTTTGAGAAAAAAACCACTCACTATCTATGAAAGGAATGTGAAGAGCCAGAGCAATGGAATAAACAATATTTAAAATATAACAATATTTAAAAATACATTTTCTGCATTTACATGGTTTTAAGTTACCCAGTAGACATGCACTCATCCATTAGTCATGGATGGTTGCACTCTGACTGGCACATTTATTGGGGGGGTGTGTGTGTATAAAAGATGGTAGATTAAATTTGCACACTCACTGTTTCCCATTTCAGTGGCCACATACAACTATCTTAGGGGAACAGTGAACCCCTAGTTTGCTCATTGACAGGCCTAGAAATTCAGCCCTGGGTTTGGTAATGAAAGTAAGCTCTCCTGAGTCCACATTGTCAGGTTCTACGTTTCAGATTGCCAGCACTTCCTTAAAGTTCCATCAAATACAGAAGATCTGCTAACAGGTTTGGCATTACAATTACCTACACCTCCAGGGCTTATAGACTTATCTCTGCTAAAAATAAGCATATGGAAAAGCCTAATTCAGAAAGGGGAAAAAAAATTTGATAAACAACTACATACTGACTAAGTCCAAATCACAATGGCACTTGAAAATAGACAATTCATTCTGAAATTTGGGCTCAAAATCCTAGAGTCTTGAGGTGACTAGGCCAAGAATGTTTTATCTTTCTATATTTTGTTCTAAACATTACCGTATAAAAATATTTAGATTTGGAGACCAAAGCCATCATTAAGGAATATTTGTGGTAACTGTTAGAGTGTATCAGGTTTGACTCATTCATACAGTTTAAATTGTATCTTGGGAGAGTCAGCTGACCATTCTCTGCTTCTAAGAAATTAGCAGGTACCAAGACATCTTGAACTTTTTGTGTTCTCACACGTAAAACTGAGCATAGAGGCCGTCACTTGCTAAAAGGTTTTGGAGACTAGTAAAACTGAAGACAAAAACGGTCTGGGAAGGCAAGGATGAAGACTGAAAAAGCTTGATTAAAAGGTACAAAGAAATGTACATCAGAAAAGCAGTGTAAAAACCAAAGTTTTCAACCAGTTTTTCAACATTTTATAACCACAGTACAGCATAAATTTCAGATAAACATTAAGCAGCATTAAGGTACTCAACTGATCAACTTGGTCACTGCCTAAAGGGAAAAGTAAAATCTGAGTACTAACAATTCCTACTTATTTTTACCCAATTTTCTGTTTTTTTTTTTTTTTTGTGAAGTAAGTCCTGTTGCTAGACACACAAAGGAAGACGTTTACCTTATACTAACAATCAGGACCTGTTGGTAAAAAATTCAGGTCTATGAGACATAAGCAGTTATGAGAGAATTCATTATACTTTCTTTTCTCTTGTAAACCTTTGTGGTCAGAGAGGATCTTTGTAGAAACCAGAGGAATTCTACAAAAAACAGACACTTCTATTTCCCTGGTGTCTCACTCTTCAACATGGCAAGAGGTTTTAAAAACATGTATATATTCTTTGCTTAAAATAACAGTGTTTATTTCACCCTGACAAATATGTGCCAGCTGTTTTATCTGCTAAAAAGATTAGTGAAATCTTTAAGCTAGAATCAGTAGAGGTATGTAGAAACTTGCTTGGATTAAATACTGAGCAGTTCTTTTACTTTTGTTTCCCCTCCCCACTTTCTCTCTCCTGCTCTCTTTCAGAAAGGTAGTCCTGCACTTCTTTAGGCTTTACTAAGAAACATCTCTGTATTAGCAGAAGTGAGAGGCAGTTACTGTGACCTGTTTTCCTACTGATTGTGCTAATGATATATTTGCTGTCAGTGTATTTTGGCTAATGATCTGCCATAGCTGGAAACATTCAGATACTGGACACTTGACACATTATAGTAACAAAATATACACATATGTACAACCTAAGTGTACACACACACATGCATATATATTTTCTCATATATATGCACACTACAATGAGGACCAGGGCTCCTAAATTCTGTAAGATCTTTGTACAGATCATAAATCAACTTATTATGAGCTTTTCTGCTTCAATGTTATGAAATGGTGCCAAAAGTTTTTAACATAATATGATGTGACTTAAACCAAACATGAAAAAGCATAAAAAGAATGTTCAGCTGGGAGAGAATTTATGATGACCAAATAAGTGCTTTCATAAATCTGCTTGCATGTGTTAAGATGAAGACAACAAATTAAAGATCTGTTCAAGTGTAAGAAGGCAATATTTTGCAGATGTAAACATGGCGTAGCTTCATCATTAAATGATGATATTAAGGGGAAGAAGTAAACAGTGCAAATAATAAACGTCCCAGAGATGGTGAATGCAATCACAGTGGGATAGAAACAACCACGGAATAATGCACAGTCTGCTGGACTCTATCATGAATTGTGCAGTGCTTGCTTTCCTCAGTTGGAGGAAGCTGGAAAAGGAAACATTTGTGAAGGCTCTGCAGTGAGCAGAGGCAGATGAAGAGCAGCGGCAGGGAGGTGCCAAGTGTGAGCATAACAAGCCACCCTTTCCTACATTACCAAAAACATTCACCTCAAAGCAGGGGCCATGATAGATAAGTACTTTAAAGTTTCAATGAAAAAAAATAGAAGTTTAAAGAACTGATTTCCTCAAGTGTGACAATAAATCAAGTGGAAGAACCTGGAGCTCCTTACTGCTGAACTTACATTTACACTCCTCAAAGATAATACAGAAAACATCTGGATGCTTGCATTCAAAGTGACTCCAAAACTCAGGTTATTCAATGTCAAATTACTTGCATACTATGTCTGAATTTGGACATGCAAAGATAGCTCACAGCTATCTAAAGCTCATAGCTTATTCTTTCCTTCTTTACATTTATTCAGCTTTAAACAGATAATTTCATCAGCTTTCAGAGAAAAGCTTCTAATAAGTAGAAAGCTGATTAAAGTATATTTTCAGTGAAGCAGTAGCTATAAAGCAGAAAATACTGTGTGAAATGCTGAAAATTTCATGACAAAAGATCTGAAAAAGGCAGGAGCCTACAGAAGAGTTCTAGAACGTTTTCCAGAAATGTTTTCTCATGGTGTGAAATGCAAAAAGTTGCTGAAATCTATTTATTAATCTATATATTTTATTGAAGAATTTATGACTTGGAGGAAAATGTTAACAGTTAAAAAATAGTAGGCTTGTTTAGAGACAAGAGTGAGTGGAAGATTATGGTACTTAAGGAGGAAAGATTGTCTTTATATCAGTGCCTTTTCTTGCTTTTGAATTACAAGATCCACTCTTGAACTCTCCACAAGATGCAGAGGGATCTTTCTGCATCTTTCTTACCTCTTGTAGTACATGCTGCTAGCTCATGTGCCTGCTGTCACAGTGCAGAGGGGAATGGAAAAGCAGCTGATGTGGGGCACATACCTGTGTGCTGAAATATGGCAGAGCCACCACTGCTCAAGGCCATCCTGGACACCAGGCTGCTACTTCAATATATGATGGAGAATTTTGGAAAAGTTCAAAGGGGAAGATATTTTACTGACAAAATAATGATAAAGAAGAATAGTGATTCGGCAAAAGGGCACTGACTTTAAACTGAAAGGGGGTAGATTTAATTTGAATATTAGGAGAAATTCTTTACTGTGAGGGTGATGAGGCACAGGAACAGGTTGCCCAGAGAAACTGTGGATGCCCCATCCCTGGAAGTGATCAAGGACAGATTGGATGGAGCTTGGAACAACCTGGTATAATGCAAGATGTCACTGCCCATGACAGGGGATTTAGAGTTAAGTGATCTTTAAGGTCCTTTCCAACTAAAACTATTTTATGATTCTTAAGAACAGAGAAAGCAACTTACATGAAAGCTTCTAGGTGTGCATTGAAAGATTAGGTTCAAACATGGGTTTTTGTAACAACTAGAAGTTTGAAAATGACTGATTTTAATTGTGTAGATTATGGTTTTTTTCTATTAGACTTTTAATACTCACTTGAGGATAAAAAAGAACTGTAATTTTTTAGCAGTTGAGAGTCTACTGATTGCAATAAATTAAATTCACTGGTTTTAGGAAAAACATACATAGCATGCCTCATTTACAGGTGGAAGACTAAGACACAACATTTTAAAATGGATTAGCTCACACTTAAGGAGTAGGCACAGAATTATTTTTAATAACCTGGTTTAGAAGGCAGAGTCTCTTTATTTGTGTGCTTGTCAAAGTCCTCTCAGCTTATTTTCTCAGTTCTCAAGGCAGATCTACACAGAAAATGAAAAAGATTGCTCTGTAAAAAAGACAAAAGATCATTCATGAGCTTTTATGTTTCAAAGTGTCTGTATTGGATTATGACAGCTTTTTTTGTGGTTCTGTGCAATAGGAACAGGATTCAATTAAAAAATAAGAGGACCTTGTGGTGGATTCAGTCAACACGTCTTTCTGTTGCAGTCTTTCAGGTTCTAGATTTAGTTGTGATAACGTAGATTTTTAAAAAATCTTATTTGTCACAGCAAACTATAGGGGAGTACAAATAACCTGCACAATGCCCCTCCTGCCTTTAGAATTTAGAAATGAGTAAAAATACACTCCCTGTCTCCTCTGCTTCCGTGTTCAACAGTCCTATCTACATTCTCACACATGTTATCAATCAGTCCACATCCATCTTAATAGAGTCAAACTTCACTCTCTTGCCTTTCAGCACCATGCATACTCTACATATTCCTGTAGGTCATCAACTTTCCTAACTATCTTGCGACTTAAACCTTCAGCTGAAATCCACTTAATTGAACAATGGCCCTAACAACCAAAACCAGGCACAATCTGCTAATGTGTTTCTCTTTTCAGTAGAATACAATAAATTGTGTTAGGGTTGAACATACTTTTTGAAATTACCAGTAGAGATTATACTTTCTGAGGTCCAGAGGAGCTTTTTAACAATAGTTTTCTTTCCCATTTCTTCAATATGTCTGAACAGATTTAAATATAACATTGTGCCTGAAATGTTTCAGAAACCTAACGCCTCTTGTGTAAAACTCTATTCATTTCATTGTTCACATCACATTGCAAGCAACAGTGGCAGATGCCATACTTGAAAGAGAAATCTTTTTAAGAAGAGATTTGAGAGAGACCAAACAACTGAAAATGTCTTTGTTTGTTTGTTTTTACTTGTGAATTGCCATCAGAATACACCTGTGACCCTACCAACACTCTGTTGTTTACACTACAAGATGAAATGCATCTAATAGTGCATCCTTTTTGGCATGGGTTATTGGATGAACTATTTCAGACAGACTTGGTTTCAGATGACGGAATCCCCCTTTAAACAAATAGTATCAGATGTGTGATGTGCATGCACACGCACAAGCTTGATCCCAAGATATTACTTGCTGTAATCCCAAGATTATACTTGCCTCAAAAATTAAAACCTAAGATTCAGAACAAACTCTTTGCTTTATAAATGCAGCAGCTGTCTGTTCACACCTTTTGTGGGCTGCTTGGGCCACCCAGATGAAACAGTCACAAATCAAAATGGAACTCCCATCATGCTGTTAAACACTCCCCAAAGATAAGAGCAACAGGCCTGTAACATCGATTATCTCACCCACAAGAGACAGCAGTGGGGTTTCAGAGTGTCTTGTTCTCCTGACAGTTCGTGTTAAAATAAAACAGATTGAGGGACAAAGAAGCTCAAATGTAAAAAAATAGTCAAATCTGTGTGGCTGTAGGACGTAAAACCAGAGTTGTACATGTAACCATAGCAAAGTCAAAGGGAGCTGTTTTTATGACTGGTTTATGACATGGCAAATGCATTTAGCTTTGATGATGGGCTTCTACTTCAATAGTGAGGAAAAGCACTGAATTGCTTGGTGGGAGATTTGGGCTACACGTGAGTTTGTTCTGTATTCCCATGACTGGCTTTGGTAAAAGGAAAACACCTCTACTCTTTTGCCATGGGTTAGAAGTCCTTTCCTTTAGAATTTTGTAAGTTAAATCAATCAATTTAATTTACTCAAGAGCCAAGCAGGAATGTCAAAAAAGAACTTAGATGGGTGAGACATCTAGTACAACTTGCTTGTCCTTTCATTAGGTTGTGATTCTACCTACTTTTGCTATGCATCACAACCTATATTCCAGAACTCCAGATGAGTCTCAACTGGGGATTTAAATTACAGTTATCTTAACTTGTGTTTCCCAGAAGAATAGGCTGGACATTGACACAGGTTTCATAAGGCTGGTGTGAACAACATACACTACCCTTCAGGTTTACTTAAAAGCATTTCATGACAGAAGGTATTAAGTGAGGGAATACTCTGTGGGTCTGCCTTTTCTGGCTTTTTTTCCATCACTTGTACTACGTACATCAGCTTAGGTGCTGAGAACTGACACATTCATTGTGCAGGTAGTAATACACCACATAGTCATTGTAGGACACAATGAGCAAATTTCAGATCATTTGGCAGCAATATGCCTAAACTCACTGCTTTGTGTATGCATTTATACATACACTGGTGCCAATGATGTTTTTATTTACTGTGCATATTGCTACTTTTAAAATACGTTTTATAGCCTTTATTACAGTTGAAACATTGTTATCCAGTAGCAACAGAAGTAACCAACAGTAACTTGTAGCATAAAGTAGGACCAGAAATAGCTAATACTGGGTATGAAAGAAAATAAATTCAACAGTGTTGCAAGAAACATAATCAAGAGGTTACTTGTTTCCTTTCTGCTTTTTGCAGATGAGCATAAACCCATGATGAAGAAAGGTTAGAAAATCTGTATTGCATGTTCTATTTTAGCTTTTCTTTAACAAAACCCAAAGTCCAAACAAAAAGCAGAAGTAATTTCTAGTTTTTATCACTAGTATTTTTGTTATGCCTAAGGTTCAGAGAACAGAAAGCAAATAAAAATAAACCAGACATTTTAATTAGAGGAAGGTTTTCCAATTTGGAATTTTTTGAATTCTCAACATTTCCAGAGATTCTTGAAAACAGTAATTAACACCAAAACACTACTTTCAACTGCAATTTGAACAATTTATTGTGCATGCCCTAATGCCTTAATTGAAAGGTTCTGTGATACCTAGAATAGTTTACTTCTTCTGTCTTCTTCTTCTGTCTTCAGTTTAGCAGCGTAAAAGATCCTTTGCACGATAATTTCATACAATGTGTTAACTTAATCCATTAATGAGAATAATGTCAAAACAAATGTGATGTTTCTTACAAAAACTGTTCATTCTTCACTTTTTCCTCATTAGCATTTGAAAGATTTTCATCTCAATTAATTATAATTTTTTGTAGCTGGTTCTGACTGTGCTTATAAGTGACAATTTGGCTGGTCTTTGCTTTCAATGAGCTTTTTCTAACTGGTGTGCTTTCCCTTTCCACTCTTGTGTAGCAGTAGTAATGCTCCTTTTAAAAGAAGACAACTTGACACTGCAGATCTGGCTAGAGGCCTTCTGCACAGACCCTCTCTGCATTTGTTCTCACTTGTCAGGATGATTTTTACCATCCACATTCAAAGCCTCTGCAATCTACATGGCCCCCCATGTCAGAGGTCGGTGTTCTCAGGCATGGTTATAAGAATCATGCATAAAGAACAACCTTCCCTAGTTTTCATTAAATAATATGATAGCAGCACAATCCTGCTTCTTTTTTTTTTCCTCTGGGGAGGATTTAATAAACTTCCTATCAGTGTTTCTAAGTCTGTATAACACTAGACAGCCGTGTGGCTCTCCACTTTCAATGTGATTTTGAAGGCAGGCTCTGGAAAGTTGATAACACATTTCACGACCTTCGTGTCTGGAAGCAGTTTCCCTTGATTGAAGTCATATAAGTTCAGCTAAGTTGGAGTGTGTTGTAAATATTTATCTGGCAGTCTGACATATAAAGTTGTTCTGAAATTACAAAGTACATTCCTGTCTTTCATGTATTAATGCCACTTTTTTCAATACACTTGTGAGTGATATTATTTAGAGAACTTTCTATAAGTGACTTATCATTGCTTGTTAAAGTTCTCACACTCTGTTGTATGGTCATTTTTTAGGATGGTAGCTCTTGAGTTGTATTACTTCCCTATCTTTTAAAACATAAATGTGTGATTATTCCAGAAGTGCAACAAGAATTTATGCAATGAGGTAAGCATGGTTTGCACATTTGATTCTGAAATCTGGTTTTGTGGCACTTATTCCCATGTAGGGATACAGATGTTTCCTATCGCTGGCAAATGGATGGCGATGACAACTTTCTAATCATTAGGTCATTTGTCATTACCTATCAAATAATTATATGTAAAGTAATGCTTCTGGGTACAAATTCTTTCCCAGAAACAGAATTAATTCAATTCCAACTTTTTCTGTGTTTTTTGGGGGGTTTTCTTCACTTATATTCAAAAATGAATTTTGTGCTTGACAACGTGCCATATCTGAAAAGTACAATTTTTCCTTACAGAGGTATAAGACAGATTCAATAATGTTAGGATAAATAGCATTAGAATGAACAGTACACTGCTGCTGAATACTTGTTTGGAGTTCTTTCAAGTCCAAACATATTTTGTTGTGAAGCATATTTGGCAAGGTTTCTTAGTGGGCTTAAATGTGAACTTTTTCTCTGAGTTTGTGAATAGCTTTTATGGAAAGAAGGAGAAAGGGAATTGAGCTGACAAATCAGGTAATTTCAACAAGCATTTATAATTTGTATCTGTTTCAGTTGAAATAAACTGGGATAGGTTGAAATAATTACAGAACAGCTCCCCTAACACCATGTTTTCCCAGAGGCCAGAAACAATTACTGCCCCTTAACTCATTATTCCCAAAGCCTTGTCACTGAGAGCTATTAGGATGGAGTTGCTGACCATCATGTGCAGTTCCCTTGAATGTTAGAACAGTTGGAATTTATTATTAATTTATTATTACAAGTTTATCGTTGTAATAATTAATGTAATAATTAACTTGGTTTACATACACAGGAAAAGTTTTGACTTATAATACTGGGTTAAGGGTTGTTCTAGTATTGGTGTTGTGGGGCTTTTAAAATTTTTTTCAATTAAAAACATTTTAAACGACATAAAAGCCAGTAATTATTCTTAGAGGCCTACCTCAGACTGGATTGAAAATATTGTTGCTTCTTCTTCATTCCTGACTGGAAGCAAAATAAAAAATAACCTGGAAACATTAGGAGAGAGTATTAACAACTAAATAGCCCTCACTTCAAAGCATTAAATTTAGTCATTAAGGCAGACGCACACTCAAAAAACCTAATGCACAAGGAAAAGTTTTGCTACTAATTTGCAAAAAATTAATCCCAACCCAACAATAATTTTGTTCAAATAGAGTACAAACTCTCACATTAAATATTAAAAATCAGTTAAAATATGGTCAAATAGATCTAACTATTTAAGACCTTTGTTCCTCAAGAAAACAAGCTAGTTGTGGTATGGCAATTCTGTGTGCAGAAAAATGACTTTTCTTTGGTCCTTTAGTATTTGGCTAAGAGACAACCGAATAGCTTCAGAAATAAACTAGTTTGATAATTATTGGGACCAGCCAAACAAAAAATTGCATTCTGCAGCTTCTGATAGCTGGTCAGACTAATGACTGATCTCTGAACCTAGAGAAACTATGAAAACAGTAGTAGAGGTAAGAAGTTAAATTCTTTTCTTATTCTATTTAACAACAGCAAAATAGGCACTTCTGAGACAGCATAATGGTATTCAATATTCTAGACTGATTGTAATAGTGTCTTTTGATGTTTTGCACCCTCTTTTGCAGGGTGTGTGTTTCTGGTTTTGTACTATGCAAAAAAAACCCTTAAAGAAACCACTTGCTGATGCATATGTAAACAGGTAGGTTTTGACCATTTACAAGAGATTGCTGTTGAGAGAATAGAAAGTTCCATAAAGACTATGCTGTCTCCCTAGCTGATGGCAGTCTTTGTAAATGTACAAGCAAATAATGTTTTGATTTTAAAATATCTGCATTTAATTTAAACAGCTTAAGTGAAAATTGCAGGTTGTTCAATATTTGGACAATTTTTTTTTTTTGCATTTTGGGCCTGAGTGCAGTAAAGCACTTGAGTCTTTATGGAAACATGGTTTCAGGAAGTCACTGCTAAAATCTTTAAACTCTTCAGCAAAATCAAGTATGTGTAATTATTTGTTGTTTTGGCTTTATGAAAAACTTGTTCACTGTTGGGCTGGTAGCTCACTGATGTCTGATTCTGCAAAGGGAATCCCAAATGTTACATGTTTCTTCACCCATGAATTCCTTAAATTCTCTGGAGCAAAGCACACTTGATAACATATTTGCATTGGAAGAAACTCTGTGTGTGTGTGTGTGTGTGTAACAGACTGCCATTTGATCCAAACCACCAGTATGACCCAGCTAAACATGTGGTCTCATATGAGTAAGAGTTGGAAACTTATCCTCCAACATATATCTGACAGCAATTCAACAACATATTTATTCGGTATGTTATGGTAGTTTCACTTTCCATGGAGGTATCACTCAATGACCTGAATATAATCACATTAGCAAGACCACAAACTGCTTAAAGCAGAATGAATCATATTGACTTATACCCAGCAGAGCTGTGATACAGCTAAAGGTATGTGTAAGGAAGATTTCTCAGAAAGTAGTTAAATGTTAAAACTGAAAATTTAAAACTAGGAGCTTGGTCTTCTGTTCTTGGCACTATCAGAGTGTTGATATGTGATGTTTGCCCACATACAAAACCTCCCTATGTTTTTCCTACACCTTTCCTTAGCAAGTTAGACTGAGGTTTAATTTTTTCTCATTGTGTTTATGAAGTACTTTGCAACTCTTAAGAAGGAAAATGAGCATTAAAAGTGTAAAGTCAAAATGTCATTATTGTATTTAAGTAACTATACCAATTTATTTCAATCAATAAAAGCCTCAGAGGGCAGCAATGTGTTTCTTTTAGCTGAGCTAGTAGATACAGTGTGACAGGCAGAGCTTGCATGTTACTGTGAGTCACATCTAGTTCACTGAAATTATCAAATCGTGCTTTTTGCCAAAAGCAAATCATGGAAAATATAGAGCCAGTTTAATCCAAATGGCTGATTCCTAGATTCCAAAACCTAAGATTTTGGAATAGAGAAAAGACCAATGGAATTGCTGGCTGTGTTGGCAGCTGCTTTGCCGCACTGCAGTAATCAGAGTATTTTATCTTGAACATTTTGCAGAAGTGTAACACAGAAGGTACATCCAGTAAGTCTACACTTTGTATTGACACTACTATGAAATTATTTTACTTACTTCAAGTAGTAATTGAAGTGCAAATATTTTTCTAGGGAGAGTAAGATCTGTGTATGGTTCATTATACACTGTGTGTTTAAGTGTAAAGCATCTTTGTTTCCGTCACTTAGGTCTCTGCACTTTTGTCTGGTGCAAAGGTTTCAAGCCTTTGGGATCCTCTTTGATGTAAGCAAAATACTTCCCAAATTACTTTCTTCCAAAAATTAGATAACTAACTTGTTTATTGAGGTATTCTACTGGTTAAAGGATTTTTTAAATAATTTTTGTATTATCATTTTTGCTCCTGTTAATCTTTTAGTTAAATAATTATACGGCTAAAGCTGAGGTTGTGGAAATCACTTGATCACTTGATCAAAGGCTGAGTGCTGAAGAAAGAATAAAGTCAATGTTTTGCCTGCATTTCACATGTGATAAATACTTGAATATCGTTCTCTCTGTTCCAAGACAGTTCTCACAATATTAGAGACATCTAGAAATACATATTTTCTCACTGTGGGTTTTCTTATTTTGCTGTTTTCCACTCCTGCCTTTACTCATGTTGGCATTGCATTAGCACACTGTAGTTTAACACTCTTTTCACATCAGGAGTGGTGATACACTCCACTCCTGTTCCATGCAACACAGAACTGACTTATTCCTAAAGGGAAAAAGAGGAAAAAAAGAAAAAAGGAGAGTCAATAATTTGTAAAGTTAAAATGTAAAACCCTCTTTACGTTAGTAAGAACAGAGGTTAAAAACATACCTCAGAGATTAGACTGCTGCTTTTAAATGTATGATCTAGTGATTCTTTATGGCAGTAGTACTCTTGTCAACTGCAAGTTCCACTTGCCCAGAGAAAACTTCTTTTATTTTTCACACAAATTTAGCAAGCAATATAGTAAATAAATACACCAATATATTTATATTACTGAAAAGAAAACCTCTTGATATAAAATAACCTTCACAGAGATTTAGTAAAACTAAATTTACACCTTCAAGATTTTGTGCAAGTTCTGTAATAATTTGTTTGTGTCTCTGGTCCTCAGCACTAGAGGGGTACTAAGTTACGAAGAGGGACTGTATGGTGCTCTTCTTTTCTTCTAAATATTTCAAAACGTATTCCACCCTAAAATCGTCTTGTTACTGTTCCAAATGCCAGGGATCTGAGATTTGTTGCATTGTAGGTGAGAGATCGATTTCAGTAGAATAAAACATAATCTATCTTCCCTCTGTACTTTTGAGAGCCTGTCCCAGCTGGATCTTGGCAGCATTAAAGATATCCATCACTACTAACTATGCTTGTCTGGAAGCAGCACACCAATCTGCCTGTTTCAGAAGCCCTGATTTAAACATTTCCAGTTCATCATCACACATGAGTCTCCATACATGAAGTCACAAATATTCTCCCAGAGAACGCTTTGTAATCTCATTAGTGCTGAAACTGGTGGAGGTGGACATGGCTGTGTGCCTCTCCCTGAGCATCTCCGGAGGGCTGGCCTGAGCAGGTTTTGTCAGACACAAGGAATGTTGCTGTGAGCTTCACAATTATTAGTCAAAAAAAATTACAGACTCTGTCTGTCACCCAAAATACATCAATTTACTTCTGATGACTAATGTTCTGGTAGCAAACGGCATATAATCTATTTTGATTTACTGTGATTATGATATGTCCCCTCCAATGGCTTTTTTCTAATTTTCAATGAACTTGGGGGTATGCTTCTCCCTAGACCTCAGAAGTACAGCTATGAGCTGGAGAAACATAGGCATGTGATTAATCAGTGGATGATGAGACATCACCATCACTTATTTTATGGTGATTAAAATTTCCTTGTTATTAAAGATGCAAAGAATGACTTTGAGGTGTGTAGAAAATTCAATATCTGGATAACAATGGGCATAGCTGAGTGGGGGTGAGGCTTTCTAGGGGAAATTTTTTTTAAGTCATCCTTGCACAGAAAATGAAAGCTGGAGCTATCCTGCACCACAACAGAGGGCTGTGGGGTCAGACTTCATCACAATGGCTGGTTCTGTCAGCTCAGCCAAAAATAACTTGGAGGAGTAAAAGAATTAAAATGTTAGCTTACCCAGAGAAAGAAAAATAATCTGCTATTTCTACAAACAGCCTTTCACTGTCTGTCTGCAGCTGCCTCAGCAGTACTCAGTAGGATAAAAATAGATTTTAGTTGCTATTAAAGACCATATGAAAATATATGCAGAAGTATCCTCTGAAATATGAGGCTGATTGATTTTATTTTGCTTCACAAACATAGATGAATTATACATTATTCACAGCTTTTGAAGGATTCAATGGTTCTTTTTACAGATTTTTAGTTAGCTGACTAACGCATGAGATGCCTAGAGATATTTTTTTTCTTTTGAAATATTTAAAGCTGGAGATGGAGATTTAAGTGCTAAATGCTGAGGTGCTTCTTATCTAATAAAATGTAATGATCTATGTTTTTTAATGTGACTGTGTTTGTAATATTTGAACAAGAACAAAAATATGGGTTCCTTCTGTGAGATGCATATTACTTATTTGCAGCATGTGTTTGTACACATACACTTGGAGGTATGAATGAATGGGACTTGGAACCTGACATGAACTGAGGAAGATATATGGCAAAATTTACTTCTGCAATTAGAAATGTTTATTTTTTCCATCTACTGCTTCTCTCCTATAATAGAGATAGGTAATGGTTGGGTGAAATGTATGGACATGATTAACCTGTTTTCAGATAAGATATAAGATAATAAGATATGGTTGGGTGAAATATATGGACATGATTAACCTGTTTTCAGATAGAGAATAATAAGATTACTGGAATTTAGCGAATGTTTTTTCAAATGGTTGTTGCATTTTATTTCCAAAAGTTAACTGTCTTACTGAAATAAATATATGATAGACCGTGACACCCCATCTGTGAATCTCTCTGTGTCCAGAGTGTTTCCCAGGACCTCTTTAAAAGAAGACTTTTTTATGTCAAGGTTTTCTTTGTCATTACATAGCTCTAAATTTTGGAAATACATTCATCAAATAGCTATGTGTCATGGCATCCCTTCATTATTATCTAAGAGATGGTTTAGTGAAAATCTGGCTCATTTCTTTCCATCAAATCAAGTTATGAGCAACAGCTAATGAAAACTACTTCTTGAGAGGTCCCAAGAGTGTATGATTTTCTAATTAGATTGATGATTAAATAAAATTAGTACTGAGGTGGCCAAATATTTTGATGGGGATGAGCAGGGACTACATAACTCATGTACCAAAGTTGGAAGCTTGCTTCTCTCTCTTCCTCTTTTACTGGAGCAGTGGAACCGCTTTAACCCACACTGGTGACTGAAATATTTGTATGGCTATATTCTTGTGATTTAGAAATTATGGCAGAGTGAAAACCATCCAAGAAGTCTGCTTTACAAAAACAGTACTGAACTGAAATGGTTGAGGCCAGCAAGGCAGTAAGTGCAGGAGATAAAAAAGGGGAGCTCTGATAGCAATGCTTAACAACAAGTGATTCTTTTTGCTTAGTGAGAAAATGAGGTGCAGGCATAAAAGATGACATAGTACAGGATGCCACCTCCACACAGCCCAGTTCTATCATGGCAGTGGACCCTCTGTGTTGCTGTAAGTAATAACCTAGACCTGGCATGAAAACTTTTACAGACACACTAAAAGAAGCCACAAGGATATTTTAATAATTCTGCACTCCCTGATTTGTGAGATGGGCTGCACTGATCTCTCTCCCTTGTGGATCAGGGTTTGCTGCAGTCCAATAGCTGTAGTTTTATTGACTTTTTCAAAGTATTCCTCAAGTCTGTATTTTCTTCCTATGAAGACCTGAAATATCTGTTCAATTGTTGCACATACAAATCACCAGGATATGGTATCTACGAAATCAGCTCCTATACCATAGTGAATCTGGAGATTAATGAGGCACAGAAACATTTACCCACTGCTCTTAAGCACTATTTTTAGATATCTTTAATGTTTTAAACTCTGCATTCAGACCCACATCATACTTCAGTTATTCCCATTCTTTAAAAATTCCTGCAAACTGGACAATCTTGAAAGGTTTTAACCTGTTGGATGTGGCTGGCTTCCAGGAAATTATGGCAAGGCATGCTTTAGAGCATGAAAGAACCTCTTCCCCTGAAAATGCCTCAGGGGAAAGAGTGTCACTAGCCTGTAAAGGAGTCATCACTCTTTCCCAGACTTTGTAAGGGGCTCTGGAAAACAGGATATTGTATCTAGACTGCTGCACTCAGAATTGGCACAATCTGCAGCAGGGTTTATGGCAGCAGAGAGGCACGGAAGGCTTCATTCAAACCAGGACACCAGGTTTAAATGATTCTTCTCAGAACTTTGATGTGGTAAATAAATGACAAATGTACATCTTTATGAGCACAAGAAAAGAGGGACTTAACAGCACTCCAACTTTGTTGGCCTGAAGGCAAAAAAGGTGTTGGAGGTGGTGCAGCACAACAGCCTTACTTTCAAAGTCATGATCATGCTCTAATGGCCACAGGCTTAAAATTAGAAGAGTTCAGTGTTTCTGTTACAGCTGAGCATGCAGTCATCTCTGATCATACCTTTCCCACAGACTCTCACACCCTAAGGTAAATCATACATCCCAGAATACCACTGTCAGTGGTATTTTATACTATTGAATTTATTTTATTTTACTTTATTTTACTTCTTTTCGTCTTATTAAATTGTACTTCTGACTTGGAGTCTCTCACTGGTTTGCTTTCAAACCAGCACATATAGATAGTTTTTGATGATTCACTAACCTATCTAGTGTTTCAGAGTTGATTAATTTCATTCTTATTGAATCTGCTTCTTATGTGTTTCTTTCTAAAAGTACTTCGCAAATAGTAACAATAAATCCCAAAGGAATGATACATACAGTTCACTGGCATCCTGGTAGCAGACATATGTTTGAAATACACTGTAGACTGAAATAGAAGGCATTTCAATTGATATCTGCAAAGACCATCTCCTTGGTTTTGAGACTGCCAAAGAAAATATATTCTCACAGTACACTTAAAGAAATCTTTTGGTGCTTCCACACAGAAATGGGCCAAGGCAGAAAAATCCATTGTTAGGGGGTTTGACAATTGCTTCTATTTGAATTTGAAAGGAAATCTAAAAATTACAAACGTCTCTGTGGCAAAATGATTTCATTATGAATTAAATTTCATACTAACTAAAATATTTATTTCAAAAACTTGTAAATTGTGTTTGGAATCCCTGTAAAATGCAATTTTTGATAATAAATAATATAATACCTAAAACCCCATTTTTATTCTTATTTTATTATTCTTACCTACTCAATTTGTGATTTTATATTATACTTTATTTTAAATTCTTTTACTAAATTAATTTCATTTTTCTACTTTTTTGTGTCCTATTTTAAGAAAATAGCTCTGACATAAAGTTTATGTTATTTTTCTCTTCAGAGTGCCTTTTCCTTAGGTGTTTCACAGAAAGCTTTAAAACTTTGAACTAGAAAATTAGATGAGTCCTCATCACACTTTACAGAGACATCTGTTTTTATTATGGTAGCTTGGTTGCATTTTTCTGCAGTGCAAAAATGAAACAGCTGTTACTGTAACCTGTAGTGAAAGACCACCTAACTTTCTTGTTCCAAACATTTCTTCTCTTATTTGATAGTAAAATGGAGTTTTGCACATTGATTCAAGATGTCAAAATTTATTGTAACAGAGGAGATACTTCAAAGTAGAAATTAAAATTGAACATCTAAAATGTTGTTCAGAGCTTCCATTCAGACTTTTCAAGATACGTTTTAAAATGTAAAAAATAAAATATATGAGGGCTGTGATTTAGAAACTATTAAAACCCAGAGGAACTCGTTCCTGGAGCACTGTGAAGTGTACTAAGGACTGTGAACCATGAAAGCCCAGCTGTGCTGGGGAGCTGGGATTTCTGTGGCACCCAGATTTCCAGGAGGTGGCTTATGATTCCTGAATGTCAAGCAGCCCAGCTGCTTCAGGAGCTGGGACAATTGTAGAGAAGGTCTGTAAGCTGTCACAAAATGGGGTTTCTCTCCTTTCCAAGGGGAAGATAATGAAATGGATGCATTCCTACAGCATATGTCATTCTTCTAACAATTCAGTATTTTTTCATGGGAAAACGTATTCCTAACCATGTCTCGAAGGGACGTAGCTGTCTAATCTCTCTGTAACACACAGCAAACTTGTTTCTTTATTCACTGTAGTGTAAAGGTCACCTGTAACTTCTACATGCTTGTGCTATGATTTAATGTGCCTCTCTGTTTACAGCTCATTAGTGTGGACCATTGCTAAGACTGAAGTCCATACCACTGGCTATCCCACACCACAGAAAACTGATTCTAAAATTTTTTAAAAATCATTCCTGTTTAAAACAAGTTTCTGAATTATTTTCTCCACAGTAAGCCATACTGTTATTCATCTGAAAAAAAATAGAATATTTGCTGTGGGGCTTAGTCTAAATTTTTGGCTTGTAGAAATCATAATAGTTCTGTGGTGTTCACTAAGAAAAAAAAATCCGATATGCAATGTAAAATATCTACATTTTAGCTGAAACTTAATGAAAAGCTTCAATACCTTGTTCTTAAACTCCAGTGAGCTCAACTGTTTCCTTCCAGATGCAGATCAGTTACAGTTCTGACTTTCAGTGTTCAGTTCTTTAGGTCAGGAGTGCACTATTATAAATCTGGAAATCACATTCAGTTCTTGGTGTCAACTGACAAATCAATTGTCACATAAATATTAACAAAATCTCTAGTTTCAATTCAGTTACTGTTAAGATTTAGTATTAACTATTCCTAAATGTAGCTATTGTGGCTTCTAGCTCTTATAAAAATTGGTATTTTATTAAAAGATAGTATTAATATGTAGCCAAAAGTCTAGTAGGCAGAAGGCACTGCTGGTTTTATCACTTCATTTGCAAATAACAAACTACCAATTATCAGCATGGCAAACAAAACTAATAAATACTGACCGAAAGTGTCACATTGCTGATTTCTTGGTGCCCTGATTCTTCAAAGGAAGAAAGTTCTTTAAGATATGACTAGGATGAGAGTCTCACAAAACATGAAATTTTTAGGAGGGAATAAAAGGCAGCCTCTGAAAATCTGGAGGAGGATAGAGAGACTTAATTGGAGAGAATGACTGCCTATAAAAAGAAGTTTCACTCCTAAATTATGTTTAATGAGAGGTTGAAAGAGCAATGAAATCACAGAAGAATATCTAGTCTTCATTATTGTGACACTTCAGGGCAATGGATCACATACTTTCTTCCCAGCAGTCAGCCAATTCTCCAGGCAGTTGTACATAATGCAACAGAAGTCAGCTATGACTAGAGGATGTAATATGATTTCATTAAAACCTAGTGAATGAGTCAGGTTAGGTCCCTATAAATAAAGATGCTCTTTAAAATGTTATACGTACATGTAGGAATAGACAAAACCCCTGTAAATATTATTTATAATGTGTTACACTAGGACTGTGAAGATGACCTCAGCTTGTCTGGGGACTACCTTGTACTGGGCAGTGGATCAAAACATTGTGACATCCTGTCACCTATCTAAATAGTTTTCTAAGCCTTCTGCGTTTGAAGATCTGCCTCTTTTTGGTCAGAGAGAGCTAACAGGCACTGCTGGTTTATTTCAGATGCAAAACTTATTGCTATCATTTACAATATTCATGCCAATGTTGAACTACTATCCTATGCTCTATTTAATACTACTCAACAGTGTGCTAAAAAACCTAAACAAAGCTAAATTGCTAATTGAGGTGCAGGTTTTTTCTATAAATGAACTCAACCATTACTATGTGATCTTTAATTTATCTTGTTTTCAAGGCTGACATTGAGGTAGTTGTCTTGGACTACAAATGGGTGATCTGGTCTCACAGAGTGGTTGAGACTGACAAAGAGAACTCTGGAAGTCATCTGGTCCAACCCACCTGCTCAAGCAGGAACACCTAGACACAGTTGCCCAAGGTTAAATCCAGACAGCTTTTAAATGTTCCAAGGAGAAAGACTCCACAGGGCTCTGAGTGACCTGTGCCAGTGCATAGTCACTGTCACAGTAAAAATGTGTTTCCTATGTTCAGGGGAAACGTTTTCTGCTTCAGTGTGTGCCCACTGCTTCTGGTCCTGTCACAGGCACCAGAGTCTAGTTCTGTCCTCTCTACTCTCCCTTCAGACACATGGATGAGATCCCCCTGAGTCTTTTCCAGTCCTGGCTCTCTCAGCCTTCTCTCACACAAGAGATGCTTCTGTCTCTTAATCACATTTGTGGCCCTTTTTGAACTTCATGAGATTCTTGTCAGCCCATGTCTCCCTCCAGCTGAGGTCACCCTGGACAGCAGCGGGACCTTCTGGCATATCAGCCACTCTTGCTAATTTTGTGTTATCAGCAAACTTGCCGAGGATACCCTCTGCCTCAGAATGCTGATCATTAATAAAGGTGTTAAACAGGACTGGACCCAGTATTCAACCCTGGGCTGCACCAATTGCTAGTGTAAACTAGACCTTGTGCCACTGATCCTCATCATGTGAGCCTGGCTGGTTTTCTGTCCCCCTCCCCCCCTCCCCATCCTGTCCATTCTTCTTCATGAGCCTGTAATTTCCCAGATCCTCTTTCTTGCCCTTCTTGATGATACAAGTGATGCTTGTTTTCTTCCAGTCCTCAAGCACTTCTAATCATGATTGTTTCAAGATTATTGAGAGTGACCTTGCAATGACATATGCCAGCTCCTTCATTATCTGTGAGTATTCCATCAGAGTCCATTTGCTTAAGTATTCCCTATCATGATCCTCTTCTACCATGGGCACATGTTCCTTGCTCCAGGCTTTGCCCTGTTACTTGGACCTGGGATTCCTAAAGACTGGTCTTACCAGCAAAGATTGAAGTGAAGCAAGCATTTAGTACTTTGGCCTTTTCTTCAGCAATATCCACATTATTCCTAGACTTCCTTTGGTCACCTACATGCTTTTAGAAGCCCTTTTGGCTGCCTTTGACAATCCTAGCTAAATTTAATTCCATTTGGGCTTTGGCTCGTCTCATTCCTACATGCCCAGACAGAGTGTCTGCATTCCTCCCAATTCCTACATTCCTCACAAAACCTGTATTTATGTTGCTAAATAGAAAACAGTGAGACAGACAAATAAACTGTCAGCTATCTGTATTCCTCGTTGTCATGCTTCTACATACTGTCTAGTCACTAATGGCGACTAATTTTCTCTGAGACATGTCTTGGCATGATTTATGGATAAAGCATGAGCCCAGGACCATCCTCAACAGGTAGCATTTTCAAGACTGAAGCAGATATTAAACTTTTACCCATATTTCCTTGTTTATTCCAGAAGCTTTTCAATCTCAAACACACTCATATACCTTCCCAGTTTACTCCTTGCCATGTAGGCCACACGTCCAATATTGTGCTGTGAAAAAAACCTCACCATAGTAGGCTTCAACACTGCATTTTGAATTAAAAAAGACACCTAACACATAAAACATAACATCATTTGCTGATTGGAAACAGCAGAGGATTAGGAACAGACATAGGTCCAACTGCTGGGAGATGTACATGTGGGAGGTCTGTGCTCAGATCTGAAAACAAATTTGCCCTCAAATCTGAAAACAAATTCATAGAGATGAACCATTCAAGAGATGCCTAATGGAGTTGACATTTCCAGACTGGAATGGAATGATTTTATATATTTTGAGATATTTTGGCATATTTTCTTAAAAAAGAGAGGCTGCCAATAAGATAGTTGTATCAGGTAGAGTTTTCATTATATTGATTTAATTTTTTACTGTGGTTACCTTCTTTGAAGGTTGGAGCTGTAAAAATATTGTGAACACCTCCTTTCTTTTTCTTTCTGTGTTTCACATAAAAGATGTTTCTTCTTGCCTAAAGGAAAGGTCCCAGCTCTGAACTGACAGCACTAGATCAGAGTGGATCTCAATTCTACCCTTCTCATCTTCCTATTTTAACAGCTAATATGTTCAAATCTCCATGTCTTCCAGGTGCAACACCTAAGCCATTGCTTCTGATAGTGGGATGTGTCAAAATCTTAGTGAAGAAGAAAGACTGGGCACCAGCTGGCAATTTATATTGATGAACATTACTGAGAAGTACATAATGACGGACATTGCTGACTGCCTCTACTAGCAGTCAGTAGAGGGAAGGAAATTATGAGGTTGTGCCAGCTGATGGACTCTGACTTCCTTGCTTTTGGACCGTCATAATGCCAAAAGTCATTTCCCACTGGTGAGGCTGAACCTAGGAAATAGTGAAATAATACTGACCAGAAAAGGAAAGATCTTGGATATTTGGTCAAAAAAATTGCTCCCACCTTCTACTGAGGAAATACAGCTGCCATTCATAAAAACAGTGCAAAGCCTCTGAGCTCCGTTTGACTTCTTGCTGACACTGGATGAGCAGGTAACATCAGTTTCCAAAAATGTCTTTTTTGTCTCTCCAGCTGGCTGGGAAAATTAATTCCCTTCTCTCTAATGAGAATTTTACTGAGGTTGTCTGCAGTTCTTCCTGATTCCCTTAAAGACTATTTTAACTTTGTGGTTAGAAACTGAATGTGACTGTCATATTGCATGTTCCAGTGGACATGAAATATGCCTTTCTACCTTCCTTCTGTTTCCAGTCACTGAAGAAAAAAAAATTTTGTACAGAAGTCCATCATGGTAAGTGACTTCCTCTGAATTTAAGGTCTTCTTTCTGATCTCAAAGATTTTGAAGACAATTACCCAAGAGAACAGGAATTGAGTTGGCAAATTCTATAACAGCACAAAAATAACAAGTTAAAGCTGGGAACAAGAGTTATTTACCAAAGAAGATAATGCCAAAGTGAGGCTCTGAAGACTTGAAGGGAGTGTCAAGTCTGTCTGGTCAACAGCTTTCCTTTTCTAGACACATTCTCCAATATTTGTAACCTTACAAAATATTTTTTTCCAAAGCTTCTTACCATGGCTTTCTCTTTTCTACTAATTCCCAAAGGAAATCTTATTTCAAGAGGGTTTTTCTTTCTGAAGAAAGAACTATTAAAGTATTTTTGAAGTTCACTAATTTCTGCATTACTGTCATTGGTTTTATGGGGAAGGTGAAGAGACTGAGATAAAGCAGAAAATATTTGGCAGGAAGAAGTACTACTGTAGATGAGAGGGATTTTGGTAAGTCAGGCAGAGGAGGGTAAAGAATTCAGAGATTGATAAAATACTGGAGTAAATGAAGTCAGCGCTATTGCGGATGGATTTCAATGCTGATAAATATATAACAATACTATAGGGGAAAACTGAAGCACTTTAGAAGAGTCTAAAATGAACAACATCAGGAATGTTTAGAGAATCTGATGTCACTGCAAATATGATAGTGAGGACCTTTGTCCAAGAAAGTTAGACAGGAATCAGATGAAGGATAACCTAAGTCACTAGAGATTGTAAGAACCAGGAAATTTTATAAAAAAAAGATGTTATTGCTATTACACAATTCATTGCTATGTTTATTATTGCCATTATAGAATTCATTTATAGTTTTGTCTGGGATACTTTATGTGAAATTGGCCATCCCATCTTAAAAACAAAAAAGGATAATGCAGAACAAAAAGAGAACCAGAATTGCATGATGAAATTATCAAACATATGGCTATAAAAGAAATTTATATCAAGGGAAATTCAAAGGCTTTTTTGCTAATCATAGAAGACAGCCTGTTATGGCACTAGATAAAAGAAGATAAAGAACTAAACAGAAACTAAGTGTTTGCAGCTTCTGTTCTCCTAGCTCTTAAAAATGTCAAACATGTAAAGAAACTGAAGTCTAAGGAATCTAAAATTCATGAAAGGTAATACTTTTCTACATAGTGCATTGCACACCTTTTTTGACATAGGATGCCTTTAGCATCCTCAAAAGAAAGGAAAAGATGAGAGAAGAAAATGGGATATAAGAATTGGAAGCATACATTGGATTTGAAAAGACAGCTTCAGAATAAGCATTGTGCTTCAGTGATTATGGTGGTTTCTACAACTAGACTGCTGCTCATTCATTTGTTTTCTTTTAATATTAATGTACAGTATTGGACATAGTCATTATTGGAAACATATCTGTTATAATTTTGAAATGCCTATCTTGTATATCATTGATACCAACACATAATTACTGGTACAGATGGCAAAAAATGATTAGATCTTGCTTTGACACTGATGATGGATCAAATCTTCCTGAATACAAATCCATCTGTTAGATGCATGTTAATGATTGGCATGCAGCTAAAAGAAAGAAGAAAATTTTGACATAATAGTTTAATTTGCTTATTTGGTACAATATTCTGAATTTTACCACTTATTTTGTATTTTACACATCAATTATATCTTGCCCTAAATGAGATGGCAAATACAGTGAGATGTCTTCATACAACACCTAGAACAATAATTTGTCTTGATTGTTAAAATATAAACAAGCATAGGGAATTTCTTTAGTTCTACTTGGAGAACTGAGCATATCTGAATAACAATATTGACTTTGTCTCATGTTATTGCATGTTAAAAGCAAACCTGAACTTTATGTATTATGAATAATATGATCAGATAAGGATTTTCCCTAGGTCCCTTAGCCATATCTTCAGATCCCATTGAGAGGGCAAGAAGAAAATACCTCTAAATTATTTCTCACTGTTTAATAAAACTGTGATCCAAATCTTCTCATATAGGTTTCCAGGGGATACAAGGCTGCCAAATCTTTTTACTTAACTAAATGATCATGAAATGGTGGGTCTGTAAATAATCAAAGAGATGCTATATTCTTGTCAGTCACTCAGTGAAACAAATGGAACATTTTAATTACTACGCATAACATTTTTGTAACAGCAAATTCCCTCATCCCTGCCTACTCTGAGTTCTTTTCAGACCAGTTCAAATGGAAAAATGAGATTTCCTAGAGTACTTTGTTTTAAAGAAATAAGGGACATCAATCCAATAAACCATTTATGCTCGATTCCAGATGTGTAACCTTTAAGGCACAATGGGATTGTGTAATGCAATTAAGGGAATTTGATCAAGAGGGTAGATAAACAAAACATTCAGTGGTAATAACTTGATAATGCCCTCCTCCCTCCAAGCCCTTTGAGATTACGTCCTCTTAAAAAAGCCAGCTAAATAAGATGGGTATCCCAGGATAGCTATCCTAGAAATGCAGTGTTAAGAAGTTCCTAACATTTCTTGGTCAGGGAAAAAAAATCTATTCTAGAAATTTTTGGAGGTAGAGGGTGTTTACTCCAAAATTAGAAAGAAAAAAAAAGAAAACTGAAAGAATCACCTATAGCCATGAAATATTCCTTTGGAAAAAACTGAGGCATCACTTACTGTACACATATAAGAAGTTGTTTCAATATTCATCCCATTACCACAGGAAACTGCCTGTATCCTAGAATACACTAGATGATGGTAGTGTACACAACAGAGTTTCCTGACATTCTTCTATAATTTAGTTGTAAGTGAACTGACAAAATTTAATATTCACACAAAACCATATTTCTACCTAATGGTTATAAAAATGACCAGTATGTCATTGGGGCCAAATTCCATTTGAATTGCTCTGGCCATTAACTTTTTGAAGTAATTTGAACTAACAGTGTAGGTAAGGTAGCTGGAATTTGTTGTCTTTATTGCCCCAACGATGTTGTCAATTATTACTTTGAAGAAGAAAGAGACCATAGCTATTTTAAACTCCCATGGGCAGAAATAAAAGGCATTACTTATTGTAGGAGACACTAATGGCTTTTCATAGGCCAATTAATCTTTTTTATGGAAGGATAACACTAAAGTCAAACTACTGACAAGACCTAAACATGATGTAATTCCTTAAGGTTCTTAAGAGTTGAAGAGACAGACTGAAATAAAAAAAGTAAAACACTAAAACGTGTTAAGTGTTCGTAATGTAAAAGCATGATATGTAACAAGTTATTTCTTATGGCAGAAATTGGCCTATTGATGACTAACTTAAAAGAACAAAAGGTTAGGAGGCTACAAAGAGAACTGAACAAATCTTATTCCAGGATGAGGGCTGCGTCTTTATCCAGGAAGTAAGTAGCAAGTTGCTTTTTTCCAAGAAATGTAAGGGTTCATCTGGATGGATGTGCCCAGCTGCTTACCATACTACTAGGAATATATAGATCAACATGAAGGAATTGAGAGGGAAAAACAAGCATGAAAAGAGGTTTTGAAATAATTAACTGATGGAAAAGGTCAAAAGTGTTGTTTTTTTTTAATTCAGGAACTTAAGCATTTAGAGGGGACATAAGCAACTTCCAGTACACAAAAGACTGTAAAAAGAACAGCGATAAATTTATTCACCTTGATCACAGGAGCTGGAGAAATAAAAATAGATATTTGATTCTAATAAAGGAAATTTCAAATGAAATACTGTGGAATATTGTATTGGAGATTTGTAGGGTCAACTCATGCAAACACCTGCTGAGAATGGTATTTGTGAGTTTTTCCAAGTAACAGGGTGAACAGATACTTTTTAACACCTTATCTTTTTATTTTATAATTTACAGCAATACTATGTAATAAAAAGTCCTATTGACACTATGTTATATATAGAACATGCTGAAAAGCATGAAATTGAAATTTTTAAACCTCAAGAACTTGTACATTTCTTCAGCTATGACTCTCTTTAATGCAAAAAAGTGTCTGGGGTCTTGTTAATTTCTATCTTATTTAAGAGTTTAAGTGGAAAAAATTAACCGCTTGCCTATTGATTTGTGTTACTTCAATGACAATTTTTAACTAGTATTTCAAATAGGTATGGTCTTTTTGAGTTCATATTTTTCATCATTTCTTCAATTGCATTTTTGAATATTTAGTTTTCAACCTTACTTAGAGGAATGAAAACTATATTATGTGGTAAATTTATCCAAAAATATTTAAAGTACTAATTTTCATAGTTCTATATTAATGACAAGCCCACAACACTTTTAGTTTTCTTGAGAAGAGGTGCAACTTTGTCTAACACAGAAATCATTTAGAAGCTGTAAAAAAAACTGTTTGAGTGTATGGTCGCAGAATGGTTTGGGTTGGAAGGGACCTTAAAGATCATCTAGTAGTCTTTTGATCTCATGTTTGTTGAATTCACTTACTGTAAATATTTTATAAATATTTTTCATAATCCATAAGTCTTATAGGCTGTTTTGTCCCAAACATCCAAAAGGTATGTCCAGTTGTGTGAAGTTGATGACATATTCTATGTTAATCTTGTTCTTTTATAATCTTCTGCATGATATAGTGAATTTTTTTAGTATTTATACTTCTGAATGGAATTTTAAAGGAGATGTCATGTTCTGCTGAAAATGAATGTTTACTGCATATATAGGAAGACTTGAAATACTGAGAACTCCAAGCTGGTCTATTACCTTTGGTGTAAGTATCAGTGTTTGTTGTATAAAATGTCTTACCTTAAATTCAGTGTTACCATGTTGTATTTTAATTAATAATTTTAAAAAGAGATTTTTCATTTCACAGTAGGAATTTATTTATTTATTTATTTATTTATTTTTAACAATTCATTTTCCTTGAGAATGCACATTTGTTTAGTGGGGTTAATTTTGATTTATGATAAAATTCTGAACATATAAGCATTTGTGCTTGGGGATGTTTGAAAGGCACTAATGAAAGACAATTTTGATTTTGACCTACAGTTAAGTTTTCTATACTGTGATAAAACTAATTCTTCATACCTTGAAACAATCAGTCTGTTTACTATTGTGTAGCCAGTAGCTGACCTTAGTAAATTTTGCACTTGCTAAAAGTTAATGCATCTTTGCCGTAGGAGAAATTAATTGCTGTCAGAGGAATAATACTGCATTGTCAGAGGAAACTGAGCTTTGCAGCTGAAAGGTCCTCCCATGACTGGGGTGGGAATGTGGAAGGAAACAAGGTCTCATAAATCACAGCATTCAGGTGGGGAGTATAGATGCAGTGCAGACACGAGTCTGCAAGAGATGGTGTCTCTTCACAGCAGAACCTCTCACTGACTCCACACCCAGCACTGCAATGAGTTTTTAGTGGCTTTACTTTTTCAAAGCTAAGACCCTTTTTAAAACAAGGATTTAAAATTCACAACTCAAGATGTTTGTAGTGTCCTTGCATAATCCAACTGTAAAGTGTGAGGGACTGTATCAAAGCTGCAGAATATTTGGGCAAGGGAGCAAGGCTGTGTAATGAGCTCCCAAAGGAAAACCACACTCATTCATGCAGCAAGGGCTCAGTTAGAGAATATTTCCATTAGGAAAATGTTTTCATACCTATCAGTGGCCAGGAAAAGGGGGAAAATGCTAAATATATGAAGGTAAGTCTCAGCTCCTAGAACTGATGCTCTTTCATCATATACAACATCATGTTTAGTACTAATGAAATTCTGCCTCTGTAGTAAGAAAAATCTCTTTCAGTTTCTACATTTGCCTGTAGTTCTGCACCATAGAAAAGAGTAACAATGAAGTTCTGTGTAAAGGACCAGAAAGAAGGATCTGTTTTCATTTGTCAGTGACAGTTAACATATTTTTTATTGTTTTGTCTTTGTTAATTTATTTTTACTTTGTCTTCACCTGCTAATTTTCAAATTAACACAACTGCTCTGAGTAAATTTCAGTATTAAAATCAAGGTTTTTACAGGGCAATTATCTGCTAGACTATTTTAGTAGAAATGGAACAGTATTCATATGTCAGCACAGGCATTTTGTAATAAGACAGCAGTGATCCCTGGATAGACCAATGCTGGGAAAGGCAGAAATATTCTTTAGTTAAAAGCTCTGCTCCATTTCCAGTATGAATTTAAAATTCCATCATAGATTTGAGATAGGGACGACTTTAAATTGTTAAGGAAAACAATTTAGATAAAGTGCCAAATTTTTGCATGTTTGTTGGAAGCTTGTTTGGCCTGCTTCATTTTGAGAAATCACAGTGGTGATCTTGCAACAGCAGGTATTCTCCTGTGACTCTTGATTAAAACAGTGATTAAAACTTGATTAAATCACTGAGTCTTTGTTTCTCTGGCTCTTCAGCTTCTAATCCCAAAGAGAAACGAAGGGAGGAGATTGAAAAGCTGCACAAGTCTTTTTCAGTTCAGCTGTGTGAGGACACTAGAGTCAGATCTGTCCTTACTTTGTCTTCATTTGCTGCACATCTGTTTTGACCTTTCTGAGACAAAAAGGATTTCTTTTGTGGTAAGCTTATGGCCACTGAAGTGGGTAAAAGAAAACTCTTTAAAAGGCAATGGACTGTTGCTATTTCAGACAGGTCCCAATCAGGATCCCTTTCTCTCTTCGTTTTGACAGTGCTTGCATTGTCTGTCATATCAATAAAGCCTGGCTGAATCAATCCGAGCTGTTGCCAAGGAAAGCTGTTGCAAAACAATGTGAAGTCTCCATGAGGACAAACCTAAACAGGCTCTTTCCCAAAGTGGACTAAGCTGAACTGCACAAAGGAGCTCTTATGAGGAACAAGGTTTCCCATATTCTTTAATTCCCAGCTATTTCCCTTCAGTCGACCTGGAAAGCTTGCCCTTGCTGCTTTCACTACCAAAGGTCTGAATCATTTCTATCTTCCTACCCTGCAAAATCTTTGTGGATTTATGAAAAAAATTGTCATGATTCCAGCCAAATACACAAACATTAATGATTTCTGTCCACCAGCTGTCCTAAGAGTTTTAAGGTGAATTGATAAAATAACTCATTGAGATATCATTCAAATGTACTTGTACATTGAGCAATAGTTAATTAGGCATATTCTTCCAATGGCTCTCATTTGTCCATTAGTTCCAAATTATTGTAGTGTAAAGCTGGAGTCTCATACACTTGTTCCTTTTAGATTTCTAAAAGGAAAAACTTTATTTTTTATGTGACAACAACAAATTTTTTTGTGTTACTGAATTCTTCAAGTAGGAGAGAAAAATAAATTTTTAGTAACTATATCTTTGAGGGCAAGTTCACTGTAAATCACCTTGGTAAAAAAGGACCTGAAAGATCTAGTGGGCAACACATTGAACATTACAGCGAAGGCTAAAGCTATCCTGAGCTGCATAAGGAGAAATGTTTCTAACAGGTAGAGCAAGGTTCACCTTTCCTTCAGCACCACTGAGGCCACATCTGGAATCCTGTGTCTGATTCTGCTGTCCCCAGTATGGGAGAGACATGGAACTACTGGAGAGAGCCCAGTGAAGTGCCACGAAGTTTATAAGGGCCTGAAACTTCTATGAAGAAAGGCAGAGGAAAGCTGGGAGTGTTATGTCTGGAGATGAGAAAGTTCAGAAACGATCCATAAATGTGTGCCAACCTGAGGGGAGGGTGTAAAGAGGATGGAACCCAGCTCTTTTTATAGATGCAGTGACAGAACCAGAGGCACAAATTGAGACAAAAGAGATTTCTTATAAAAATCAGAAAACACTTTGCACTGTGAAGGTGACTGAGCACTGATAAAGATTACCCAGAGACCAGTGGAGTCTCTCCCTCCTTGTAGATATTCAAAAGCTGTCTGGATGTGATCCCAGGCATCTGTATCTAGGTGTACAGGCTTGGCACCAAAGCATGTTGCACCAGATGACCTCCAGTTTCCTTCCCACCCCAACTACTGTTGATCTATTATATATATTAGAAATGTCACTTGCAAAGGAGTTATGAAGGTTTACATAGGCCATGATGCAAAGCTGAAAGTAGAGAAGGAAAAATTATTGAGTATCTTGACTATTGCCAATTCAGTTTATATAAATACATATGTATATATGAGACTAGATATCTTGTGAAATTTTATTTGAACCAATAATGTGATAAAACCCCTCTCTTCACTCAGTTTCTTACTATTCCTGTCTGAAAAAGATGAGCTAGATACCTGAAAAGAGAAAAAAAAAATTTGATTGTAGTTCACTTAGTTTTTAATGATTGACATGATTTGGGCTCAGCTTAGATTTAGAAAGTTCAGTTTTACTCTGAAACTCACTCTTTGGCCTGTCTATGCTTCATAGCATATGAAAACGATAACTTACCATATGGTAGAACTTTATTTTATAACTATTGTTGACCTCTCTTTCAACTCCCAGTGTTTGCTGCAGGACAATCCCACCGCTCTTCACCAAGAGAGCAAGTACTGCAAGTTGGACCTGATTAGTTCACTAAGGATGTTTCACCTTAACATCTATGACCTATTTACAGTGTGTTTATATAGAGATTATGGAAGCTCTGTGATACAGACCATTCACACATTATGAGCAGATTCCAGTGTGTTTCAACCCCAGCAGTTCCTCGGCAGAAACACTCTCACTGAAATCAATGGGGTTCCTCTCGGCGTGCTTAAGTGTGACTTGACATGAGGACAGGCATTTGGGGCTGACCTTGTGGTGTTTTATGCTAAAGCTAGTTATTATCTCTACAGAATCTTTTGTTCATTTTTTTTTTTTAAAATGATAGTGATCTCAGTGCAACCACAACTGCAGTATATTGAACAAGTACTATAAGTACCACAAGCACAGCAAAGGTAATTTTCTTCCTGATACTGCTGTTCTACTACCTCCAGCACAGAATGGCTTCTATTTATTTCAGTGGAAAACGTTCCACCGCTTTAACAGAAAAAGAAAACTCTTTGTGGGATCAAAATTTTAAGCACATTTACAGACATATGTGTTGACCTATGATGAAAGGTTTTACAATTAAAAAAAAAATCAATCACATAATTTTCATTCCCCTCAACATCAACATCTTAGAAAATTGTTTTCCTTCCGTTCAAATTAAATTCTGAACAAAGCACTAAAAGTTTTAACTACATCAGAACTATTTGATGTTGTGTGTTTTCTTCTGAATATTTATTTCATTTATCTTTGTGCTGGAAAGTGGTTACTATTGATACCTATCACTACAGAATGTCTATGATGTGCTCCCAGTCTTCAGGGGGATTTGAGGAGGCATATAATCTGGAGAGCTTCCCACTTTAAAGCATGCTCATTTATCATTCTGCTGTCTCGCACAGACAGAGATTTTGCACGTTATCCAATTTAAACATTCATTTAGAAGCAATCTAATTTTTATTCCTTGCTAACATCAGCACAGAGACTGTGATGCACTCCAGTAAGATGGCTGAAACTAAGAAGGAGTATTCAACAGGAGAGAGACAAAAATGTAACTAGATATCATTGCAGAAATGATTGTAGCAAATTTTGAACACAAATTTCCATGACACAAAGTTTTATTGTAATGAGTTAAGGATGTCAATATTGTCTTTTAATGCAGTTTTGGGAATTCCAAAAAAATGAAAGCTTATGCACTAATTTGTCATTTTAATTTGCCAATAGGAATAAAATTTGACAAACAAATGTACTATAAAATGAAAAGTAATCATATTAGAACAAATTTCCATATTGCAATTCTAACCAATATTGTTTTACCATAAAATTAGAAAAAATGCTGCCCTTCAATATCAAACTGACATTTTGTCACTTGGTGTAATTAAGCTTTGATGTTAAAGCAATATGTTGTTCTCATAGAGGAAAAATGAAATATGGTCACGGTCATACTTACATTATTGTAGGAAAAGAGTTAGAATGACAATTAAATATGTTGTGTCTTTCAAACATAACCCTCTCTTGAAAGGATGTGCTTTATTTTGAAATAACTTTATGCTAACTACTCTAGAGACATTAAGTATAAAAGTGGCTTTTGTATCAGTTTAGGACCTCTTGTTTCTCTCAGGTTTTTTAAGGGAATGGTGGGGTTTGGACTTCAGTGGTTAATTTCTTGCCATTCAAGATGCTGAATAAATGATCAGGAAAGTTGTTTCAAAAACATGAAAGACATTTTTAGGAGTCATTTAGGAATCTTGGCATCCTGACCTCAAAAGGTCTAGTCAACACAATTTTAGACTTAATTCCACAAGTTGAATTCTCCATGTACCCAAATGTGAGACTTCATAGAACTTCTTGTAATTATTTTTTAATGCAAAGGTATTTGTAAGAGCCTTTTCAACTAATTATGTTCTTTTTATTGAATTCTACCTTTTAAAATTGACACCCTCCCCATTCCTGCAGTTACTGGAAAAGTACTTCAGATTTATTTTATTTCCTGAATTTAGTCTGTTTTCAGTCTCTGAAGATCTCCTTAGAGAAACCTGAAACTTTCAGAATGTTCCTGTTTCATTGAGACAAGCCTGCAATAACTTTCATGTTCAAACACACACACCGTGAGGCACTGCATTTGTTAATCACATTGATTTTGAAAGCACTAATCCTAACACACAAAGCCCTGAACAAGTGCAAGTCTCTGCAGGACTGTGGACACAGCAGTCTTCCATAGCGATTTTCTATTAATCAGAGTTCAGTATTTTCTTTTTGACAAATACACCACTCTTGATAACACCTCTGGAGCTGAATAAGTTGAGCCTCCTAAGAGTGTCTTAGTTTGGAAAGACAGGTATCTGCCAGGGAAAGCTGGAGTTTCCCTTGGAATGGAGAATGTAAACCCCCCTCCCTCCAAATTATTATAATTTTGCAATTAAGGGCTTTCAGGCAAAGATTTGGGTATAGGAATAACAGCTCTTTGCCAGGAATATTAAAAATAAAAATGTAGTAGTGCAAAATGACAAGCAAACAAACAAAAATCCTAGAAACCCTGACAGAGTCAGGAATACAACCTGACACCCTGTTGGCCAGGGTGTTGGAAGCAGTCCTCCTGGAGAAACAGAAGTGATTCTGTTGGAGTAGAGATGATCCTGTAAAAAANACTAGAAGGTATCCCCTCAGAGGGTGGATGGCTTGTGGGAGAGATAAGGAACATTGCTCCGCCTGATTTTAAAAGCTGGCTCATTAACAAAATGTATCGTCCCCCCTCCCCCCTGGATTTACAAGAGATAAAGAAAATCATCTATCTCCCCAGCTGCTTTCAACAGATAGAATAGAATACACATTTTTTGTTTACATAACCCAAGACAAAGAAACATATCTAAAAGAAGCTTTTATTTGTTTATGAGACATTTATACAAGTGTTGATTATTGAGAAAACATAAACTGTAAATCCCATCTTCCACAAATATTTCTGGTCAAAGGCAAAGAAATAGAAAAGAGAAATAGATGTGTCCATAAAACACAGAATAGTGCAATAAATGGGGATTTAAATTATTCATGAGCGGCTCTGAATTCCTCTTTCTTTTTTCTGAAATATCTGTAGAAGAGATTTGCAGAGTAATCATCTCAGGTCTCAGTTGGAAAGATAGATACAGTGTTTAAATATCAAACAATAGACGATGTTGTGAAGATTTTTTTTTATTTGGTGATTTATTTTGAACAAGATGATAGAAACTGGGTAATGAAAATGAAGAAAGTTAGCCACTTCATGAGGGTTTTACGTTCCTAATTTCAGGCAGTCAGACACCAAAACATCTTAAATGTGTGCCTCATTTACACAGTCTGTATGTGTAGACACAGATGCTTTTACATGAAAAGTGATCAAAAATTAATTTTGAACCTGAAAAGTACTACTAAGTATATAATTGGTAAATTCATTTATGTCTCTAAGACATTAAAACAATAAAACACATAAAATACATATAAGTATATACTCATTTTTTTAATATGTTTTAAAATAATACATTAAGTTAACAGAAACAGAAGAACTTGGCAAATTTTGGCATTTGACAGAATCTGTACTTTATATATAAAGTTCAGGAGTTTTAACACACTGAAGGTTGGTTTTGTGGAGAGTTTTCTGGTTTGTTTGATATATTTTTAATATGCAGTCATAAATGGGGGAAAAAATTGACGCATACATACACAGAGCAAGACTAGAGCAGCTTCACCTTAAGGGGATACTAGAGTTTCCACATTTGTGTGAATTGTATATGTTAATGACATTTTTTAGACAGGGTTATACATTGAGTAATAGTGAACTCTATCTTTTCAGAGTTAAGCGGAATTTAATCATGCAACCTTTGGATTTTGTGGGAGTTGACACTTAAATTCTATGAAGCTCTGAAAATTTAGGGTTAAAAGGGTCTGGAAAACATAAAAATAAGGAAATTCATAATGATGGGTGACCCCAAAAGACTTGGAATTTGGGTAAGATATGGACAAGCGTCTAAAAGTTCAGATGTTTATCTGATCCTCTGGAGCCTATAGAATTGGACTGCAAAGGCTTGCAGGAGGATGATTACTTTTAAGATTTCTAGCACTTCTGCTTCTGGTCATAGCTGAGTATAGACCCTAAATAGGCTTTGTTTCTTAGAACAATTTTTTTTATTTGCTTTGGGAGAAGTGATTTGAAGGGAAAGTGTTTTACAGTAGTGGTCATCTTTTCTGATTTAATCAGCATTTATTAGGTAAAACTGCAGAAAATAGACCTTAAGATATAATCTAAAGTCATTAAGATATAATCTAAAGTCATTAATAAATGCAAGGAAATTGAGAAATAGTATAACATTAATACCTCACACTCTATCTTGCCAAAAGGCAGACTTCAGGGTGTCATGCTGAACAGGGACTTTGGTTGAACTCTTGAGGGACTAATTTGAGATTAATAATATTAAATATTTCATTTATTGACCTGAATACTGTGGGTAGAAGTTTAGTAATGAAAATTATTCATGTCACAGAAGTGGCATTACTGGTATGATGAAGAATGAAAGAAGAAAATTTCACTGCGATATAAAATAATAGATTGACAAGGAAGATACATCCACTAATCTAATGTGCTACTTAACTAAAGGACAAAGCTGGAATAAGTGAAAATTAGCCTATGGATAAATATAGGAAGGAAATTATAAAAATGTCCTTAAGCATCAGAAGCAAAAGATTGTGTAACAACTCTTCTTCAGAAACACTGGAGGCAAGAAATACAACTGTTTTCAAGATGGAGCCAGAATAAATATTATAGGGAATTATCAATTGCTATTACTTGTGATTGCAAATGGGAATCAATGATCCAGAAAATGGAGTTACTTCCAAATTAAAATAAAAATTCCTGTAATTTATATAACACAATATAACACACACACACGTTTTAATATTTGAAGACTGTTCCTAGAGTACAAACATAGTGGAGCATTAAAAGCAGACAATTAGAAAAATAATTAAAAACATTGACCCTGTCTCCCTGATGTTTGTCTTGACAAGGAAAGAAAATGTTACTGACATTTGCTGTAATGTCTCTGTATTGAAAATTTATCAATAATTAAATAATATAGAAATATAATTTGCCTCAGCCTACATATCCTCTGCTTTTCTCATTTGACAATTGCTAAAATTTTTCAGATATCTTGTGGGACTTGATTTACCTCCTCAGAGTTCCAGCCTAGGAAATGCAGAACACAACAGACATAATCTAGGAGAACATTTAAATTCATTTTTCAAAATATGAATTAATCCCCAGAAACCACACTGAGTCTGGCATGGGGAAATACAGGTTGTGATCTTTTTTTGTTTGACTGTTTTTTCTTTTTACAGATATATTTTCCAGCACTTACTTCTCAACATGGGATCTGAGGATTGGCATGAGAGATAGTTTAAAGCATTGTCAGTTTCAGGTAGGATAATTATCCTTTACGTGAATATTTGTGCCTGTTATTTGATGCTAATTTTTCTCTCTTTGTTATCTGAATAAGCTTTTTTTAAAAGCATGCTAATCAAACATGATATTATTTATAGTATTCTTACCTGCTTGAAGAAAAACATAAGGAGCCAACAGTTACAAAAAGTACTAAAATTCTTCCGGTATTAATTAGTATTATCACCTAAAAAGGAGATACACTAGAGAAAACAGAATTAATTATTTTCAAATTCAGTGCTTTGAATCAGCAACATCCACAGACGAAACAATGACATGTGATAAAAGGTGAAACAGTCTCTTTTTTCCTGCATATCTTACTTTTCTCTTGGGATAAAAATGCACTGTCAGTTTCTCAATACTCTCTGAATTTGAGATGCTAGAGCTCTTTCAAAGGCAAAAAAGATACATATTGTCTGTGGATGTTATAACCTTACAATATCAAATATTACTTTAATTTTTAAGGCAGATCCAGATAATTATACCTATCTTTATTTTTTTATGGTGCAATTTTAAGAAATTCATCGATCTTTATGTTCCTAGATGGGAAGAAGAATGTCTTTGTGGCAGGAGTAAATCATACTTGTACAGATGTCAAGTTCTTGAAAATAACACCTCTTTAAAGTAGCATCCCTTTCTCTCATTTATTTTGGACTTTGTTTATTCCCTCTACAATGTATTCAGTGATCTCAGATGTCAAGGTCTTTTAGATTTTGACCTTAAGTGCCTGCATTACTAGAGACAATTTTGGCTGAGAGAATGGTAGTGTCTTTTAGAGAAGATGAGCAAAAACCTGAGGTAAGAAAAATTAACCTAGGAGAATATTGCTTGTTTATATTTATCGTCTTGTTCTTCAGGCAGTTATCTTTCAGTGAGCTGGAATAGTACACAGAATGGAAAATAAAATGGAAAAAGTGCTACTGAAGTAGAAATTTTGTGTTTAAAAAAGACAAATTGGAATATTTTCCTGATTATTTGAAGAATATAAGTTTTTTTGACATAGATCAAGCATCTGATCATTTATGTTGAAGTATAATTATGTGACAATTACATTTCTGACTCAGATAGCATAACCTAGATTTTTGACTACAGCCCTCTCCAGAAGAAGTGTATGTGGTTAAAGTTTAAAGCTTTAAAAATTTTTATTTTGATGAGAATTACAGAGTGATATTTATTTAACATTTTTAATTGATTCATAAATGTAGTCATGTACAGATGAACATTGAAAATAGTAAATATTCATTAGAGACAAAATATTATATAACTTCTAATGCACAATTTCTGATAGAAAGTAAATGTCACTTTACCACAAATAAATGATAAATATATTTTTTTTAAAGTAATGAAACTTAGTTTAGATCCATTAAGACCAAGAACTGGTACCTTAACTAAGAACTTCATTTGTAGGCTAAATGTCAAGAAAATGATTCTGTTTACAGAAATACTTTGATTCAATTTTTTTTTGATGATCACTTATTATTGCTATTAGTGTAATTGTTGTTAGTCCCTTTATAAGTTTTTAACTCATTTGGAGGAAATGCCATTATTTTCCATCTGAGTTAGGAATAGGTGAACCACCATGCAGATTTGAATATTTGTTTAAAACTAGAGCTGTTTTTATTTTTCAGTGACAAATAGTACATCTTAATAAAATGTACATGAATGACCTTTTATTCCTTTTCTCTCTGTATATGGCCTTTTCTATATGACTTACAGTCGGTAGGAAGATGGAATATTGTGAGATTATCTGAAAAGTCTAATAATTGCTAATACTGACCAGGTTAATAGAAAATTCAAAAGAAAAACCATCAGTGTTTTAAGGGTTACCTTAAGGGGTCAGATAATACAAAGTCTTTACCTCTGGGACAGTTTTTGCATTTCACTTGTGAATAATCTGTACAAGAGACTATGGAATGTAGTCTTGGTAGTTGACACAACCCAAGTGAATAGAGCTCATTTTTGAGGCTGTCAGAAAAATGTCTTCTCCATATGGGCTTTACACCCTGGAAGATGAGAACATAGAATCTCTTGGCAACCTTTTGTTGCATTTGTGCCAGACATACAATATTTACATTAAATTGATGTTTACATGTTTTTGTACAGGAAGATTCCTTCCTTGGAATCACAGTACTCTCTCTCTGACAACAGCCAGGGAAGGTTTAAACACATTAAATTAATGCATTTTTGCATACTCACAATGAATTAATGGCATAACTTGCTGGGTACAATATTGCATCTTAACCTGGAACTTTACACCATTGTGGCCATAAGTATTTTATACAGCTTTAGTGGTTCTATCCAAATATTTCAATTTTACAAGAAAAAAACAAACAGCAAACTCAAAATGGTACTTGGAAATACCAAGCAAAAAGGGTTTTTATGTGCTAATGATTATCTTATACATCAGAAAGTCATAGTAAATTAATCTCAAGATGATATAATATAGTGTTTAATTCAGGCTATTCCCTTACGAACTGAAACAATGGATTAGAAGACGTTTTCTGCCCCTATGGATGTTTGTATTTTTAATTTTTTCTGCATGCAACACTTGAATTAAAGCAAAATTCTTTCAATGGTTAGTGGAAAAAAATTAATTTACTCAGAATATATGCTTTTGCACCAAATATACAATTTTTGTTACCTCTTTAATTCTGTTTGAAAAAACAATGTACGCTGGACTTCAGACAGAATACTATCAAAAGTTATGCAATTTAACAAAATATTTCAGTTTTGGCAAAACAACATACTCTAGGAAAACACATTTTGTCATATTCGCCCACCAACTTTACTGGTGAAAAACATCTGTTTAAAAATCATTTCTGGAAATATCATATCCTTTCAAAGGGCTTGGGATTTTTTTTCAGTTTTATGTGCATTGTCCTTCCATTTGTAGCTAAAATGCTGTAGAAGTAAATAAGCTGTGTTACAATGAAGGCTCTTGTTGCAGTATATCAGTCTTGGAGCAGAAAGTGCTGGAATTATTCTGAGGTAGTCAATTCTCAAGATTTCCAGCTTAATTTGTAAACCCAAGGGGGAATCATGCCATTTAAGTTTTGCCCAAATCCAGCCTTGGGTCACTTAAGAGTTCAGGAGAAAACTTCTATTACATGAGCAATTATTGTTGTACTCCTGCAGTCTTATCTTCCACACAGGGCCTTAGCTAGAGTGCTCAAAGATTAAAAATAAAAATTTCTAATGATAACATTTTTACCACGGCTGTACACAGTCTCTCCCCTAAAGTACCCATTCAAAAACCCCTGCAAACCTACAGGACAGAAAGGGGCTCAGATTTGTTGCTGTATGATAGATAAACAAAATCAGTCATTACAAAAGCCTAGCTGTTAATTTGCTTCCAGAAGTGTCTGTACAATGCCTGATATATCCTCCCATTTATGCAGATACTTCTTTTTTTAATATTGCATACTTTAGGGCTGACCCTTTAAGGCAGAAAGTAGGCATCAGTGAAACACACTTTATCTTTTGGGAAATGTGGAGGAGTGATTAGGAAATACCTCTGGAATGGCTTATATTTTGATCAGGTGCATTTGCAGACACATCTCTTATCCTTCCCCAAAATTACAGAAGGATTTACAAGTCTTACTGTGAAAGTGGTGTCAAAGACATCTCTAAGTCAAGAAAGACATTCTTCAGAGCTTCAATCCATATGTTGAGAGCTTTCTTGGCAGGCAGCTCTCATCACAACAAGGTGTTCAAAGAGAGGGATTTGCTCTGAACTGGCAAGTTGTAATGATGCTTCACAGGCATCATATGAATGATATTTAAGTGTGTTGGCATTTAAAGGAAACTGCAATGCCTTTGTATGTAACTGGCAAATTTAAGGAATATGCTGGTTTTGAAATACAACAATATAAATGTCCACAGAGGAGACTTTTGTACACAACAGTGAATATAATAAGTTTTTGAATGAACTCAAGCTTACTAAAGAAGAACTTATTTTAACCTACCTGTCTGCTTTGTTATTTTATCGTGATGTCATGGTGTTCATAGACAGAACATGTATATAGTGGATTTTTTGCTGCTCTTACTGCTACTGGTATGTAACAGAGAAGTGTGAGAACTAGAACTGGATTATTCAGAGTATATGTTCAACTCTGTGGTTTCTTGTGGTGTTGGGAGAGGAAACATCTGTGAGATTTATAGTGGGAATTGTCACAATGCTCCACATCATCATAGAATGATCCAAAATGAGAATCCAGTTGTTCAATTTTGATCAGCTTTTGATAGAGGTGGAAAAAAACCAGTTTTATCTGGGTAAAACAAGGGTATCTGGATAAATCAGAGTGCAATGCAGTTTCAGCAGCTGATTTAGTCCTAAACCCTCACAGTCCTCCATTCTGCAAAAATATTGAGATGAAAAAATAAAAGATACTGAAAAGTCATTCTAGGCAGGAGTCAAGATGAACAACCTATATCCTCAAGGAGTCAGAATTATCCAGGTTTAATATTACTCTTGGATTATTGCAACCCAAGACAAAATGAAGAGCACATGGCACTGCCGTTCCCAGCACAGCGGTTGAGGGTATTTGCACTGTTGGTAAGGAAATGGGCTTGGCCTGCCAGCAGGAAACAGCTCCAAATTTGGATGAGGGCTACAAAAAAGTGTCATTAATTGGAGGTGAACAGCAGTAACAGATGCCTTGAATCACTGCATTACTCCCCAGACTTTTCAAGACAAATTTGCATAATTCAGGACCACTGTATTTTACCACCCACAGCTATTCCATATGTTCAAAAGATTTTGCTTCAACTTTGGAGATTATTCCCAGAGACACAATTTTTTATGAACTGTATACATGGTGAATTTTACTGATATATTTCATCCCACTGAATCTGGGGCTGTTTTTCACTAGTCTAATATTTAGCAGGAAACATTTTGTCTTAATTTTGGTGGTCTAGAGGTATAAGGAAAAAAAAAGTTATGCTGGGAGAGTGCCAGCTAACAATGGTTTAATTTGCAGATCTGTTTTGATCTTGGTTTCTTAAGTTAGATGTATACACTAAAGTTCTGCAGAGTTAGGGTAGCATTCATAGAAGTTTTTAAAATCTTAAAGATTATATAATTTGAAACATTTTTAGAATCCTCCTGAATTCTGAGAGAATTATTTCCTGGTAGTTTTAGAAATGTTTTTTGATATTTTAACACCTAAAGCTGTATGAACAACTTGTTGACTAACTGTAGATTAAAAAAAGTAGGTTTTTGATAGAAATTTTGAAAAGCTTTATGTAATTAGTTTTAATTGTCAGTACAAATCACTTTTTAATAGAGTTTTTCAGTTGCTCTTACATGTTACCACTGAATTTACTAAGGTTACATTTAGACTGACATTTTCTAAGTGGACCAGACTAGAATTTATTCTTTACAGATGAAAATTGTGGAGGTAGTCCAATTATTTAAAGGTACATTTTCATATAATTTACACAGTAAGATTTCTTATCTTGCCCCTCTCAAAACAGCCCTTTCCCCTCTGTTGGCATGTAATAACACAATGTTCCTCAAAGCAAAAATATTTTACAGTAAAATACCATGTCTGGTTCCAATGAACCAAAAAACCAAATCCCTGTACAGAGGTGAGGCTGTGTCTCCTTACTTCAGCTTAATTGTTGATGAAAAAATCTTGGGAAGGATGAATTTATCAGAACATAGTCAGAAAAAAGCAGTTTTTATTTAAAAAATTCTGCTGTTTAATCCAAAACAACTGAATAATGTATCAGTTTAAAAGAATTTCAACATGGGTAGATCTTAAGACCAACTTTTTTCTGGAAAAATAGAAGTTTTAAAATGCTAATTTATATACTAAGGCACTGTTTGCAAATGTGTCTTACAGGCTTTGTTTTCATATGAGTGCAAAGCAAAACCATATTTCACAGCCTTGAAGTTTATCATGAAAGGCTTAATATTTTGTCCACCTGTGAAGGAAAACTTACCTTATGGGTATCTGTAAAGAGGGTAGTCTCCAAATTCCTCATCTCTTCGTTGAACATACTGGAATTCTTTACCATTTTAATAAATATTTTATTAACAATGTAGAAACAAATTAGAGAGTTGTATCTCTCTGTAGAGTATAATTGATCAGATGGGTAAAAATTGTCATGAAGAAAAAGGGTGTTGTTCGAAACCCACAGCTTCTCTGTTGCTGAAAAGCACTGACACATTTTTCTCTACTTTTCTTCTAAAAAGTGTACAGCCGACATATATAGATATGGTTCTACAATACATGCTGTAATTCCGTGCTGCTAAGGTATGCACTGTAATTACAGTGTTATGGTAAATCCCTCTCTTATGCATAACATGCAGGGAGGGTTTTCTATAGCTTTTTGAATTTTTATGCTGATTAACCAACTGGGATTTATTTTGCTTCCTTTGTGAACTGCAGTTTATGAATTTTTTAAGACTACATGTATTCTGCACTGACCGGTAAATTCCAGTTAACAGTTTTTCCCATCACTGGCAAAATCTAAAAACTTCTGACTCTTTGCTATTCTGCTGCTTTTCCTGTAGAATTCCTTGCAGTATCTGTCTATAGGTCATTGCTCTTTTCCATAGCTCCCTGCATTCATTCAGCATTCTTTTTTAATAGTTTTGATCTTAGTTTAGGGGTTTTACATTTATTTTTGTTCCAAGTAGTCTGTTTACTTAAAGTAAGGGGAGAAGTAGAATCCTGTTTTCAGCTTTAAAAACAAAAAGAAACCTACAGGTCCAGTGGAGGTCTAAAGTCACACAAACTATGTTACGAAGGACTTTCTCCCAGCTGGGGAATCTGTTTTCTGCATTCTTAATTTTCACCACACCTGTAAGCTGACATTTTGGTACTACTACCAGATACAGTCAGTATCTGTCTATCAATCAAGTTTTGCTTTTTGTTAATTAAAAACAGATGGCAAGTACTTTAAAAAAAAGTGTGCTGCTGTTGATGAACTGGAAAGGCAAAAAATCCATCTTGAAAAAGTTACATCAAATACACACAAATTTATGGACTAGAGCTTTTTTGGAAAATACTCAGTTCTATTTAGTAAGAGTTAATGACATTGCTGTGTCCACAGAACATTCAGCTTTGTATAAAAAAGGGCAAAAAGATATGTTATTTGTGGTTGAAAATGGAAAGACTTCATTAAGTCAAATGATTTTTTTTTTTTTTGCATCCAAAACTATGTAAAATGACTTTGCTCAACCTAGATTCTTAACCATGCAGATCAAACATTATCTCAACCTCCAGATCACATTTGCCACTTTCTCCTCGGCTTTGAGCTTGAAATGACTTTGGAAGCAACAGGAAAATCTGGTTTTCAGCTGGCATCAGAGCTGAGTCATCCGCATTTAGAGTTTACTCTCAAGAGAGTTTCTTCAAACTTTGAAATTAAAAGTACTTCAGTCTGTTTGTATGAAGATTGGTAATTACCTAAAATCTTTAGTTGTTTCTCTTACTTCAATACAAGGTCTAAAAACATGAAAATTGCTCTTATGCAAATTTTACTGCATGAGCAACACCAGCTTTGTAAAATTTTTTTCAAGAAGGTATTTTCAGATTTTTTTTGTACTGTGCTCTTCTGTTATCCTGATTTAAAAAGAAAAGTCTATAACAATAATCTATTCTGTAGGAAGCCAGAAAACTTTTCTAGGAATGTCATTGTCTTATTATACTGTTTTAAAATGCAAGCATGTTAATATAAGCTAGAAAAGATTGTGAAGATTAAGGAAAAAGATAGAATTTCAGGAATGAGAGGAAGGTAGGAACAGTCTCTTTGCCTAATAATATTTCATATTATTCCTGAGTGAAATTTGAAAATGTGCTGGTATCATTTAAACTGTCTTAAAGGGATGAGAAAAAGTCTTAAATGAACATGGGCATGCAGTAGATGAGCTTAATGTTGGGGTCACATTGTACATATGACTGGTGATCCTGGGACATTACAACTTCTTTTATCTTCTGCCTAATGCAAAAATATACATGAAGATATACTGGAAAAAAAAACAGAAAATGCTCTCCTTTGAGAATAGTATCTCCTACTGGAAGTGTCAGCCACCTAGAAAGATTCTGGTATGTCATTTCTATAAATTGTTGTCCCTAAAGTAGTTCTTGCAGGGCAAAAAATAAAACGAGGGGAAAAAAATCCATCAGTTTCTCTTTCTCTAGGCAGTTACTTTGAGCACAGAGGAAATGCAAATGATCCTACCTGCTGCCCAACCTGCTAACTCCAATTCAAAAGAGCCAAGTATCCATTTTGTTTCTCTTGGGCACATTCACACAGACATAGCACAAATACAAACATATGCAGTTTATTTGCCTGTTAGTTGTACTTTTAGTGAAATAAATTATCCAGATTGAAAATTTTCTCTTCTTCTCTCAGTGTGGGAAAAGTAAAAAAAGCCTTGCAAAACACTTTTTAGATGCTGGCAGCCATGGATATAAGCCAGAATAGTCAGCTGGGCTTTATTTTTCTTTGGAGGGTGCTAAGATTTGTACAAACTGCTGCTCTGCCTCTTCTCATGTAGGCACCGAGTCCCACAGAGGGCTCAGCAGTGCTGAATCGTCTTGCTGACCCTTACCCTCAGTAATGCTGTAAAGCACTTGATATGGATTACTTTCCAAAGAGGGAGTGGGAGTACAGCTGGATTTTGAAGCAAACTCTTTTTCCTTCAAGATCTTGATGTAGAGATACCAGTGAACTATCTGGGAAGAAGTACATTGTCTCTGACACCAAGTGCTCAAGATGAGGTTGGAGTTTTCCCTGTGCAGGTTGGCCCTGTACCCAACTATCACAATTTGGACCCCGTGTCTGAAGCCACCACCCATTCACAGGCAAATGACAAGCACATTGGATCAGTGACTTTTTGTCTTTCTCCCTTTTGCTATTGCAAGTTTCTTGGGTTCTTCCCAGTGGAAAGAGGAAAGCATTTATGAAACTTCCGTGTTGTCTGGGATGAGAAAAGTATTTCCTCCCTTATTGCAGCTGATGATCTTCATGTTACTTCCTAAAGTACATTTTAAAGGACTGTGTACTTTGAGGCTTGGGTTTGAAGCCATGCATATATTGCTTCAGGCAACTGGTGCCTCAGGTCACTTCTCAGTTATTTGGTCATTGTGGAGTGTATGACAATGTAACAAAATGTTAAATGGTAGTTTGAAAAACATATAGGTATAAACAATAAGTAGAAGGTACTTTAAGACAAACTGTTTTGATTTATTTCCCATGTGGTACATGTTTCCTGTGTGAATATATTACATGAGAGAAATGCTCTGTTAGATGTACAAAACTCAAAGCTTGCCTGAGTGGAAAAAAAAAAAAAAAAATCTCATCCAAGATGAATCTCATGTTTCAGTACAAGCCTTACAGGAATATCCTCTCAACCTTTCATATCCAAGTCTTCTAATCCATAACTGTGCAGGAATAAAAAAGGTTACTATGATAAAAAAGCTGATTGGATTTTGTTCATGTGAAAGGCAATTAGTTAAAAAGCTTCTGTTTCCCAGTTTCTCAAAACCCACATGTTGATGTGCTCATGAATAACACTTTTTCTCCTTATGAAAATTCTGTAAATTCAAGTGAATCAGGGCCACCAGGGAAAAGTTTTGGCATATAATGTACTTTCACACCATATTAATCCATATAGAACAGATTTTTCTTTAGGAATTGCTCTTCTGTATATACTTGGTCATTTTCAAGAGATGAGCAGGAAGACTCAAATCTTCTGTAGAGGCACAAAAGGTAAGGAACTGTATTATTAATCTTAGGCTGCCATATGGCATCCTTGCAGGCCTACAGGAAATAAAATGTAAAGTTTTTTAAAAAAGTGTTATGGTCTCTTATCTCCAAAATAAAGGTTAAATGCTTTAAGGTTGGGCTGTATAGACACGACCTGTGCTTGAACACTCTGAGAATTATCTCTTATAAGGGAGAAAAACAGCAAATATTTTTATCACTTTTGTGGAAACATGAAAGAGTGGAGCTATGTGAAAGCCACAGACACTGAGAAAGACTATATGAAAATATGCTTCTTATTATAGATTTGTGTTAAACTGGCCACTATAATATTTTATAGGTGATATTCACTTGTCTTCTACTTTCAGGGAAAATTGATGTGGGTTTTACTGTTGATTTTTCTAGAATTTCACTGTTCAAATATTTTATTTTCAGCAAACCAAGCTTATAAAAATGGCTATTTATTTCTGTAAGGTTGAGGGTTTTTTCCTACTAGATTTTCTTTTCTCACTCTTAGATAATCACTGTCAGATGATCACTTGTTTTACTTCTCTTGTTACTGTGCTCGATCCAAGCATCCTCTTGCAAAGTAAAACACTCTCTTCAGTCATTTGGTAGGAAGATGCAACTCTTTAACACTTCTTCCTTGAAGCCCCTGACTCAAAGCAGCTCATAATTCTGTAAGATTGACTGAAGAAGATGAACTAAAGCGCCAACTCCTTATTTCTGGGTAAGGTTGAAAGTAGGAGTTTTTAGGACCACATTGTTTGTAGCAGAGTTGTCAGAGAATAGTCACACCCACACTAAATTACTGACAGGTGGCTCAGGGACCATGGATCTGTTGGACACTTGGGCTCTTGAATGGGTAAGCAAACCCCTCAGCCTCCTGGCATGCAGTGCTGGGTGGGCTTAGCTCAAATCCTGTTCAGGATTTCACTGCTCAGTGGGAGCTGCTGTGGGAGACAGTGGCTGTGATCCTTGTCAGCAGCACAGGGGTACCTGCCAAATTCACAGCACTGTTCACTTCACTGGGCTGCAGGCAATCATATGCTTTTTATCGGGCTAACATACACACCCTGCTGGTGGTGACACTTTATGTCTTCAGCACTTTAGAAGTTTTGTGTAGTTTGCAATGCACATGGCTTTTTATGAGAGGAGGTCTTTGATTATTTTCCACTGCCCATGAACTGAGGCATACCCACACTTCTGTCTATAATTACACCTCTAATAAGAACTGTTCACTCCTGGAAAGATTTACCCAGGCAGGAGTACATTTTGCTGACTGTAGGCTGTGCAGGATTTAATAGCAAAGGTGAGTCCATGATATTCTGTAGCTCACATTATTTTAGCATTTGTCAAATACTTCTAGGTTTGCTCCAAAGTAAACATTATTCCTGTTGTAAGGTATTTCCCATACATATGGCATTTCAGAGTGAGTTATCCATATTGGGGAGAATGGGAGTCTTGGAATTGAACACTGTCAATCTCTAGCATCTTTTTTAGCATTATGTAGGAAAAGCAAGTGACACACACATTTTATCAGAATTTTGGGAAGCCGTCTTCAAGTGGCTAATACTGCTGCTCAGGAGACTGTGGTGGTAAAATAACTGCACTTCACTTAATGTGAACTACAAGCAGCAGATGAGCTTTTTTGTTTCAGGAAAAGTTATTGAAATAACAGTAAACAGAGGACACAAATCATATTCAAGGTGGATTAAATCTTGTCAGTGAGTAGTGAAGAGGACCTCCAGAACGTGCAACAGAAAAGCACAAGCTGCTCAATCAAGACACAGAATGACTTCCAAAGCCAGACTATGCCTCTTCAAACTCAGCAGGAAGGAGAATAAAATAAGCAGCAGATTAAGTGTGGCTGCAGGATACTTATTTCTCTCTCTTTTTGCCAAAATGTGATCTTTGACAAAAAAATCAAAGAATGCAACATTATTCTTTTGTAGGTTGTAAATAACTTATTTTTTCCCTTTTAGCTTCTTTCATACATTTTCTTTCTCATTGGTGAGACAAACAAAGCTAAATCTGTTTAAATTCTTTCTCTGCAAATCCATCAGTCATTCTAATTGTTTTTTGATCTTGTCTTAATCCTGTCTCTGACTTCATTTTGTGTGTATGCATGTGCATGCTTGAGCACAGGTGGGAACCAAGAAGATCAGTCCCGACTTCCCCTTCACCTGGGGTTAGGAAAAGGGCCTGAGAGCCTGGGCCTGAAAACAAGATTGCTGTAGGCCAGTGCAGGCTTTGTAGACTTTACAAGATGTGTGTACAGAAGAAAAACCTGAAGCATCACATTACTGCAGCTCTCAGCACTTAATTCCTCTGCACTATTTTCACTCATCTGTTTCAGTCACCTTTGCCTGAAATTCAATTCTTTTCACTATATATATCCCTTTATTTCTAACACTTGAAATGTGTGTTGTTCAGGATATTAAAAATAAATATTATTTTAGAAAATGTAAAGTTTTCCAATATCTCATTGCTAACCTCAGTCATTTTTGGCTATGCACAGTGTGGATGATTGATTATATTTGCCTACAATAAGTCAGAAATCAACAAATTTTAAGTAAGGAATACCTGAAATGTATTTATTTTAAAATATGATTTTTATCCAAATTAATAACTTAAATATTTTTAAAATATTGAAATATTTTGTGTGTTACGTAAGATGCTGAAAGGTCATCTTGGAAGTTTTTGCAAGCATGAACTTTTTATGAAAAGATGTTTGTTACTTAAGGCAGAAATAATGTCACCAGAGATAGATATAAAACGATATGGTAAATGGGATACATCAATTGATAGAGATAAAACCCACCAAACTTTGTTCAGCTTTTAAACCCCTTTTCTAATGTCAATCCATAAGGGGCTTGGGAGAACGTTTGCTGGAATGATGGACTTGCTTGTAATACAGGTAACTTTATTATATGAAAAACATGCATATGAGTAAACTGATATTAAAATTAATCTGACATAAAAATGGACAAAAGTGCGACATTAAAAACAATCTAGGGAATGGGAGAATGGGAGGCTGTGGCTGTGTGTGTTTGAGTCAAGGCAGATTTGGCTGCATGGAACAATCACTAGGAAGGACTTTGTCCAGTCACAAATTCTGCTGTGCTAGTCACAGCTCTTCAAGAGTTGAGACCAAAGGACAGGACAACAACAGTATTTTCTGGTGTAGAAATACTGACTGCCTTTCCTTAAGGATAAAGGTGCAGGGAGAGGAGAAGGAAGAAGCAGCTGTAGGTGGGAGACCACAGTCAGGTTTCCAGGGCTAGACTGAAGCCCAAGCAGCCTTTAAAAGACACAAAAAAAGTGTAAATATGATTTTTCAGCTAAATATGCATGTGGAGTTAAAGCAATGAAGTCATAGTCTTAGTGTTCTACCCAATCATGTTTAAAGCCTTCAATTTGGTATGTCTTTGACTCCTTTGCAGAATATCATGCTTCCCTGTGAGAAGGTTTTGAGCTGCTTAGCCTAAATCATCCATTCTTCATTTCATCTTCTGACTCCTTAATCAGTTCCTTTTTCACTGTCCATGCCCTTACTTGTCAACTGTACGTGGACTACTACTAGGCCTCATCCTTATTTGTTCCCTCTCCAAGATAAATAAATTTAGATCTAGTTTCTTAACTTATATTATGGGAGTCGTGTTTATTTTTCTTTTCGGCAACCTCTGGTTGCCATAAGGTTCCAGATGATTTGTTGCATCCCAGCTGTCTACAGAAGGCCTGTCCCATCTCTGGTACCTCTTCACAGCTACCATACAAAACCTGCTTTTTCTTTTAGTCACTCATTCAGCTTCAGAAACACTGCATAGTATTTTGTAGGATCATGTCTTTGTTGCTGTCAAAATACTAATATGCTGCAATAATATTCCTAGATGTCTTCTTCTATACAGAATAAAATTAATAATTTTTCCCCTGGGATTTACAGTTCTTCAAAGAGAAAAATTGCTGCTCCTATTCCTTTACTTTCCAGCTAGTACTGATGCCTTTTCCAGTTCAGTGTTGTCTCAGAATTTCATCCACACTCCCTATACTACAACTTCCAGATGGAGACATCCCATAAGGCCAATTGCCAATCATCTTACCTGCTGCCTCTTCCCATGTGATATTACTTCTGTATTATAATCCTTCATTTGCTCCTTTAGCTGGTTCTAAATCTATATTTATATCTCTAATAACTCATGTTGGTTTGGATCAATGTGTACAGCCAGATGTTTTGACATAGAATATCAAATGTTGTATTAAAATTTAATTCTAAAACACTGCATATCACTTTGTGGATTTTTAATATCTGATAAGCCGTTTATATTTTTTTCATAGCTGATTATTTCTTATCCATTCTCCTTTATATTTTCTCTTTCTGAGGCATACATTATTTTATTCCTTTTTATTTCATTAGTTGATAAGAACTGCTATTCCTTCCTGTTGTAAATCAGTATACTTAAACTTTCTCAGTATTTTTGCAACCTACATAAATTTCACTATCACTTGAAGTTGATAGCTCAGTTTGTTTGTTTATCATTTGCCTTTCAAAATAACATAGACAATAAATCAGCAATAAATGATCTCACAAAATTATATGAGAGTTGGATATATATTCATACTCAGCAATCCTTTATTAAAAGAGGGGGCCCCTTGCAGATGTGAGGGAGAAGGGAAGGATATAGTGCCTGTGCCTGGTGATGCAATGGAGACAAGATCCAGGAGCTTGTAATCATCCCATTTGCCTCATCCAGACCATGCTGAGATGCACATAATCTTCAGAACACTATAGCCAAAGTTAACGATCTCTGAGATATGATGTAGTGACAGATTGAGGTATCTATATCTTGTGTTCTTAGAACAGACATTGGGTCTAAGTTTCAGGGTCTTTGCGACATGATTGATTAAATGATGTCAGCATGTCCAAAATATGCTGCTTTCATTACAGTTCACTGCAGAGATTTTGAGAGATTTAGGCGGGCCTGAAGACAAGAAAGTGAGAAAAGAACAGAGCACATGAAAAATATAGTATTACTCAGGAGTGTATTTGTTCATTTAATTTGGTCAATTAATTTAATCAATTTCTGGTTTCTACTAGGGAAAAAAAAGCCCTTAAAATAAGCCCTTAAGTTTTTAACAGATTGATATGGACTTGGCAGAGCTGCCTGTTTTGTAAACATAAGATCTCATATTCACTCATGAAAGTGTTTAATACTTTAATACAAAAAAAACAACACTGAAGGATAGGAAGGAAAGGAAAAAGGAGCATATTGGAAAATCTTCTGCTCTAAGTTTTTTTAAATCAGAGCTGGGCTAGGAATTGGTTGTGACAGATACCCATTTGCTGCCACTTACAGCTGCTACAGTAAAGTGTATTACTCTGACTGCAGGGACAATGAATGAATCCCTGCAAGCAAACACTGCCAGTGCAGCCATCTCAAATCAGTTCAGAATTTCAGAGATAGTCTGTGTGAAGAACACATGCCTTCATGAGAGAAGATAATGATGGGAGACAATGGCCATTTAAGGGCCTGCCAATCTGTGTGTACCTTTACACATGTGGAGTCCTGCCTACCATATCTTTGTAGGAGTTGGTTGAAAGTTGCAATGATGATTGTTTCACATCTCCAGTCTTCTAGACTGGAATCAAATTTGGATAATAAAATTAAAACAATAGAAGTTTACATTGGATAAAGGAAGTGAAACATGAATAACACCATAGTAAAAAAATAGTGGAGATATGTTGCATGCAAAGATATCTTCATAGTTTTTCAGTAACAAGATTTAAAAGTTTAATCCTATTTCAGAAAAAAACCCCACCCAAACCTTTGGAAATTTTTTCAAAATAAAATTGTGGAGAGATAGGAGTTTTTGAGTCAAAACTAGAAATGGTTTTATATGAGAGGGTTCTTTTTTACTTCAATATGTATGTGTTTCTCTCTCTTGTGATCTGGGAGAGATATAGTACGGTCTGAGTTGGACTAAAAATTTAGTCCATCCCAACACCTGAACTAGTGCCATGTGAGGATTAATCTTAATATTTCTCTTGTTTGCTGCCTGGAATAGTCAGAAGGACTTTGATGTTCAAAAGTATTGTTGAAACAGATACATTTGTGGAAGACATTTGCTTCAACAAAATTTCGCTTCTTCAAAAACATTTGTTCAGCTTTAATCATTGTCTCTTTTTCCTCTTCTACTATGGCTATTTATGAGGAGAGGTAAGGACTTAATTGTTCAAATGTAATTACAATGCTGTGGGAGCTAATTATGTAACTCTTTCCGAATTTTGAAAATGTCAGATATCCTTTCTTTATCAGTGGAGTTTTTAGAGTGTCCTCTGACAGTTTCCTGTTATTTGCCTATGTGTTTAACTTCTGTACATACATGGCCTAATCTTATTTTTATTGAATTATTATGCACATAAATAATTAATTGATAGAGCCTAATTTCTGCAGGCAAAGCTGTGCCCAGAGAAAGGCAGGCTTGATTTCAGACTGCCATGTCTGAAATCTGAAATCATCACCAACTCCTGATGAGTACTGTTCTTTGTTCTTAGGTGTATTTACTGCTATAACCAACTGCTGTGTGCCACAGATCAGAACAGAACTTAACAAAGCATAACAGAACAACACAGCATAAAGTAGACTACAATAGAATAAAATATTTCTGTTGGAAGGGAACTATAATGATCATCTAATCCAACTGCCTGACCAATGCAGGGTTGACCAAAAGTTAAAGAATATTAGTAAGGGTATTGTTCAAGCGCCTTTTAAACGCTGGCAGGCTCAGGGCCTCACCCACCCCTCTAGGAAGCCTGTTCAGTGTTTTGCCACTCTCTTGGTAAAGAAATGCTTTCTAATGTCCAGTCTGAACCTCCTCTGCTGCAGTTTTGAACCATTCCCATGCATCCTGTCACTGAAACACATGGAGAAGAGATCAGCACCTCCCTTTCCACCTCCCAAAGAAGTTTATGTGGCAAAGGAAGGTTATCTTTATCACAGACACTACAGAAAGCTGTATTTTCTGAAACAAGAGGGCTATTGACATTACAGAAGGAAAAGAAGAGTAAAATGTAAAAGAATGATCCAATGAGCATACTTCTCCCAAGAGCAATGCATATATTTGGTGTTATTTCCCTTGACCCAGGTACCTTCTGAATCAATAAAAGACAAGAGGAAAGAAATGTCACTTCTGAGGTGTGGGAACATTTGCTCAAAGTTTCTAAAAGATCTGCACTTTATTATGACTGTCCATAGAAGAGTAAAGAATAACATTTGAAAACCAGGGGTAAAGACTTTAACTTGGCCCATCAAAGAGGAGGAGCGCAGGAAAAGACTCTTATCCCAAGTGTGACAATTCTAGACTGATTTTGGTCTCTGGTCTGTCTAGTGGCTTTCTTAATAATAAGAAAGAACTGTATTCACTTCTTCTTGTCCAGAGAGAGGTTTGTCTTGGTTCAAGAATTTCATGAAATGAAATTTGGAAGAAAACCCGTGCTTTTTTGTGAGTTACTTGAAAACACAAATGTCTTAGGTCTTTGTAGGGCTGCTTTATAGGGATGTTCACATGGCTTTCCTTACATACAGCCAGAGACACGACACAACAAAACACGACATAATCTTTTGAACTGTACCTGTGCTTCTGAAAGCTCCTCAATATGATGTACATGATATACAGTATGACCTCGGAACCCACAGCCTTGTATAGAAATAGCTCAGAGAGAGCTACAAGAAACATAATGATCCTCATGTATGAGAGGTTGTGACCAGTACTTTTTGAAGTCCTAGTGGGAGTTATTTTCAGACGGGAGTAGCTGAATGGTTTTGTCCCAACAGAGTGACAACCTCCCCCCCCCAACCCTTTTCTTCTCATTATTGATATTAGTGATATCAGAAGTATTCTCAACATTAAGGTTAAAATTTTGTTTCCATTATAAATCTTGTTTGTGGAGGTTTTCACATCTGGCTTATTTCAAATTATATCAAGCTTCAAGAAATTTGGTGTCTAAACTGTCAGCATGAGTGTGATTTTTTTAAAGCAAAAATGTTTAAATCCATTAATATATTAGAGCTATGGAGTGGGAAAGTATAACGTGTTCCCATGGGATCAGTGAGAGTTTTGCCTTTGACTTCAATGGAAACAGGAAGTGGGCTATAATGCATAATCAGTCTGAGAATTCCCCAGCTCCATCCCATGCTCCAAACTTTAGCTAAAATTTAAAAGAGGATTATGAGGTGTGTAAGTGATGTGTCTTTTCCCTTTCCCAACCTTTCAACAATATTTTTGTGATGTTTTAACCTGAGTTCACATCTGGTCACAGAATCAGCGCACCTCTTCTGAAATAACAGAGAACAATGGCAAACAAGTCACACAGAAATCTCCAGTGCCCTCAGTGTGAGAGACTGGTATTTTGTTTCTAGTCCCCTGAAATGTGAAGTCACAGAGTGAGAGTAAGTAGAGATGAAAAGCTGAGTATTAGGTTGCATGTTACTCTCCCCTGCCAGTCTAAAATTTTTCCCTGCAGCTTGTAATCTAGTTTTAAATGACCTGAGTATTAAGGGGCATCTCTGTCTTTTCTCAGGAGCATTTACCATTTTAACAGGCCTTGCTTTAGGAAACATATCCAGATAGCTACTAGATACTCCCTGAACTCAGTCTAAGGGTAACCTCTTTGACCACACAAAATAATCATGTTGTCTTTGACCCCCACCTTTTTCACTTCTTGCAGACAATGAGGTCTATTACTTCCTACCTCCTTCTTTACTTTACCTAGCCATTCACATAGGGCATAGGGGTCTTTTCATATGGCCTTATACTATTGTGTTTTGTTGTTTTGGGTTTTTTTGGGTTTTTTTTTTTTTTAACATGGAAGTATTTTATTTTCAGCAATCATAGATAGCACAGATATTTCAAAATGTGTGTGTGTATGCTGCAGATTGCGGTATGGCAGAAATATCCACAGCCTCTCTTTGAAATTGATAACATTTCACAGCCCACAAGGAGTTGTCTTCTGTTTTCTATTTGTTCTTGCACAAACACTGGCTGTAAAACTTACTGTCCAAAAATATGCCTGGCAGCTGAAATAACATTCAGCTTTCCCCGTATTTGGGAATGCTGCATTATATCATTTCAACCTACATCATGCATCTGATACATGTTACCTGAAATAATGCAGCTCAAACAACAAGATAGTTTTGTGCTGACTTTCATCTTTAGTATAAGATAGCTCAACTGATTATAAGAGAAAATAATTTTACCAGAAACATGTGGTTTTGAGTAAGCTTGCTGCTCATGATAGCAGTAGTGCACTATGTCCCACCTCATCCATTCCCAGATTGTGAAACATTCAGCTGTCTGAGAGCCAGTGAAGAGTGGTAGCAAGCAAAATGTGGTAAAGTGAACAATCCAAATTGATGCAATCCACAGGGAGCTTGTTGGATATTTCCTGTATTATAAAACAGATTATTTCACTTGGAAGTGACTTACAATGATCATCTAGTCCAACTGCCTGAATGATTCAGGGCTGACCAATGTTAAAGCATGTTAGTAAGGACATTTTCCAAATGCCTCTTAAATACTGAAAGGCTTAGGGCATCAACTACCTCTCTGAAACCTGATCCAGTGTCTGAGCACCCTCATGGTAAAGAAATGTGTCCTAATGTCCAGTCTGAAACACTCCTTGTGTAGTTTTGAAGCATTTCTATGTTTCCTGTCACAGGATATGATGGAGAATAGATTAGCAAGAGATCAGAGTGAGCTGAGCGAAGCCATGGACCCACCATGATTAATGAAATTTTTCCCTTTATGTCAAAGAAATTAGGATTTCAGTATTTCTGTACAAAATCTGTATTTAGCCATTACTGTGAAAGATAAAAATAGATCCAAAGTGCCTAAGCATATTTACAGTAAAGACAACTGCAGAACACAGAATGAGTATAAAGGAACAGTTCCTAACAATTTCCTCAAAAGAAGTACAGAAAACACAATAATTCAGGCTCATTTACAGTTATTCCCATTCATGTTGGACTGATTGGCAGCTCAGATATTACCCAGTAAACATCTTTATTTCCACAGCTCTGGTCCAAACTTATTGTTCTTCCAGCCCTCAGCATTCCAGGCCTGTCACCAGTAAAGAGAGTAAAGGAATATTAAATTAAACTGGGAACTATGCATTTATCAGCTTTGCCTCTGTCATGAAGAGGTCTGATCTGGCACCTCTGGAAGCCTCCTCTTCTTACGTTGTGAAAGCTGAAGTGGCCCATATAACACACAGCCAAATTCTCAGTATTTTAGTTACTTTTAAACTAAGTTTTAACAGGACTGTCAAGCACCACATGCAGTGTGTCACTTAACACTGTAGGGTAAAATTGACAAAGAGCACTTTATGTACCTTCAGAGCAAGTATATCTTTACCAACACTTTTGAGCTATTTTAGGTTTGTAAGCTACAAGTATCTCCTGCTCTCAGATTTGATAACAGGAGAACCAAGACTAGAGATGAGTAGCACCTGGCAATTAATAATCTAGCTAGTCTGCAGTCTTTAATAAGCAGAATGATAAAAGTTTAAATCATCCTGACTCTGCCAATCCCTTCTCCAAATACTAAGAAGTATTTGTTTCAGAGTCACAGGCGGGCTTGCCCTTCTATGCAAAGATCTCTTTGTGAATGCATGTGAAAAATCAGAAAAGGGCTAATCCTGAGATTACATAAAAGTAACAGCATTATTTGTGTCAGTTGCCAAAAATGAAAATCCTCCTGTAATTCTGTGGGAATAAATGGCTTTCAAAATGCTTTAATTGTTCCTTTCAACATCACTTTCTTCTCCTCATGTCCCAGAACAGCAAAGCCTCTGCATGTGCTGTGGTCAGCTTTTAAGAACCAGTCACTGAAATGAAAGTGAAATGAGAAAAGGGGCATTCTAGGAATTTTGTAGCTTGTCATTTAATGTTTCCATTTAATAACATCTGCTACTCATAAATCATGAAAGAAATCCCTAACAACCTGCAATACCAACACATGTTCGAAAGCAAAAGTCTTTCAACTCTTGCAGGTAGGCAAATACTTTCATCTTAAAGTAATAAAAGCAGAATATTTGTCTGTTCCTGCCCATTTGGTAATGCAGTCTGCCCTCAGGTCTGTCAGGTGGGTCTGACTGTGGCCAGCCTGCCCTGCAAGTCAGCTGCACGTCCATGCTCAGCCTGCTCCAAACCTCACGCACCAAACCTAATCTGTGCTTGCCTTGCTCTGCCAGCAGCCTGCAGACAGGCAGCTGCTGCCAGGACTGGGCCTGTTGCACTGGCTGCTGGGCTCAGACTTCTCCATTGCTGTCCACTGGGCTTTAAAAATAAAAGCTTTTTTTTGAGCGGCACACGGGAAAATTCTGCCCATCACCTTTTGTCTGTGGCTGAGTGACTTGCCTCGGCACACAGATCTGTTAGGTGGGAGATGATTTGGTTTCACTCACCAGCATGATACTTCTATACTTAAGATATTTATATATATAAGTAGATATCTAAATATAAACATATACATCTGTGGATATATAGATATAGATAATATAGATGATATAGATATAGATAATATAAATGATATAGATGATACAGATGATACAGATTTAGATGTAGATATAGATATAGATTGACATAGACATGTATGAAGAACATGAGAGTTGTGAATGTTAGAGCTTGTTATAACTTTACAGAGACCTCAGTAATTTATTATAGATGTAGACAGGCAAGACTTCATATCACCTCAAAAACAATCTTAGACTTTGGGACATCATCAGAAAAAAGTGCACTAGAGGTTATAAATCATGAAAGGGAAGTCATGTCCATGAAAATCAAAATGACAAAAAAAGACGAATAAATACAAAGTAATAATAATGACCTGATTTTCCATGGTAGTTTCCTGGAATTTTTTTCTGAAATATTTTTTTAACCAATACACTAAATTTGTCATTAATTTGACTCAGTTTTGATACATAAATTTGGGAGGAGCATTATTAGAAATTCTGTGACACACATAGCAGTAGTAGAGAAACCAGTTCCAGTGTCCTGTACAGGCAAGTTACACAACACCAGCTCAGGCAGGGCTGGTTTCCAGCTGCCCCTCCATGATTTGCACCCCCAGGCTGCTGTGTGGGCTTGCACCACCTTGGGTGCAAAACAATCAGGCTGCAGCATGGGCTGGGGGGCAGCAAGGGGGCTGGGGACTGCAGGGACAGAGTCTGGCAGCCTGGCACTGTCCCACCCCCAGGCAGAAGCAGGGTAACCCAGGGACACAGGGAGAGCCACAGCCCTGACAATCAGGCACCTCTCTGGGGACAGGGACAGGTGAAAGCTGGGATGGAACACCAGCCCACATTTACAGGTCTGTATGAAAACCTTGTATTTGTCTGTCTTGAACTTCATGTATTTCCTGTTGGCTTGGTCCTCAAGTTCTCAATAGAGTCTGCATCGAAGCTATATTGATTGTCATATTGTTTTGTCCCCTTATTTTAATAAAATCCACCACATTGCTGAGGATATACTTTGACTCCTCATCCCAAAAATGCAGATACTGAACATCAGCATAGGCACTGACTTCTGAGATACAGCAGTCCTGACCAGCCATAATGTGGATGTCAAATTGCTGTCTTATGAGCACAACAGTTTCAGGCAGCTTTCAACATCTCCAACAATATATCCATCCAGCCCTTAACTATTCAGCTTCCATATGAGAATGCTATGGGAGGTGGTGTCAAAGGCCACCATATTGAAGTAAAGTTATCCATGTACGTAGCACAAATAGATGGTTTCCATCTGTTTTCACGTGTGGTCACTTCATCACAGAAGGTTATCAGGCTGATCAAACATGATTTATCCCTAATGGATCAACACCAACTGGTCCTAACCACTTGTCATCCATGTTGACCTTGAATTACCAGGGGCTTGTTCTATAATCTCTCCAGGAACTGAAGCAAAGCACATTCCTCCCAAATCCACTCTCTGGTCTGTCCTAAGATAGGAGTCACTACCCTTTTCCCAGTTATTAATAATTTTACCATGCATCATCAATTTCATCAGTTATTCAGACAAGATTAAAAACCACATAAGCAAACCAATTCAGCATCTTGGTGAATCCTACTAATGTTGGGCTGACTGTGTCCAAACCATGTGACATTATTATTAAAACCTTTGAGTCTCAGAGATTGGTATCAGTCAGGCCAAATGCCAAAATGTTTTCATTTTGAATGAAGATACCTATCCTCACCATTTGGAGACACATTTATGCTTCATCGAGTTTTATTTAAAGGTCACTGAGGCCACTAGGCATTTTTTTTGTTCTTGAAAGGAAATTCCATTCTGACAGTAGTTTTGTTCCAGTATTTTCAATGAGATTTGCCTTGTTGTTTACTATTTGTCTATATATTTTTCTTCCTTTGAAATTTCATTTATCGAAGTTAAGACGTCTCTAGAACAGTTGAGATTTTTGTAATATAAGAAATTTTTTTTTAAAACACAAGTAGCCTTGGAAGAAAAAAAACAAGATTAATTTTCAGATGAGCATGAAGTTCCCATTTCTAGGATCCACAAATGCTAATTTATTCTAAGATATTAAAATTCTTATGCATGATGATCAAATTCCTGTTTTTATTAGAAATTTGATTGACCAAAGTCTACTTTAAAAACTGTGACTTCCCATTAGAGGAATAGTTGTTTTATCAATTACATACAAAGGGTTTAATTGAAGAGAAGCTGGTTGATTTTATTGAAATTTTGGCTTTGGTAAAGTTCTAATCTTTCAAAAGTGTTCCTTAATATTATTTTCCTGGTTTTTGCAAGGACATAACAGCTGCTTCTTTCCTTTAATAGTAGTATGAGTTTGCTGGTTTGAAAGCAAAACCAGTGAGAGANGATGGCCCATTAAACAGAGACAGCTCCCAGAGGGAGTTATCTATGAGTCATAGGGCAAGGCATTGATGGGCCATTAGCAGAAGATAAGGGAAACACTGCCCCATGTGGTTCCAACACCTCATGAAGATGGTGATAGAATACATACTTTGGGCACATCTTACATTTTTAACCTAGGACAATGAGGCACAAAAGAATGTTTAAAAAGAATTTATTCAGTAAGAAAAAACAAAAAGATAAAAGGTTGTTTCTCATGCTGCAAATAAATTTAAATCAGCTCTTCCACAATCCTTTTAGCCAAATCCTTGTGAAATGTTCTGTTGTTATGTCTTATGTCTTTTTTCCTTGAGACTCTGAAATCCATGTCTACCTACATTCCTATAATACAATTTTTCTCCTTAATCTGCTACTGTTAGCAAATCATATGCTGAGGTTCTCAATTCTGAAGGAATTCATATAATAATATGGGATATGTTCCCAAGAGACACTGTAATACTGAAAATATTGGATGCAGAGATGGGTCCTGAAAAGGTTTTGGAGACAGAGAGGATGGACTTGGTATCGTTGGCCGTGGGGCCACAGGCTGCTGGGTGCTTGTCAGTATGAGCTGTAACCTTGGAACTTTCTATCCTAGCAGCCAAGACTATAATAATTTAGAGTTCTAAAAGTTTTAAAGTTCCTTTTTGTAGAGGTATTCTTTCTGTGCTAGTTGCGTGAAAAATCTCTCCATTAGTAAAAGAGAGGTGGCCAATGTCTGGACTTAGGCAGAGGCCTGGGGTTGCTCATGCTGTTTAGTTGTTGGTAATTAGCAACTGTCTGGACTGGTCCTGGGCCTGGTAATAACCTCTCAAAAACCCTTTGACTCTGATGTCTAAGACCAGACACAAACTCTTCTGGTGGAAATTTGGATGTAACCACCCCATTTTTAGGAATTAGGAGAGTTTGGATCTAAGTATATAAAATGCCATGTTAGATGGCCTTGGGGTCTTAGCTGAATATTTTTACTAGCATATGACCATTCATAATGATTTTATCCAAAGTCATTTTATTAGAGAAGTCTCCACCATGAAGACTCTTTTTAGAGCTGTTATTGATGCCCATATTGAAGGTCACTGGCACAATACAGCACCATCATAACACACCAGTCCCTGACACGGAGAACACACTTGGGCACTCCACTTATATCACAAACCAGAGAAATATGACCAGAAAGGTCTTTCTTGCATTCCTCCTAGAGGCTACTTGTCTGCACCCCAACTCAACCAGCCTTTGCAGTCCAAACTGGACAGTTCATCAGTAAGTAGTAAAAGTTTGGTATTTTTCACATTCAAGAACAACCAATTGACTGAATCATTTTTAATTAATGCCAACTTGATGGAAGTCTGCAAATAGTCCAGCATGTCTTATCACATATCACAGCCATTGTAGGATCAAGTTGCCATCCATATGAGGGCAGTTAACTTCCAGATGTTAAAGGAGAAACTCAAACTTTCAGGATTATATTGGGATTTTTTACAAATTAAAAGTGACCTTTCGTGTGTATGCAGATAGCAGCAAATGATCAGCTGGAGTGAATGTGCAAAGCTCCTTTTAATTTGGTGAACCTGTGCCAAATTACACTAGCAAAGATTACAGCTGCAGGAGAGACAGAATAATTTTAAAGCAATCTCCACTGTTATAATTTGTTTGTTTTAAAAAGGAAAGCATTACTTCGCATTTGGTAGAGATCATTTGACATTATTACATTTTAACAGTAACGTTTTTCACTGTGACAAGCAGGGATAATTGGAACTATCTTAAATATCCATCTTGAACTGTCTTCTAGTTTTCCTATTAAGGGAAAAAGGAACCTTTTAGAGGAGAAACAGATAAACAGCTCTTCTTTATAGGGGCATAGAATGAAATAACCCTGTAAGTAAACTAGTTAGAAAATCTTTTAGAGCTTAATGAAAATATGGAATCAACTATTATTCTTACAAGCCAAGTAATGTAAAACATATGACTTCCCTAATTAAAAACACAGAGCAATAGAACTATGACTGAAAAAATTAAAGGTAGAGTAAGAGTTTTTATGAAACTTGAGATGAAAACAGTTTTGGCTCACATAAAAATAGTACTGCATATCTTAAAATGTAGTTTATATAATATAAATAATGTTATAAGACTATTATAAATGCTTTGATTTATTATTGATGAATGCCATATTATAAAATATAAAAGTGTGATTTTAACTGATTTTATAGAGTTTGCAGTTTCTTAAGCACTGCTGTTTTATCCCATTTCCAGCTTTATTTTTTTTTTGTACATCAAATCATATATTGTGCTTTCAAAACCAGGTATGCCACCAATGTGGTCTTTAAGCCTGAAGATAATCTCTTTATTTGAAAAATAGCACCAGAGAGAATCTCTTATCTGCTGGTGGCAGAATTGCCTTTTCACTGCCCTAGGCCTCAAGACTGCCTAAGAATACAAGAATAGCCATGCTGGTTCTCATTAAAGCTCCATGTAGGCCAGCATTCTGCCCATAAGTGGACATCAGGGAAAAAGAAGGTACATACAAGCCTCTTGTATAAGATTTCCCTCTCAATTTTTTTCAGCCTCTTCCTACTTCCACTTCAGAGAATTTTTTGGTTTGTCTATTTTTTTCATCTCTACATGGACAAAGTTACTTCAGTGCAGAGCAGAACTCCACAAAGCATTAAAAACAAAAAACAAAATAAAACAAACAACCCCCCCCATATGCGTATTTGATCTGATTATGAGGTTTTGCATGCGTTTGTCAAGACAGTGTCTGCCTGTTATGCCTGTTAATTTCCTTTTGTGTTGCATCAGATACAGCAAACCTGTCAATATCCCTGACTAGTGTGGTCCATAAACAAGTCACAACTGAAACTCATTTTGTTCTTTGAGCATGAAAGTGGATGATATAACTTGCAAAACAGATAAAAGTGATATTATTTACAAAATTTTTACTTATATTTCTACACATATACACTTATATTTCTACTGTCATTGCACAGTAAAAAAAACACAGCCTCAATTATACCATATCTTCTCTTAGTATTCAAGCATTACAGTTGTGGTGAAAAAGGTAGCTCTTTCGCAGTCATGATAAGAAACAACATCTCTGAGGGAGAAAAAAATTACAGAATCCCTTACTGTGTTTTTTGTGATAGTTCTTTTCAGGGCATTTTGCAGAATAAAATTGAATAAAAACACTGATGATTTCAGGGAGGGGGAGAAAATTATGCTGATATTAGGGCAATTGACACACTCATCTAATTAGAAGAAAGCTAGATGACTTAATTTTTATCATCTTCAACTCTCTGTTAAGGTGCTCCTCTAGTTCCTTTACAGTTCATTTCCATGAGCTGAAGTATTGCTACACTCCAAGGCAGTGTGCAGGGGGGAAGGTGGAATATGGATTGTGTGAATCTGTAGAACTAACAACATGCCTTGGGGGATTTAAGGTTCATAACATCTGCTTGGGGCATGCAGCCTGCAAAGAACAGCAAATCTTAAGGCTAGGCAACAGGAAATACTAAACAGTTCCTAAACTCTGTTAAAGCCTAGTTTCACTTGTGATCCAGAACCTAGAATCCTGAGCATAAATCCTTGACAGAAGACGAGAGGAGCTTTTGGGGGGAATTTGGAGAGGGTGGTGACCTGAAGCCAGGGTGGAGCTTGTTCTCACTCTCCTGACTCTTTGACGTGGGCTGTGCAGATCCAAGTTGGCTGCCTGGGAACTGGCTTGTCAGGCTCCACACTGGCAGAGTCACTATTGCAGAGCAACACCATGGTGGAGGAGTGGCCACTTGTTTAACCCTGCAGGCTGGATTTGCCTGTAAGCTATAACTATAGGTTGGGGTTGCACCCTACAGGTATCAACACTGATTCCCAAATGAAATTAGATGGCAAAGAGTGGCAAGGAGTAACAAAATTATGGATTTCATAGACAAAAATGGCCAGTTATTTCAAATTGATTGGACAGCAGTTCAAAAGACAGATGCCTTTTTTATTTATGTTGCTAAAACTGTCTTAAACATTTACAAACTATTTTGCTCAGATGCTGCACTGTCATTTTCACAAGAGCTTTGTAAGATGATAAATTAGAATTCACTTCTACAATAGGGCCATTTGCTGAATCCTGGGATATATCAGGCTTAAAAAGAAAATTTCAAAAACTGTTTCTCATCCAACTACATCTGTCATGAAGCAGACCTCATCTGGGTGTCAACTACAAGGAAATATGAGAGTGAAATAAATTACAGATTTATTTTCATCTTGCACTAGCTCATTAACATAAAAAGGAACTATATGGATATAATTAGATAGGACTAAGAGAAAAGTTGGTCAAAGAAAGAAGGGATCTTTGATGAGAAAATCATGACAGCAAAATTTTTCTCTGAATGTTGGGAAAACTGTAACTTGTATGAGATTTTTATCCTTGATTAAAAAATATTCTGGCCTAGCCCCTCTGAATTTTCCTAGACACTCCCTGTATTTCTATGCTTTTGCTGTGAAAGTATTCAGGATGATAAAAGGAAGAGGAGTCAGGAATTTACCTAATTTTCATTTCAGACAGAAACATTACTAATATGGTAAAACTGTGCCTAACAACCAGCTGCAAAACTGCACACTTTTTTGAAAATAGCAATAATGAAGAATAAGAGAGGCATTCATAATACTGACCAAATATTTTCTCCTTTTTCTTCTTCCTCTCCCATCTTCCATGCAGGGTAGTCCCCGGTTTTCCTGAAGTGTTGCCCTATCATGTCACAAACTGCTCTGAAAGGTGGAGTAAATCTGATAAAACCTGGTTTTCTCTGTAATATGCAGTAAAGACATTTAAAATATATTTTAACATTTAGTCGACATTAAAAATTTCATCTGGATTCTTGGCAAATTTCTCTACAAAAATGATATTCAGTTCTCTCTTTGACTTCTGTAGAAATATTCCAGATTTACACTCAGCAGATGCAAGATGAGAATCTGGCAGAGTATGTCAACACGTCAGAGAAAAGAAACATCTGGACTCGAAGCTGATCTATAAGATCTTTTTCACAATGCCCAAGAAAGTGAGGAAACACTAGTAGCAGACACCCCCAGTCTGCCAAGATTCTGCAAAAATGATAGAATATTTGTATCTTGGTGAAAAAGATTATGCAGTGGCTGTAGCAAAGTATATATTTTATTATCTAAATATGCATTTTCACATTTAAGAAAAAAAAAGAAGCATGTGAAAACTGACGTGCTTTATCTTGCAGAGGAACAGATTGCTGTTTTGGCTCACTGCAAATTTAGCATTACAAATCACATTAAAGGCAAATTCATTATCAGTTGATTTGTGTGCCTAAAAACAAGGGCACCCATACTTTGCTGCAGGCATTTTTTACAACTTTTAAACTAGAAGCAACCATAGATATGGTCAGATACCTTCATTTTTTATGTTGAAATTTAGAAATTGCAACCTTTTTTCCTCCTTTAAAATAAAACAGGAGACCTCCTCCAGTTCTCTTTTTGACAAAAGACAGAACAAACAGCAATTTGTCTGGATAAAACATTTAGTAATCTGTAAAATCAGAGTTGACTGAAAATTTTCACTCAATAATTGCTAAAAGAACACTGAGTTCTTGAAGATGCTCCTTGCATGTCAAGAGAACTGAATTAGCTGCAATTCGAAGGAGTCAGACTAAAAAAGGAGGCATCTTTGCAGACAAAATGCTGGCAGCAGAATTTTTTCCTGAGTCCTGGTAAAATGCCTCCTACTTTGTATGAAATTGCCGATCTTGCTTGACTAGAAGTTCTGTCAAAAACCTGCATAACATCCTATTTGGACTTCATGTAACCAAATCAGGAATGATCAAATATATTCTATCAAATTTGGGTTTAGCAGAAAATTTAATTTTATAAGAAACATTTACGCACTTCAATTGTCTGTTTTCAGTGGAAAACTTGACCTTTTGCCAAAGCCCCCCACCAAAACCTTTGTTGACAACCCCCAATTCTTCTTTGTTCTCAGCTGCAGCTGTCTGAGTCTTAAGTTCTGACAAAAAGCTGGACTTTTCCAGAGATGTATTTTGCTTTTTCAATGAGACTGACTATAATTCCATTTCATGTTTTTATCATGTCTCCTCTTATCTACCTCTTTTCTAAACAACTCCAAACTTTTCAATCTCCTTTCACAGAAGTTATTCATGGCCCCAGTCTTACTCAGAATAGTGCACTTCTGCAACATGTTGATGGTGAGGGAATGACCAATAGAGCACATCTCATTGGCAAGGTGTCTTGGTTTAGGAGACAAGTATCCACTAGGGAAAGCTGGAGTTTCCTTAGAATGGAGAATGTAAACCCCCCTCCCTCTGAATTATTATAATTTTACAATTAAGGGCTTTCAGGCAAAGATATAGGAATAAAAGTTCTTTTACTTGGAATGTTAGAAATACCAATGTAATAGTACAAAAAACCCCAAGTAAACAACAAACAAACAAGAAACCCAGAAAACCCGACGGAATCAGGGACACAACCTGACACCCTGTTGATCAGGGTGTTTGGAAGCAGTCCTCCTGGAGAAACAGATGTGGCTCTGTTGGAGTAGATGATCC